>CM065743.1:19038638-19083638 GCA_033310375.1 Conus canariensis
GTATTACAAAAGCTGCACCAGTATTTCCATCATCAAGAACTGATCCATCGGTGAATATCTTTAGATAGTCTGTATACTTACTTTCCAAGTGGGAATCAACTAAACATTTTAATAGGTTAGGGGAATGGTTTTTGGATAAATCTGTGTGATCAATGTCAAATATTGGTTGATTTTGTTCCCATTCTGGAAGTGGAGAAAAAGAAGGTTTAATTGCAACATTTTTCCCGTTCAGCTCTGTATTGCAGATAATATCTGAGGCAAATGTATTGATAGACTTCAATGACTGTATTTGTTCTAGCTCTTTTTGCAAAGTCGGTATCTGAATTAAGATTCGTTTCTTTTTGTGAAAATGTTTCATAAGCAGAAGTTTTAGATAAATTTCGCAGCTGAGGCTTTCCTTTGTCCATCGAGGGGTAGAATACCTGCTTCTGTGTAAGTTCCTAAAATTGACGCGTGTATTGGTACACCCAGAGTAAGTTTGTAAGCTTTGGAATCTATGCTCTGCAGTTTCTTTAACAAGTGCGCTGGAGCGCTGAAAAAAGCTCCTGGCCATACGTCAGCCGTGAACGTACAAGGGAGATAGCGAGAGATATTAGTGCCTTTGTGTCCTGTCCCCAGTGCTGTCTGCTTATTACCTTAAAAAAGTTAAGACTTTTTCTTTTTTTTCTTTTTTAATCATTTTTCAAACAATACATTACAAATGAATATCATAACATTTCAAAAAGAAAAAAAAGAAGAAAAAAAAAATGGGGGGGGGGGGGGGGGGGGGGCACACAAACACACACACACACACACACAAAACAAAAAACAAAAAACAAAAAAGGCCATTGAGCAATCAAACATCCTTGTACACAAAAGAAAAGGGGGACCGGGGTCGGGGGGGTTGGGGGCTGAGGGTAAGGGACAGGGGAGGTCCATTGACATTTTCATATCAAACACAAATCAAACTTGATTATATACAAATATTCAACCATTTTTGAAAACATACAGCTGAAGTAGATCTTGCTGAATGCAGTGGTTTACAGATAAAATACATATATTTTATTTTGAATTCTAACGCTGAAACCAATCGAGAACTGAACTGTACAGAAACCAAGTTTGTTTAAACTTGCACAAGTTATATTTGTAATTGCCATGTAATGCTCCAAGCAATATCTGTCACTCAGTGATACAACAAAGGTATGTACATGCAGCTGTGCATTTGGCATTTATATGCAGATGTAAAATTTTGCAAATAAAGTGATGGATTCAAAAAGACCGTCTGTCTGTGTATTCTGCTTAACATCAAACAATACAAGTTCCTTGTCAATCATAAAATCATGACAATGTGAATATTTTCAAGTCAGCAACTGCTGGACGAATCAATTCGTCCAAAATCGGTACATATTAGTATGACAGTTAAACAGCATATTGAAAAATGTCTGCTCTTCTTGCTCACAAAATTTATATAAAAAGTACAAGATGATGCAGAGACAAGAATCTCTGGGTTGAAAGTAATCCATGTTGCAATCAAAATATCTATTTCCTGAGATTATTTTAGTTTTTTAACTAACATATAACACATATTCTGTGCACAACTGTATGTGATCCTCTGGTGACTAAATCCCTCCCATACTATCCTTGGGACGAAAGAAAGGTCGAAAGTTCCCAAGAACAGCAACAGGACCAGCCAGCAAGGGTCACATCAGTACATTAGAATGGAACCTTCCACTCTATATAGAGCCATCCAAGATAAAAAAATTAAAAAAAGTAACAGGCTGAACATTGGATATTCCATGTCATCCAATCCATCTATAGGTAAGCATCATCCCAAACACAAACATGTATTATATCCACACACCCAAATATTCACATTGCACACATAGATCTCATTCCCCCCCCCCCCCCCCCCCCCCCCCATGCTCCTCCATGCACACTCGATGAAATTGTTTGCAGACACATGGCCAGAGCTCGCCAGTGACGATACACATCGTACTCCTATGCATTAGCTCTTTTACACTAAAGTCATATTCATCCTACTGAGACCATGGCATCTACATATGCCTCGTATATTATGGCAAATGCCTCCCTACTGCGTAAGCTTATTCTATTTAAAAAAAAAAAAGAAAAAAAAAAGAAGCTCTTATTTCCCTGACATATCTCCCCTCAAATGCGACATATATATACCCATACACACACGCACACACACACACACACACACATACATCTATATATATACATATACACATACACATATATATATATATATACATATATATATATATATACACATATACATACATATACATACACACCTATATACATATGTCGCTTATAAGAATTAAAATCCTTCAAAATTAGTAGTTATCACAATGACAATAATATTCATGGGAATCGAGATAAGCAATCAACGTACAGTGTATTTGAAATAGTTGACAATTCTTTTCACTTTCAAAGTTGTAACTTCCCCACTCACAGATCATTTACTAAAAGACCATTACTCATGTGAATCTTCAAATAAAGGTTTATAATGAATCCAGTTGTTTTCGAGTTTTTGAAGTTCAGAGTTCACTGTTGCTACGTATCTTTCTATTTGATACCGTGCCTTGAGTATTTTAATGAATACTGAAGTGAGGATCTGGCACTTTGTTATCTTGCATCTGTATATATAATTTTTAGCCAAAAGAATTATCAGATCAACTACAATATCGCTGTTGAAGTTAAAGTCTGTACCAAATAGTACTATACTTTCTGTGAAATATAAGTTATCTACATTTGAACATTTCTCTTTCAGCAGATTTTCGAGTGTTTTCCAAAATTCATGAACATATTTGCATCTCCAGAAGACATGCTCTATAGTATCTTTCTCATTACTGCAGAAATTGCAGTTTTGATTTTGTACAACTCCTATTTCTTTCAACACCACGTTCGTTCCTATTATTCTATGTACTATTCTTATTTGTAACCATTTAAGTTTTATATCTTTAATCTGCTGAATCTTTGAGAACCAACGTTTCCAAGGTATGTCTCGGTTGAGCTTTTCAGACCATTTTGTGATGCATTTTGGTTTCCGGTTATCCTTGATTAATGTTTTATAATATATCTGGGTGCCTTTTGATATAGAGCATATCCTTCCCAAAGCTGCGTTGTGCTCTGCCATATTGCGATCTTGAATAGTAAGTCCAACTTTTCTTAAATAATTCTTTATTGATGCTATACATCCCATGTATGATAGAAAGTTAATCTGTATGTCGTATCTTGATCTGAATTCATTAAATGTGAGTATTTCTCCATTATTCTTTATTAAATCAGAAATTCTGTTTACTTTTTTTTCATGCCACCCTTTAAACTTAACAGTTTTATTCCCTATTCTAATGTTATCATTATAAAGAATTGGTTCGGCTAGTACTTCCTGAGTGGTTTCTGGTTTTACTTTATAAAAAAATGTTCAGACTTTTTCTAGCTTTGTTTGTTATGTAGTCGATGTGGTATATCCATGAAAGTTTTGAAGTGAGGTAGACGCCAAGAAATTTGACAATTTGTGTATATTTTATGACTGCACCATTAATCGTGAATTCAGGTAATTTATTAGGGTCATAGCCTGAATTAAACAGCATGATTTTTGTTTTTTCCAATGATAATGTTAGTCCATTTTCTATCATAAAGTTGTTGATTTTATTAAGTTCACGTTGATACACTTTCTTTGTATAGTTCAAAGCCCTGACTGGAGTTTTACGTTTCATTGTCACCTTCATCCACAAAAAAATATCATCAGCAAATTGAGCTAAAGTGGTATCTTTGGACAAGTCTTTCGGAAGATCAGCTAAAAGGATGTTAAACAAAATTGGAGAAATAACCGATCCTTGAGGCAGACCCATACTTAGCTGTCTAGGGTTTGAATATGAATTTCCAAGCTTTACCTGTATAAACCTATTAGATAGAAAGCTGGCAATGTAATTGTACGTGTTACCTGTTATGCCTATGTGTTTAAGTTTATAGAGAAGGCGATGTGCCAAACGTGATCGTATGCTTTTCGGACATCAAAAAATGTCGCTAGTATATTTTTTCGCCTTGCGAACTGCTGCTTTACTTGGGTTGTTAATTTAACGAGATGTTCAGTTGTAGATCTGCCTTTTCGAAATTCAGCTTGGTTGACAGGTATTACTTTATATTTTTCGCAGTAATGAACTAGTCTATTTAAAACAATCTTTTCCATTAGTTTGCATGTGTGGGATGTTAAGGCGATTGGACGATAGCTGTTTTTATCTGCTCTGGGCTTTCCTTGTTTGTGTATTGGAATAATGATTGAGTGCTTCCAGACGAGAGGGATATTACCATCAGACCAGCATTTCTGTAGAAGAGAACGAAGAAATTCTATAACATTATCTGGCAAGTGTCCCAGCATTTCATTTGAGATTCCGTCTAAACCAACGGATGTTTTCTTCTTAAGACTTGAAATACATTCTTTTACTTCATACAATGTCATATCAGCATTTATATACGATCCATTTATATTATTTGTTTCTCTATGTGTTCTATTTTTTTCTTGATTTTCTCTATATCTCCTGCCTTTATCTGACAGTCCAGTATTTCTACTATAATTTGCAAATATTTCAGCAAATTCTTCAGCTTTTTTTTAGATTTGTAGGTATATCTGTGTTGTCCAATTTGATAGGACACTGTGGCAAGTTAATTCCATTCTTCATAGTTTTTAGTTTTTCCCAGACTTTTTGCATGTCCTTGTGATTTGATACTTCATTTATGCAAAAAATAGACCAATATTGCCTTTTTGCTTGTGCATTAAACATATTGGCTTTGTTTTTCTGTTTTGCTTTTTTCATCTCTAAAAGATTTGGGACAGACTTATCTCTTAAATATATTCTAAATTTTGATATATTTTCCTCCTTTGCTTCTTCACAAGCTTGATTCCACCAAATATTACCCTAATGCTTGTGAGATCTTACTGACTTGCACCGCGGGATAGATTCATTTGCAGCATCTAGGACTGCATTGGTAAATAAAGTATATAAGCTATTGACATCTTTGTTGTTTGCGTCATTAACTTCAAATGTAGAAAGTAAACTTGAAAATTTATCCCAATTTGCAAATCTATAGTTATATTTGGGTACTTTGTCCTTGGTTGGATCTGTTGATTGAGATTTTTTAGTTTCAAAACAAGTGACAATAGGTAAATGATCACTATGTAGGTTGTCATCAAGTGTATTCCAGCTGCAGACCAGTGCCACATCTGGGGACACTAAAGTTAGATCGATGGCACTCGCTCTATGACTAGGATTATCAGGAATACGAGTTATTTGACCATCATTAAGGAGATAGAAGGAAGCATCAACAATATTTTCAACGAAACGATTACTTGTAATTGATTGACAGTCCTTCTCCCAAAATGGTGAATGTGCATTGAAATCTCCTGCAATGAGGAATTTTTTGCCTTGGTCCATCTGGAGTGTTCGAATCCACTCTGTATTAGAATCATTTGGACCCTGTGGTAGGTAAACAGATATGACTGTTAAGAGTGAAGAGTTCAACTGAACTGTCACGGCACAAGAATTAAGATTGGGAATATTTGGTGGAATAGGGTTAGGGCATGAAGTGTACTTTACCCCTTCATGAATATATATAGCTGTACTGATTTTCCCATTGGTATCTATCTTCTGATGTATAGGGGGAAAATAATAGTTTTTTTTAATGTAGGTGACTTGTCTCTTTTAATGTTTAGAGACTGAAGAGCTAAAAGTTGGTATTCATGGTGCACCAGGTGTTGCACGAGGTGATCCAAGTTCGTACTGATGGAGCGACAGTTCCATTGGAATACGCTGAAGTTACTTTCCACAGACATCAACTAAATTTTTCACAATCTGGTAAGTTAACAGGAAATAAAATAATAATACGATAATGATAGCATCACTATTATCTAAGGGGAAAAAATTGCATGTGCAGTCAAAAATTAGCCAACGAAAATCACAGCAGTTATTTTGCGCGCAATGCAGTCTAAGGGCACAGAGGTAAGTGAATTCGCAAGTGTGCAGACGCATGTGACAATTCTTAGTATACTGGCCAGTCTCCCAGGACGTCAAATGGGTTGAACCAGCTGCAGTCGAGGTAGGGTGGCAGTTGTCCTTGAGATGGTAAGGCTTTATGTTATGATGATCGACGAGCGTGATGTTGTTCACGTCGAACAGCTCGGAGGTAAGGATGGCATTAAATAACTGCCGATTTACCTCCATCTTCAGGTCTTTCACAGTGGGAACTTTACTGACGACGAATCTGGTGTTAGGATTCTTTCTTGATGAGTCTTTAAGTGATTTAGCGAAGGTGTTACACAGCTTATTTGGCTCTGTTGTCTTCAGGGGTTTGGGTCCGACAGTCCGACACTTCACGATTCCGACGTTTCGATAGTTCGACAAATCACGATTCCGACGTTTCGACAATCCGACAGTTTTGTCGGACCAACGAAACTTGTTTTGTAATGTTTTATTTTGTGCCAATAGTTCGACACATCACGATTTTATCGAAACGAGTTGGAATTGTCGGAATCGTGGGATGTTGGACTATCGCTACTTTTTCTTACAGTGTCGGATTATCGAAACATCTGAACGTGGGGTGTCGGACTACCGATGTTTCGGACTATCGAAACGTCGGACTACCGGGCCCAGCCCGTCTTCAGGTCGTTAATCCTACAGTGGATAACCACAGCATCAAGATGAGGTTCTTTTGTAGCTATTTCCTGCAAGTGATCTTGAGTTATTTTCAAAGTGTTGCTTCGTTGTTTTGGAGGTTTGAAGTGATAAGACCGACCAAGGTGTGTTTCTTGTACTCCGTTCATAACAGAGTCGTGAAGAATAAGTACATTCGGTAGATTGGAACGGGCTGGGCGCGGTAGTCCGACGTTTCGATAGTCTGACACATCGGTAGTCCGACACCCCACGTTCAGATGTTTCGATAATCCGACATTGTAAGAAAAAGTAGCGATAGTCCGACATCCAACGATTCCGACAATTCCAACTCGTTTCGATAATCTGACACACAACCCAGTTTTATAATTCCCGTTAGGGTTAGGGTTAGGGACTAGGGTTAGGGTTAGGGTTAGGGACTATCGAAACGTCGAAATCGTGATGTGTCGAACTATTGGCACAAAATAAAGCATTACAAAACAAGTTTCGTTGGTCCAACAAAATTGTCGGATTGTCGAAACGTCGGAATCGTGATTTGTCGAACTATCAAAACGTCGGAATCGTGAAGTGTCGGACTGTCGGACCCAAACCGATTGGAACTAGTATTCGATTTCTTTTTGGAATCTACAAGATGACGAGATTTGTACTTGACGTCATCTCTTGACGTGTCAGCCTTGGAGGGTTTGGCGTCATTTGTCTTCGAAAGGCTTGGGCAGGACACCTTTTTGTTAGTCCCACCTTTCTTCCATATTTTTTTCTGCAGCAGACGTCTTGTGCTGTGCAGGATGACTCGCAACACCTGATGACAATCGACTTCCCGCCACTTCAGCGTAGGTGGGTCCAGCTGGAGGGCAGGGGTCTGTTTGTGTTTCCGTGGTCGTCATGGAAACTGTCGGCTTGGCGATGTTCTGAATCATGCCGTTTTGAAACTCCACTGCTTTTTCAAGGGAGGATATTCGGCAGCAAAGATTTAAAATGACTTGCCGCAAGTCAGGCGTTGCGTCGGATGTTGCGCACAGCACAGGTGTCGAGATGACGCCGCTGCACACTGATGCATTCGAAGACTCCACTGTCGTTGGTGTGGGATCAGTGGACGGCTTCTCGTTTCGTGGGTCGCATTGATGACTCTCCGAACGATCGGACGTGTTTGCGTTCGAAGCTGACCATCGTTGGGAAGCCCGAGTTATTCTTTTGCACGCAGGAGTGCCGTTACTTCTGGATTTCATGTCTTGAGCCACTTGCGAAAACTTTTACCTCGCGAGAAAAGTTAACTGCTGGCAGTCTCCGCCATTTTGTGTGACATGTCTGGGGTGTGTGTGTGTGTGTGTGTGTGTGTGTGTGTGTGTGTTCGCTCATTTGTGTAGTATGTGTGTGTGTGTGTGTGTGTGTGTGTGTGTGTGAGAGAGAGAGAGAGAGAGAGAGAGAGAGAGAGAAGGAGCGGCAGAGAGGTTATACTCGTTAGCTTGCATGAGGTATGTGATTAGAATTGGTACCGGAGAAATATGTGGTCATATTTTTAGAAATAATAACTGGTGGTATTGTCTATTACTGCAAGCACTGTCTGCCACGTAGGAGTTGTGTGCTTGTCATCCAGATTAGGATCAGAAACCGCTTCAAATACCAGACTGTTTATGTGGAGATAGGAGCCCGCCATTGAAACACTGGCTATATTGTTTTTCACCTTTTGGGATCACTGATAAAGGCAACACGTTTCATCTACACCCTGAGGGTGGTCGTCCTACAGAAGTTGGGATTGTTGTTTGAATCTTTCATCGTTGACTCCAACAGCGAGTGGAGAGGCTCAACAAATACGGCAGCAAGTTGAAGACTCTCCAGGGGGCTGAGGAGCTCATGTGTTCCCTTTTGTAAATCGTTTTTTTTATGTTTGTTAATGTCCCTATTATACTGGTTCGGTTTTAGATAGTGGTCAAGCTACTGTTAAAGGGTTCTTTCCTAGTCGTGCTTTAAGCACGTGTATGAATTTCTTTTCTTTTGCTCGCTGTTGTCGCTCCGTTGCCACAGTCCATAGGTAAAACAGTGGATTGAGAGCGGAGTTTAGAGGCAGCAAGAACACAACCAGAGTACCGTGAATCTGATCAGATGCAGTAACACTGAACGGAGTAATTAGTGTCTCTAGTCCAAATGAAAACCAGCAAACGGCGGCTGTTACCACCAGTTTTTGAGCTAGGTGTACTGAGCAATAGAATGACCTTTTTCTGGAATCCAATGTTATCCGGTATTTTGGCATTCGTCTGTAAACGATAATCTGACCAGCCACAGTCATGATGCAGAATACCAAGTTGATGACCACAGTCACTGTGAACCATCTGAATGGTTGGTCAGAATAATGGTGGTCAAATAAAGCCAGTCGGCATAGTCCAGACTGGCCAGAGAGTCCCCAGTGTGACAGTCCTGGAAGGAACGGTATTAACGACAACACACTTCCAGCAATCCACACCAACATGCAGCCTACTGCTGTTAAACGTTTTATGAATTTATCTGAAGTTTCAATCAAAAGGAAGATTGCAATATGATACACGATAATCAACCAAATCAGCAACACAGACAATTCACTTGAAAGAAAGGCCAAAAAACCTGCAATTTTGCATACCTCACAATTAATCCATGACTTTTCAATTTGGATATATTTGCCTAGGAACAAGTTGTCAGCTGTGATAGAGACACCCACATGACTTCCCATACAAACATTAGCAGTTTGTAAATGGGTTAGAAACTTCACAAAACTGCTTTCAAACACGTTTTGTATAACAAATGATGTCATGAAGCAAAACAAATTCCCTAACACGGCAGTCAACGAAATCATCCAAAAGAAAATTCTGAGCAGTTCAGTTGGTATTAATGTTGTACATGAAGGAAGTGTGGTATATGGCGCAAAACACTGGATGTCATTAGACGATTTAGGAAGTAGAGTTTCACAACAAAGCCTATAGTTTGGTGAATAAAGTGTGTTCAAATGGATGGAAGTGGACAATAACTCCTGACGAAAATGTATTAATGGGTTCTCTTTTAAGTCCAGTCCTGCCAGGTTTGGGATGTTTTTGAAGCTTGTAGACCCCATGGTCTCTATAGCTGAAAAAGACGAATTCAAGTACGTCAAACTAGGTAGGTACATAGCTAACATACAACTAATTGTTTTTAAACGTGATCTGGAAATATCTATATGCCTCAGTGTATAATGAACAGACCTTCCAGATGTCATTGTTATTTTGTTGAAGGGGTTACTTTTTACGTGCAATTCCCTTAAAACTGGTAAGTTAAGAAAAATATCCATATCAAGAATTTCCAGCCGATTGTTTGTGAGATCGATGAGCTGCAAGTTGGCATGTTTAAAACCCGAAACATTAACAAGTGCACTCTGTGACAAATTCAGATGAATTAGATATATATTTCCCTTGAAATCAATGGGCTGCATTGTTGTGGAACTGACATCAACATAACGCAGATGATAGAACATTTCAGCGGAAAAGGACTTATGACATAGGAATGAGTGACCTTGACAAAGGCAGTCTTGAGGACAAGTCAAGTCACACATCAGTTCGTCATCCCACTGTGGACACTGACCCCAGCCATCACACAGGTGATCTTCATGCACACAGACACGGGAAGCACGGCAGCGGTAGAAGCCAGCGCACATCACTCTCTCACAGTCTTGTTCGTCCTCGCCATACGTACAGTCTGAAAACCCATTGCATCGGGTGTAAACAGGGAGACAATGGAGCACCTCATCTGTGCATTGGTAATGACTGTCAGGACAAGACTGGCCAGCCGTCATCAGCTGGTGTGTGAAATATCCTGTGCCATCCAGGGTGATATAGAAAGGTCGATTTGTGTCTTCATCACTGACCTGAAGGCAATAGAGACATGGGTACCGCCAGTTTTCAGTGCAGTTTTCATCAGTCTCATCCACACAGTCTGGGTAGTTATTGCATCGTTGGCTGTGTAAGATGTACTGACCATTGGAGCACAGAAATCCATCATGGTCAGGGTGCTCACAGAGTGACTCATCACTGTTTTCTGGACAGTCCTGACGGAAGTCGCATACCATTGTGTATGGCAATGTTGTGACATCATCATCGCATTTAAACATGGGGTAGTTGATGAACACGGCCGTCTCTGTCTTGCGCCCATCAGTCATATTTGGGAAGGCACAAAACATTGAATTTCTTGAATTCCTGCAATAAGCTTCAGGGCTACATGGAAGAAACATATGCATTGCGTGATTTTCCGGACAAATGAAGAATAACTGTAATGTGCTGGTGAATGCAAACTGGCGTGACTGTAAGTACGTGACTCTAACTGCTGGAGGAAGCGCAGTTGGTGATTGCGGTTTTTCTTCACACAGCACACTGCTTGTGCGCAAACTTTTATATTCAGAAAAGTGTTCTAAATAAACCAAGGAAGTAAGCCTTGTAGTTAAACCAGCTTTCACTGGATTGTATTGCTCTCCCATTCTAAAGTGATTTAAGTAGTAAATCAAGGTCTTGTCCAACCATGAACGAAATTTTTTATACATATAAGGCATTTTGGGCCGCCCTGACATGTAACCAAAAGCCACTTCAAACTGGTGAAAATGTCTGAAAATGTGCAAAGAATCTTCCACTTCTTGTCGTGTTTTTATGGACGCCATTGTTCCTCCAGCTGTATGGCAGACGTAGCACAAAATTTCTGAAGACATATATTCTTTCTTTGTGATTAACTTGAAACATTTGTGACGAGAAGCCACCAAGCCCTCACACTCAGTGCTGCTGAAGAGACATTGTCCTGTTTCATCACGTCCATCCTCACACTCTGGCTTTTGATTGCAGTGAAGGTGATCGTGAATTTTAAAGTAGTGCTGTACAGAGCAGTTGAACAGACCATTGGATAGTTTATGTAACTGGTCCTGCTCTGACAACGTTGCAAAATAGATTTTTAGACCAGTATGGATGTAAACAATGAACTGAAACGATATCAGAAGACTTGACGTGGCATAGACAGCAGCTGGTGAAAAAGGATCGATACACATATGGGCAACATGTTGCCTGGAACTGTTTGTTCTATAAATCAGTGTCAACTGCCAGTCATTAGAACAACTGTGAGGTTCATAAGCTTCCACAATACTGACCAAGATGACGCTGTTAAAGGGGGCTGTTAACTCTTCCCTAACAGCTATGTCAGGAAGACTGGGTACCATGATATATCCAGAGTACTCAGCAATGTATCTTGTGACTACCTTGATGCGTTTCTCTAGAGTGATGCCCACATTTACCTCCGGACTGTTAGTGCTTATTATTAGCAAACAGTTAACATCTGAAAAGACAAACAGCTCTGGAAGCTGGTGATGAAGGCATTTGAAATAGGTAAACCTTTCAAAAGTGTACCCTTTTTCAGGAGCACATGTCTGTACTTGTGTTAACCACAAATCAGAATCACACCGATACGAAGGCCGTTGCAAGTGAACACGTACATACATACCACGCGCGACCTGTACATGCAGTATACAGTAAGTGCTCTCATAACCACAAGTGCCATAGATCAGCTCTGAATGAACTGTGGATATGTCGTCCGTAGCAAAGAAGTGACAGCCTCCTTCGTCGACTCGCATGACAGTAGTGTTGTTGGTGGTTTGGTTCACCAGGTGGTACAAGCTGCTACACGCTTCACTGATCTTCAGGGAACCTGTAGCACTGGTCTGGTTGCTCTGGCTTCTCTGACCCCACCAGTCTGCACTGACACAGTGCGTGGGCATGCCATTAAAAACGTGACCGTTACTCTTATTTGGAACAAACGTTCAACACACACACAGAGAGAGAGAGAGAGAGAGAGAGAGAGAGAGAGAGAGAGAAGAGAACGAACGAACGAACGAACGAATGTTTATTTTCAGAGGGTAATGGAATAATCATCACTGCTTTTTTACATTCAGCCCTCTGGGGCCAAAATAAATTTAAGAAAGGAAAAGAAAAAAATATTGATTAATATAAAATAATGGAAAATAACTCTTAAATATGAAATATGAAAATACAAAAGGACACAAAAATCTATGTACAGAGGGAACACCAACAGAAGGTGTGGGAGACAGTGGGGGTGGGAGTGGGATGGGATGGGATGTGGGACAATTAAGAATGAGAGGAGGGGGGATGGAGGTAAAGGAAGAACTGATACGGAAAACGAAACATTTTCACAGAGCAGTTATTGGTACATCTTCGGATAAAGTGGTGTAAGATCAGACAGATACATCAAGTAGTAAAAAAAGATTGAATTTAAACTTACTAGTGTTTGGTTCGTTTTTTAGTTTTTCTGGGATATTATTCCACAGCCAGCCCCCAGAATAAGCAAGGCTTGATTTGCATAAATTAATTGATGGGAAAGGGGGATTTATTTTATGCGAATGTCGATGATCGTTAGAAGTAAATATATTCATTAAATAGGAAGGAGCACTGCCGTGTAGTATTTTATGCATAAAGAGTGCTTTATTGTACAATAGTTTGGTCTTGAATGGAAGGATACCTGCTCGTTTATAATCAGGGTGCCCTAGCTAGGGTTCATCAATTGTTATTTTGACAGCTCTCTTGTATATACTAGTCAATGGTTTAAGCAACTTATTGCTAGCTAAATCCCAGAGTGTCAAGGCATAGTCAATATTTTGTTGAATATAGGATTGAAAAAATAATTTTCTGGTGTGATAATCTAAAAAGTTTTTTTTTTTTTTAATTATCCTGAGCTGATACAGTTTTACGGCAAGATTTTTGGAAGAAGTTCTAAATGTTTCGACCAAGATAGGTTGTTGTCGATTGCTATTCCTAAGACTCTGTGATTAGAAACCTCTTTGATTTTTTTCGTTACCAATATAAAGGATTGGCAAGTTTTCGGTTACATTTTGACGTTTTTGCCTTGTTGTAATCAACATGAATTTCGTTTTTTGAGGATGCAGAGACATGTGATTGAGTTGTGCCCATTTAACAAGAAGGTTGATATTTTTCTTAATGTCAAGGTAGACTTGCTGAGCATTAGAGTTATAAGTGTCAATAGTGGTATCATTTCATTTATTCATTTATGCCCATCGCTCCCGGTGGAGCATAGGCCATTGACGACCCTTCGCCATCGCACTCTGTTCTGGGCTGTTCTGGTCATTCTAGTCCAGTTTGTCCCTTGTTGTTTCAACTCCGCCTCAGTGTCTCGCCTCCAGCTGTTGCGAGGCCGGCCTCTCTTTCTCTTTCCCTGCGGGTCCCAGGTCAGGGCTTGGCGTGTGGTGCTGGATGCTGGCTTCCTGAGGGTGTGTCCGATCCAGCCCCACTTCCTTCGCAGTATCTGCTTGGCCACTGCTTCCTGTCCCGCACGCTCCCACAGATCTTCGTGTCGGACCTTGTCCTGCCATCGGATTTTGTAGATGCGCCTCAGACAGGTGTTGAAGAATGTCTGAATCTTTTGTTCCATCTGTGTTGTCCGCCACGTCTCGCATGCGTAGAGCAGAATTGATTTCACATTGGAGTTGAAGATGCAGAGTTTGGTTCTTATACTGATTCCTCCAGATGCCCAGATGTTCTTGAGCATGACGAAAGCTGCTCTTGCCTTGCCGATTCTGGCTGTGACGTCTCGGTCCGTGCCTCCCTGTTGGTCAACCACGCTTCCCAGGTAGACGAAAGACTCCACCTCCCTGATGGGCTCTCCACCGACTGTGACTGGTGTGTTGACAGTGGTGTTGATTTTCATCAGCTCGGTCTTCTTCCTGTTAATCTTGAGCCCTGTCCCGGCTGATTGTGGTCTCCAAGCGAGTGGTCTTGTCCTGCATCTGGCTGTGGCTGTGTGACAGGAGCGCCAGGTCGTCAGCGAAGTCGAGGTCGTCGAGCTGCGTCCAGAGTGTCCACTGTATACCGTTGTTCCTGCCTGTTGTAGTGGTCTTCATGATCCAGTCAATGACCAGGAGGAAGAGGAATGGCGACAGCAGGCATCCCTGGCGAACTCCGGTCTTCATCTCGAAACTTTTGGACAGCTGGCCGGCGTGGGCAATCCTGCAGTTCATGTCCTGGTAGGTGCACCGGATGAGGGAGATGATCTTCTTGGGGACTCCATAATGCCTCAGCAGCTTCCACAGCGTCTCTCTGTCCACACTGTCGAAGGCCTTCTCATAATCTATGAAGTTGATGTAGAGGGGGGAGTTCCACTCCAGCAACTGCTCCACGATGATGCGCAGGCTGGCGATCTGGTCAGCACATGATTTGTTCTGCCGGAAGCCTGCCTGCTGGTCTCGGAGCTTGGGGTCGACAGCCTCTTTCAGTCTCTCCAGCAGAACCCTGTTGAGAACCTTGCCTGGCGTTGAGAGGAGCATGATCCCTCGGTAGTTGCTGCAGTCTCTGAGGTCTCCTTTCTTCGGCAGCTTGATGATGATTCCTTCTTTCCACTGAGCCGGTACCTCCTCCTTCTCCCAGATCTTGCTGAAGAGGCTGTATAGCATGTTGACGGCTGTCTCTATGTCTGCTTTGATGGCTTCTGCTGGTATCTCGTCCGGCCCTGCAGCCTTCCCATTTTTCAGAGTCATGATGGCCTTCTTGATTTCTGCCTTTGAGGGTTTGTCACAGCTGATGGGCAGTTCTGTCTCTGCAGGTGGGATGTCTGGTGGTGCGTCAGGGGCGGGGCGGTTCAGCAGCTCCCTGAAGTATTCTGCCCATTGTTTCAGCTGTTCCTCGGTTGTTGTCAGTGGGTTTCCATTCTTGTCTTTCACTGGCTTGTCTGTCTGCTGGAACTTACCCATCAGTTTCTTGGTCACCAGGTACAGGTCCTTCAGATTCCCCTGTCCGGCTGCTGCCTCTGCTTGGCTGGCCAGGTCGTCAAAGTAGTCCCTCTTGTCCTTCTTGATGCTCTTCTTTACTTCTCTGTTCGCTGCTGTGTGCTCTTCCTGTGCCTTTGCCTTAGCTGCTCTTGTTCGGCTCGTGTTCAGCGTAGCTTTCTTCTCTCTCCTTGTTTCCAGCTTGTGGATGGTGTCGGCAGAGATCCATTCTTTGTGCTGGGCCTTCTTCTTGCCAAGGATCTCTTCACATGTGTCATGCCAGAGCTTCTTGCAGTGTTCCCACTGTGTCTCGATGTCCGTCTCACCGTCTTCTATCAGCTCTTGTAGCGGCTGGAACCTGTTGGAAAGGCTGATCTGGAATACTGCTTGTGTGTCCCTGTTCCGGAGCAGTCCGACATTATACCTTGTCCGTGTGTTGTTGGTGTTGGTGAATCTCTTGAGGCGAAGTCTCACTGTTGTTAAAAGAAGGTGGTGGTCTGATGACACGTCAGCACCTCTCATCACTCGTACATCCCGCCATGATATCCTGAATTTGCGGCTTATGCAGATGTGGTCAATCTGGTTCTCCGTGACGTGGTTCGGGGACCTCCATGTGGCCTTGTGGATGCGCTTGTGTGGGAAGATGCTTCCTCCTATCACCAGCTGGTTCAGGGCGTACAGGTCTGCAAAACGCTCACCGTTCTCGTTCATCTGTCCCAGTCCGAGTGTCCCCATGACGTCCTCGTAGCCTGTGTTGTCCGTTCCGATCTTGGCGTTAAAATCTCCCATCAGTATGGTTATGTCCTTTGCTCCTCTTCTGTCTATCACTGTCTGTAGTTGCTGATAGAAGTAATCTTTCTTCTCTTCTTCCGCATCATTGGTGGGAGCATAGCACTGGATGATGTTCAGCCTGATGTCATTCTTCTTCGTGGTAAACTTGGCTGTGATGATGCGGGAGTTGACAGGTTCCCATCCGATTAGTGCCCCTTGTGCCTCCGGTGCCAGCATCAGGGCCACACCCTCAGTGTGGGGGGCTCCATCCTCTGTGTGTCCTGAGTACAGCAGCTGTTCTCCAGATGAAAGTCTCAGCTGTCCTGATTGTAGCCACCTTGTCTCACTCAGTCCTAGCACTCCGATCTTGTAGTTTTTCATCTCTCTCGCAACTTGGATAGTTTTTCCTGTTTCAAACATCGTCCTGATGTTCCATGTGGCTACTCTCGTTGTTGTCCTGGGTGTTAGAAGGGGAGTCAGCCTTGCAGCGTCCTTTCGGCTTTCACTGCACTGCGTCATAAGTCTCCGGGATGGAGACCCTTCCTTGCCCAGGTGAATGTTCTGGTTCGTTGTCGTCGATGCTTCTGTAACTCGTCTTTTTTACAGGCAGGGTTGTTAGCCCTACGCAAACCCCTTTATCCTCGGGGCGAGGTGGTCCTGCCCTAGTCGCCTCTTACGACATGCATGGCAGGGCAGTGGGTCTATTCTATGCCCAACCCACAGGGCATCAATAGTGGTATCATCGGCAAACATTTCACAATGAGAAGTCAAGGTTAATAGTAAGTCATTAATATAGAATAAGAACAGCAGTGGACCAAGCACCAAGCCTTGTGGTACACCAAAGTTATTGGGAATCAAAGTAGAATAACAATCATTTAATAATACTAATTGTTGCCTGTTGGAAAGGAAGGATGAAATGAGTTTTAGAGTGTCGGAAGTTAGTCGATAAATAGTTAACTTTCTGAGCAAAAGTTCATGATGAATAACATCGAAGGCTTTAGCAAAATCCACGAAGAGTACTCCGGAAAAGTGTTTGTTGTTTATGTTTGAAAGCCATCGATAAACTATCTTGGTAAGAGCTGTTTGACAAGAATGACTCTCTCTAAATCCGGATTGATTAGGGTGTAGTAGATCGAGTGTTTTGACATGAGAACGAAGACACTTTTTATGTGTTGTTCTAATGGTTTTGAAAGACCTGACAGAATAGAGATAGGTCGATAGTTAGAAGAATCAGCCATATTTCAAGATTTGTACAATGGTATGACTTTAGCTTGTTTAAAAGCATCAGGAAAGCAATGCTTATCAATGCAGAGATTATAAATATATGTGAGAGTTTCTGCTATAACAGATGCTGATAGCTTAAGAATTTTCCCGTCAATTCCATCAATTCCACGAGTTGCTGTCTGTTTTAATTGTCTAGAGAAGAGAAAACTTCGTGGACATCCATGACACTAATATCCAAAGCTGAATGGATGTTCTTCTGGTGGCAGTATTTCAGTAATTCTTGTAGATCGTTACTTTTTGATACATCGTTTCGTATGATTTGATTTGCTATACTTGCAAAATGGTCGTTCAGTTCACTTGCATATATGTCTTTCGTTAAGTTTAATACAGGGTCAGAATTTTTCTGGGTTAAGCCATGTATAGCTTTCCAAATAGATTTACTGTCTTTCTTTCTATTAATTAGGTCCAAGAAATATTTCCTTTTCTCTGATCGTATAAGGGAGGTCACCTTATTTCTGTACTTTTTGAATTCTTCGCGAGAGCCATTTTTTTAACAGATAATTACTTTGATATATAGTGTCCTGTATTTCTTTTGTAAGGCATGGTGGTTTTATCCGATGTTTTACTCTTTCAGTTTGAAGAGGGGCATGCTTATTGTATACTTCATGAAAGATGTTATACCATACTTGCAGAGCTTGATTGGGGTCGGTATGCTGATACACTTCATTTGAAGGGGAATTTAAAAGATCTGAGAGAAATTTTTCACGATCAAATTTAGGAAAGTTCCTGAATGTAATCGTTTTATGATTTAACTTGGGTATTTTGACACCCTTTTTGGTCCACATAAAACAGATCGGAAAATGGTCACTGCAGCCATAAACAGGAGCAACGGATTCTACTATTGTTTCTGAATTGGTAATATATATATGATCTATTAATGTTTCAGAAGAATTGGTTACACGGGTAGCTGATTTTATTAATTGTGTCAAACCAAATGATTCAAAAGTTTGGGTCCAATGATTATCAGTTTTGAATAAATCAATATTAAAATCACCTAATATTATGACATCTTTGTAATTATCATTAGCATTTTACAACATTGAAATAAAGCAGTCGATCCAGTCGACATGTTCGGCTGGATTCCTGTATAGAAAACATAGAGGTATGGGGTTGTTATACCTCAGTTGTATTTCGATTCAAATAGTTTCTATGTGATGCTGTTCAAGGTAATCAATTCTTTCAACTTTAATTGACTGATGGACATACACTATTATGCCAGTTTCTCTTTTCTGAATGGGGTTGTTACGGATGGTGCGTGGTGCGTGTTTTGTTGTCTGACTCTCGCTCTCAAAAGTTTGGATGCGTGTACGACTTTTCTCCTACACACACCCACACCATACAAACATGGATAGCCAGGCAAAACACGAGTTAGATTTTCTTTCTCTATATGCTGCCTGAACCATCAATATGAATTGTTACAAAATCAATACATGCTACTACATAGTATACAGATCAATTCACGTCAATTAAGACATCAATACATAAGACACTTCAATCATCAGATATCAGCGTATCATATTACGTATCTTGATATAACTCACAGATCTCGCCGGCGCCCTCCACAGTGTCTCATATATATATATACTAGCAGGGGCACCCGGCGTTGCCCGGGATATGAACATTCTGTGCGATACTCACGTGACGGCAAACATGTATTAATTGTTTTGATTTACAATCAATCCCCCCCCCCCCCCCAACATCTTCCCACCCCCTCCCCCCACACAAATACACATTCTGTCCTCTCTCTCTCTCTCTCTCTCTCTCTCTCTCTTTCTCTCTCTCTCCTCCTCTCTCTCTCTCTCTCTCTCTCTCTCTCTCTCTCTCTCTCTCTCTCTTATACATTCTATTGTTTTCCGCCTGCCTCTGGCCCCTTTCCTCTGGATCTTCCCTAGCACGTCGAGATGCTTTCTTGCTCGATTTTCCAGCCTGCACTCACTGTTCCCATTCCCATTCTTCTGATTGCTCGTAATTTTGTAGGAATAGACTTTGTGCAGAAGTAGTTTATTTCAACGGGTCTGTGTCTAATGTAAAAATAGTGTATCATGCTTTGCACTGTACAATCATTTTTCTGGCCCCTCTCATTCCTCCCTTTTCATCCCCCTACCCTGTCCCATCCATGTTGCAAAATTACTTACCATTACTGGACATACACATACCGAATTTTATCAACAGTGGTGTAAATTTAGAAAATAACGGTTTTTTAACGGTCAATAAAATTTGCATAACATTGTTCAGCGCTTAAAACTGTACGTGCATACGGAATGTTATCAAGAACGGTGAAAATTTAGAAATTCAGAAAATAACGGTTTTTTAATAGTCAATGTTAAGTTTCGGATCTTGAAAACTGTATATCATTGTTTAGCGTTCAAAACTGCACATGTATATCGAATTTCTTCAAGAATACTCTAAATTTATAAAATAACGGTTTTTTAACGGTCAATTTTAAATTTCGGTTCGTAAAAGTTGTATATCATTTTTCAGCATTTAAAACTGCACATGTATACCGAATTTCATCAAGAACACCCTAAATTTTGAAAATAACGGTTTTTTTAATGGTCAAATTTAATGGTCATAATGACTGTCTAATGACCCTATGTTACCCACTGGATGTTCCTGTAGGCTTATGTCAAGTTTGGTGGCGATCCGATAACTCTCATGGCCGCCAACCCCAGAAGATCGGGTTTTAAACAGTTTTTATAGGGTTTGGTGTTTTTAACGGTTTTTAACTGTTATAAATAACGTTTCTTAACTGCCGAATAACGGTTCTAATTTTCGAGAAGTAGCCCCGTACCTGTGCAATGTCACAATGGCCATTTGATGAAAAGCAGAGGAAAAAGATGTCTTTGAAACCGTTATAACAGTTTTTTAACGGTTTTTAAACGGTTTTATTTTTTTTTTTAGAGATTAGCCCAAAACCATCCTCGGGTCACAACAGACAAACCTGCTAAATTTCAAGAAGATCGGGTTTTAAACAGTTTCTTTTATAGGGTTTGGTGTTTTTAACGGTTTTTAACTGTAATAAATATAACGTTTATTAGCTGCCAAATAACGGTTCTAATTTTAGAGAAGTAGTCCTGCACCTGTGCAATATCACAACGGCTATTTGAAGAAAAGAAGAGGAAAAAGATGACTTTGAAACCGTTATAACAGATTTTTAACGGTTTTTAACGTTTTTATTTTTTTCGAGATTACCCAAAACCATCATCGGGTCACAACAGACGTACCTGCCAAATTTCATTACAATCGGTTGAGCCGTTTTTGAGTCTATAGCGTACACACACACACACACACACACACACACACACACACACACACACAGAGAAAATTTGCCATTTATATATTAGACTAGCAGGGGCACCTGGCGTTGCCCGGGATATGAACATTCTTTGCGATAATCACGTGACGGCAAACATGTATTAATTGTTTTGATTTACAATCAATCCCCCCCCCAACATCTTCCCACCCCCTCCCCCACACAAATACACATTCTCTCTCTCTCTCTCTCTCTCTCTCTCTCTCTCTCTCTCTCTCTCTCTCTCTCTCTCTTATACATTCTATAGTTTTCCGCCTGCCTCTGGCCCCTTTCCTCTGGATCTTCCCTAGCACGTCGAGATGCTTTTCTCGCTCGATGTTCCACCTGCACTCACTGTTCCCATTCCCATTTTTCTGATTGCCCTTAATTTTGTAGGAATAGACTTTGTGCAGAAGTAGTTTATTTCAACGGGTCTGTGTCTAATGTAAAAATAGTGTATCAGGCTTTGCCCTGTACAATCATTTTTCGGCCCCCTCTCATTCCTCCCTTTTCATCCCCCTACCCTGTCCCATCCATGTTGCAAAATTACTTACCGTTACTGGACATACGCATACTGAATTTTATCAATAGCGGTGTAAATTTAGAAAATAACGGCTTTTAACGGTCAATGTTAAGTTTTGGTTCGTAAAATTTGCATAACATTGTTCAGCGCTTAAAACTGTACGTGCATACGGAATGTTATCAAGAACTGTGAAAATTTAGAAATTCAGAAAATAACGGTTTTTAATGGTCAATGTTAAGTATCGGATCTTGAAAATTGTATATCATTGTTTAGCGTTCAAAACTGCACATGTATATCGAATTTCTTCAAGAATACTGTAAATTTATAAAATAACGTTTGTTAACCGTCAATTTTAAATTTTGGTTTGTAAAAGTTGTATATCATTTTTCGGCATTTAAAACTGCACATGTATACCAAATGTCATCAAGAACAGCCCTAATTTTGAAAATAACGGTTTTTAACAGTCAAATGTAATGGTCATAATGACTATCTAATGACCCTATGTTACCCACTGGATGTTCCTGTAGGCTTATGTCAAGTTTGGTGGCGATCCGATGACTCTCGTGGCCGCCAACCTCAGAAGATCGGGTTTTAAACAGTTTTTATAGGGTTTGGTGTTTTTAACGGTTTTTAACTGTTATAAATAACGTTTCTTAACTGCCAAATAACGGTTCTAATTTTCGAGAAGTAGCCCTGTACCTGTGTAATGTCACAATGGCCATTTGATGAAAAGCAGAGGAAAAAGATGTCTTTGAAACCGTTATAACAGTTTTTTTTTAACGGTTTTTAACGGTTTTATTTTTTTTAGAGATTAGCCCCAAACCATCCTCGGGTCACAACAGACGTACCTGCTAAATTTCAAGAAGATCGGGTTTTAAACAGTTTCTTTTACAGGGTTTGGTGTTTTTAACAGTTTTTTAACTGTTATAAATAACGTTTCTTAACTGCCGAATAACGGTTCTAATTTTCAAGAAGTAGTCCTGTACCTGTGCAATGTCACAATGGCTATTTGTTGAAAAGCAGAGGAAAAAGATGTCTTTCAAACCGTTATAACAGCTTTTTAACGGTTTTTTAACGGTTTTATGTTTTTAGAGATTAGCCCAAAACCATCATCGGGTCACAACAGACGGACCTGCCAAATTTCATTACAATCGGTTGAGCCGTTTGTGAGTCTATAGCGTACACACACACAGACAGAATTTGCCATTCATATATTAGACTAGCAGGGGCACCCGGCGTTGCCCGGGATATGAACATTCTGTGCGATACTCAAGTCACGGCAAACATGTATTAATTGTTTTGATTTATACATTTATATTTATTTCTCTTATACATTCTATTGTTTTCCGCCTGCCTCTGGCCCCTTTCCTCTGGATCTTCCCCAGCACGTTGTCACCGATCGGCGGAACTAAATCAGTATGTCCATGTGTTTAAGAGTAGTGGTGGTTCAAGATAGAGAGCGTGTGCGCGTATGCGTGCGTGCGTGCGTGTGTGTGTGTGTGTGTGTGTGTGTGTGTGTGTGTGTGTGTGTGTGTGCGCTCGCGCGTATGTGAGGTTGGGGTTTAGTTAGCTAGAGTTAGGTGAAGTTCCTCAGGGTTAGGTAGAAAGATTAGGCTAGGTAGGAGGCTGGGGAAATAGGACATACAGTATTCTTTCATTCCAGTCTTCACTTATTGAAGGAATGGAATGGAAGCGGGGGGTTGGTTTCGTTCCCGATTGTTACCCTCTTGTTACTTTGGTTCTATACCAGAGAAGGCGGGGCAGGATATCGGTTGTTGTTGTGTTGTCAAGTCTGTGAGTTGTTGTGGTAAATTGTCGTGTTGTTGCACGAGCAATAACTAGTCCGTTGGTCAGGCGTGTCAGCTCTGCGGAGGGATACACTGCTCTGACCAACCGTTGTTTTGCGTGGTGAGTAGAGTTCGCTTGATTCCGACCAGGGCGGAATGCATTGGGGTAGCTTCACTTCGGTCCCTGGTGTTCGTCGGAGTGGACGTACTCCTTGTAGGTGTGGCGGCAGAGCCGGTAGTTTTTGAAGAGTGACTTCGAGTCATATAGTTAGTGCCAGGTCCTCGTCGGGTTTGGGTGCCCTTGGCCTGTGCTGAGTCGGTGTCGTCCTTGTTGGCAGCCACTGTCAGCCAGTTGCAGAACTGGTGTGGTTGATCGTCTGTATGTCCAGGCTGGTGATCTGTTAGGTTCGTTGTGTTGTAGTTCGTCGTGTTGTCTTGTATTATGGCGAGTTGTACTGTAGCTGTCTCATGTTGGGATTAGTTGTATGGTGTTCGTTGCGTATACTGGTTGTCTGGTATGATGTCGTCTTGGTTCCGTGATTGAAATTTGTTGTCAGCCGGTTTGTGTTGTTACCTCTTTTCGGTATATTCTGTAAGTAGTGTACATAGTGGTTCCTGAGTTCGATTGTCATGTGACAGTTTGGCTAGACAATGTGGGTTCGATATAATAACCGTTGATGGGCGGTGATGTAGATATTGTTTGTGGTTAGTCTGTTAATTTCCGTGGGTTCAATGAGAAGGTAATACGAGGTTGCTTTTTGTTGAGGATCATAATATGAGTCAAGTGCGGATGTGTCTGCGTGAATCATAAAGGGATTGTGCTCAATTTCAGTCGTAAATAGTAATAGTTCGTTGAAATTGATTTACGATTTCGGAGTTGACCTGCACAGCATTGGAATCGGTTAACTGTGCAGTAGGGCCAAGGCTGATTTGTGGTCGAGTGGTTTATACTGGAGTACGGTCGTGACTATTCAACTTATATTGGTGTCTTCTCACTTTCGTTACGAGTCATGGTTCTCGACGCGGGTCTCGTGCGCGTGCGGACTGTATCTGTGACGTACGCATTTGGTACAGGACAGTGAGTCCATAGGGTAGAAGTTTTTGTAATACAAGTGACAGTCGTTACACATGCAGGGATGTATGTGTTTGTGACAGAACGGGGTTGGAGAAAGATATCTTAGGTTGTGGGGAGGCAGCCCAGTTATGAATTTTAGTAGTCGGAAAGAAGGGAAAGGTAAAGTTTAAGGCGAGTAGCTTAGCAGTCGATAGGATAAAAACGGATGATGTGCAGCATGTAATATTGTATGAAGTGTGGCTGTGTTGGCATAACAAAGATTAACCACTGGGTTATCTGACAAGAGATGACATGAGAGTGAGGTACTGGATGGAAATTTTGGCGAACAAATCATGTTGTTTTTGATATATGGTTACAATTGACAGTGCAAAGAGGGGTAATAATGTGAAGGATTGTGGCTGTGAGCCGATTCTCTTGTGTGAACATGCTGGAACTGTAATCCGATGAAATTGATAAGTTTTTTCTCTGAGAGATGTGTATTACTACTGGTTATTGTGTGGAGACATTTCCTTGTGAAATTGCCCATTTCCTAGATGATTTAGTATGTCCTAAGGGGACCCGTGAAGTCCGCATTGGGATCGCTTAGTTTTCTTTTCTTTTCCGAGATTTGGGTGTGATTCATAATTTCATATGTAATAGCGTGGATTGGCTCAGAGAGAATATTGTTTTACTGCTGTTGTAAGGGTTGGCAGGAAATGGGTCTGATAACCCCATAGTGAGTAATGGGTTGGGGGATGTGTTCGAAATTCAAGGGGTCACTCTCATGCCCGAGTAGGAAGTAGGCAAGGGAGATGGAGAGTTAAAGCTTTACCAAGTAGCCTATGTGCCTTGATGACTCGGGTAGTAGCAACATTACAGTAGGGGCCTACAGTTGTGTCAGCAGGTATCCTGTTTCGTCCTGAGGCTGGGGCCACATCACCGCAGTCTACTGCCGCGTGCCGGCAGGTGAGCGGCGCTTTCCAGTGCCTGTTGTTTTCCCGGGAGAGGGAGACCACCCAGGCCGTCTGCCTTCTGTGGGGCAGCTCTCCTCCAGCTACCGGTGCTCTTCCGGGAGTTCTCCGGCACTGGTTCCTTGTCCCAGTTCAGGCGTCCTGTGAGAGGGCGCTGCACCAGGCCTTTTTCACCCTCAGTGTCCGACGGGGCCTTCAGAGGAGGAGGCGTCCTTCGAGCCCCAGACTCGTCGAGAGGGTGTCTGGTGTGTGTGTGCGTTGGGGGTCGTGCCCATCGGGGGAGGAGTCAGACTGCGGGAAGCCACGGTCAGCGCCGGGGTGCAGAGTCTTCGGGGAGGGTGTCGGGCCGCGGAGGAGCCACGGACAGCGCCGGGGTGCAGAGTCTTCCGGGGAGGTGTCAGCCTGTGAGGGGCCACGTACAGCGCCGAGGACTGGAGCTTTCCGGGCCGGGATGGGTTGTCCCATGTTTGTGATAGAAGGGGTGTAGTGTTAGGCAGTAGGGTTAGGGGTGTTAGCTACTGCCTCCTTTTAGGACGTAGCGACCAGTTTGGTAGTGGTCCTGGTTTAAAGAGAAGGGTGAGTCCTGGGGAGAGGTGTGGGTGGTAGCAGTCGTTAAGAGATTAGAGTCCCTTTGGTAAATCCTTGTCCCTAGTAGTTGGTCACCACGTGTGCGGGCTATCGCTGTGTCCCCAGGTCACAGTGATATACTGTAACTGGTGTTTTAGGTTAGGTTAGGGTCTTCCAGGTCATTATAGTAGAGTAGGGTGAGTCAGCGGGAATTGGGATACTTGTGTGCAGTTGTGGATGTGCGTGAGTGGTGGCGCCATGGAGTGTGTGTGAAATAAAGAAGCGTGCGTGATTGTAAAACTGTGTTAGTGTGCTGTGTTGTCTGACCTAGTGTGTGATAGGCGTCGGTAAGGGTGGTAGGGCCGTCCGGCTTAGCGACCGTGACACACGTCGAGATGCTTTTCTCGCTCGATGTTCCACCTGCACTCACTGTTCCCATTCCCATTCTTCTGATTGCCCTTAATTTTGTAGGAATAGACTTTGTGCAGAAGTAGTTTATTTCAACGGGTCTGTGTCTAATGTAAAAATAGTGTATCAGGCTTTGCACTGTACAATCATTTTTCGGCCCCCTCTCATTCCTCCCTTTTCATCCCCCTACCCTGTCCCATCCATGTTGCAAAATTACTTACCATTACTGGACATACGCATACCGAATTTTATCAATAGCGGTATAAATTTAGAAAATAACGGCTTTTAACGGTCAATGTTAAGTTTTGGTTCGTAAAATTTGCATAACATTGTTCAGCGCTTAAAACTGTACGTGCATACAGAATGTTATCAAGAACAGTGAAAATTTAGAAATTCAGAAAATAACGGTTTTTAATGGTCAATGTTAAGTATTGGAGCTTGAAAATTGTATATCATTGTTTAGCGTTCAAAACTGCACATGTATATCGAATTTCTTCAAGAATACTGTAAATTTATAAAATAACGTTTGTTAACCGTCAATTTTAAATTTCGGTTCGTAAAAGTTGTATATCATTTTTCGGCATTTAAAACTGCACATGTATACCAAATTTCATCAAGAACAGCCCTAATTTTGAAAATAACGGTTTTTAACGGTCAAATGTAATGGTCATAATGACTATCTAATGACCCTATGTTACCCACTGGATGTTCCTGTAGGCTTATGTCAAGTTTGGTGGCGATCCGATGACTCTCGTGGCCGCCAACCTCAGAAGATCGGGTTTTAAACAGTTTTTATAGGGTTTGGTGTTTTTAACGGTTTTTAACTGTTATAAATAACGTTTCTTAACTGCCAAATAACGGTTCTAATTTTCAAGAAGTAGCCCTGTACCTGTGTAATGTCACAATGGCCATTTGATGAAAAGCAGAGGAAAAAGATGTCTTTGAAACCGTTATAACAGTTTTTTTTAACGGTTTTTTAACGGTTTTATTTTTTTTAGAGATTAGCCCCAAACCATCCTAGGGTCACAACAGACGTACCTGCTAAATTTCAAGAAGATCGGGTTTTAAACAGTTTTTAACTGTTATAAATAACGTTTCTTAACTGCCAAATAACGGTTCTAATTTTCAAGAAGTAGTCCTGTACCTGTGCAATGTCACAATGGCTATTTGTTGAAAAGCAGAGGAAAAAGATGTCTTTCAAACCGTTATAACAGCTTTTTAACGGTTTTTAACGGTTTTATTTTTTTTCGAGATTAGCCCAAAACCATCATCGCGTCACAACAGACGTACCTGCCAAATTTCATTACAATCGGTTGAGCCGTTTGTGAGTCTATAGCGTACACACACACACAGACAGAATTTGCCATTGATATATTAGACTAGCAGGGGCACCCGGCGTTGCCCGGGATATGAACATTCTGTGCGATACTCACGTGACGGCAAACATGTATTAATTGTTTTGATTTACAATCAATTTCCACCCCCCCCCCCCCCCAACATCTTCCCACCCCCTCCCCCCACACAAATACACATTCTGTCTCTCTCTCTCTCTCTCTCTCTCTCTCTCTCTCTCTCTCTCTCTCTCTCTCTTATACATTCTATTGTTTTCCGCCTGCCTCTGACCCCTTTCCTCTGGATCTTCCCTAGCACGTCGAGATGCTTTTCTCGCTCGATGTTCCACCTGCACTCACTGTTCCCATTCCCATTCTTCTGATTGCCCTTAATTTTGTAGGAATAGACTTTGTGCAGAAGTAGTTTATTTCAACGGGTCTGTGTCTAATGTAAAAATAGTGTATCAGGCTTTGCACTGTACAATCATTTTTCTGGCCCCTCTCATTCCTCCCTTTTCATCCCCCTACCCTGTCCCATCCATGTTGCAAAATTACTTACCGTTACTGGACGTATGCATACCGAATTTTATCAATAGCGGTGTAAGTTTAGAAAATAACGGCTTTTAACGGTCAATGTTAAGGTTTGGTTCGTAAAATTTGCATAACATTGTTCAGCGCTTAAAACTGTACGTGCATACGGAATGTTATCAAGAACGGTGAAAATTTAGAAATTCAGAAAATAACGGTTTTTAATGGTCAATGTTAAGTTTCGGATCTTGAAAATTGTATATCATTGTTTAGCGTTCAAAACTGCACATGTATATCGAATTTCTTCAAGAATACTCTAAATTTATAAAATAACGGTTTTTTTTAACGGTCAATTTTAAATTTCGGTTCGTAAAAGTTGTATATCATTTTTCGGTATTCAAAACTGGACATGTATACTGAATGTCATCAAGAACAGCCCAAATTTTGAAAATAACGGTTTTTAACGGTCAAATTTAATGGTCATAATGACTATCTAATGACCCTATGTTACCCACTGGATGTTCCTGTAGGCTTATGTTAAGTGTCTTGGTGATCCGGTAACTCTCGTGGCCGCCAACCTCAGAAGATCGGGTTTTAAACAGTTTTTATAGGGTTTGGTGTTTTTAACGGTTTTTAACTGTTATAAATAACGTTTCTTAACTGCCAAATAACGGTTCTAATTTTCGAGAAGTAGCCCTGTACCTGTGTAATGTCACAACGGCCATTTGATGAAAAGCAGAGGAAAAAGATGTCTTTGAAACCGTTATAACAGTTTTTTTTAACGGTTTTTAACGGTTTTTTTTTTTTTTAGAGATTAGCCCCAAACCATCCTCGGGTCAGAACAGACGTACCTGCCAAATTTCATTACAATCGGTTGGGCCGTTTTTGAGTCTATAGCGTACACACACACACACACACACACACACACACACACACACACACACACACACACACACACAGAATTTGCCATTTATATGATATATATATATATATATATATGATATATATATATATATATATATATATACAGTCAACACACTCTGTTCCACAGTACCCAAGCCACAGTCTAAAGCACTAAAAGAAGACAAAGAATGAAAACCAAGGTCCCCACACGGTAAGCACAGCCGTTCACAAAAACAAGCGATGAAGAAGAAGAACCGCAGATTCACAAGACACAGTAAACGATATTGAATCCCCGGCGAACACGATTTCAGCAAAGTTCCATAGAACACAATAAACTTCGACGTTTTGTTGATCTAAAACAAAAATTTTCTTCTCCGTGTATTGATATTAAAAAGTTCACATCAATAAACTCAGTCCACCGACATACAGGTGGTGGTACAATTAGAGCACATAAATTTTCTTGCAGGAGTTTTAACAGTCACTCTCGGCGACACAGCATTCACAACATTTTTTTATAACAAATACATTTCCTGGTACATATTTCGCTGGTACCGTCATCAGGAGTATCGCACATACACAGTGAACATCGACGCACTACTGACTTGAAAGTCAGCCTCTCCACATAGTAACACTACGGAGAAAACGACGATTAAAACAAATTAAAGTAGGCTGGACACCAAAGCCTCGGCCGTTAGTTTTTGCTCTCTTCTCTCATCAGATATTATTATTATTTTCGTCATGTAGTTACCTATGCCATTTACGTTGACGTCATAATTTACGTTGACGTCACAATACTCCCCCTCCTCAAAAACAAAACAAAACAATGACCGTATTTTTTTTTTAAAGAAGAAGTAAACAAACAGCAGAATACACAAACACATCGACTCGACGAAAAACGAAGCCGCTCACGGAAGCAGTGCGTGGAGTCCTTCCAGGGACCCCCTCACAACAGAAGAACACAAGATGTCGTCCCGACGAACTCTGAAGGTCTTTGATATGCTAGCTCGTTGCTGACCTCACGGACAGCCTCTCCATACCCACACAGGATAGAGACGGCGGCTGGGCATGGGCTGCACCCTACACCCGGATGGCAATGCACATACGATGTCTACTGACCACTCGGTCAGCCTCTCCATACCCACACAGGGTAGAGACCACGCATGTCTACTGACCACTCGGTCAGCCTCCCCATACCCTCACGGGGTAGAGACAATGGCTAAACATTCCTGCTCAATAGTACTGTACTCCTTCTCACGATTCAGCAACTTTCGACTAGCAAACACGACTGGGTGAAGAACATCAACATTCTCCTGGAGCAATACAGCACCAAAACCAACAGAACTAGCATCAGTCCTGAACACAAAAGGATTACCCAATCTAGGTAACAACACGCAGGGCAGAAGACGAGATTCCCTGAATCTTCCTCAAAGCTTCAGCACACTCAAGAGTCCAAGAAATAGACCTGAAATCAATGCAGAAACGACACGTAAAATCTTTCTTCCTGACGAATACAACTGGAGTTGCATACGGACTATTCGATGGCTCAGTGATACCAAGATCCAGCATGATACCAATCTCTCTCTCAACAACCTCTTTCACAGAAAAGGGGATTTCATAACATTTCTTTGTAACAGGGACCTCTGTTGTAAAAGGGATCTGTAATAGTACATCACCTGAGAAAGAACCTGGTTTGGGGGTCGAAATGTCCCGAAAATCATCAAAGATTACACACAACTCCCTGGTACTTTTGTCAGACAAAGTACAATGAAACTGTACAGAACGAACATCTTCATCTGGCATAGAAGACGCCATCGGAATAGTTACAGTGGGAATGGGTAAAGCGTCATCACAGTCCTGGACGACACCAACTGTACAAACCACTTCATGAACAGTACAAACAGACTCCGGAGAGGGATCCACAGAAAGATCAACTCCTGGAGAACACTCAAGAGAAACCTGTTCCTGGTCACAAGCCAAAGGTGCTATCTCTGACTGGGGCACTGAAGTACCTTGTGAAAGAACGACTGTAGGTACAACATCAGAAGTAAACACAGCAGACACATCAGAAGACGCTAACTGAAAGCAAGCCTTCAATGACTCATTCTTCTGTTTCTGAACAAGATCAGAACAGGAAATGTTCAGATCATTAGGGATCTGACACAAAGGCGTTTTGTCTCCAACATGCTTAGCTCTAGCCCTCGTAACGGCGGCTAAAGAGAAAGGTTCACCAGATACATCACTAAACTCATCGCACACAGAAACTCCAGGTACATTACCCACAATGAGATCTGCGACAGGGCTATCTAAGACACAACAAGTCAAATCGCCCACAAAATAAGGACAACTGACTGAAACTGTAGCCAGTGGAAATTCATCCACACGACCACCAAAAGAAACACACTTCACTGTGGTTCCTAACATCTGACTGTCAGAAACTAACCGTCTGCGAACGCCACAAATGGTAGCACCAGTATCACGTAGAACAGAACTCAGAGTGTCATTCACAGAACCAGTCTCCAAATGTAATTTGCCTGTGAACTCACCAGCAGCTAGACAAGCAAAAGGAGTATCAAGAACAGAGCAACAAGCATTGGACTGTTTGCTGTCAGCTGAGTTCTCGACAACAGTGGAGTTACTAACCACAAAAGGACATTCATCTGGGTGGCTAAGGTTACCAATTCTACAGGGGTTTCTACCTGACTTCCATGGACACCTAACAGCAACATGTCCTTTCTTCTTACACAAAAAACACATAACACTAGCAGACTGTCAAAAGCACTTCCTGAGGGACTCTTACTACCAGAGGTATGACGGGCGTCACGACTACGATAACGGCTACCACCAAAGTTATTTCCACGACCAGCTGGGTAACAAGAGCTCTGATGGTTACCACGACCACAATAACAGCTACCACCAAAGTTACTTCCACGATCAGCTAAGGAACCAGAGTAGTGGCCACTGTTTTGAAAAGTAGAGTATCTGTTTACTCTGTCAGACTGACCACAGTATGGAGTTCTATCAGACTGACCAGGACATGGATTTCGATCAAGCTGACCAGGAGTTTTGTACCCAACAGAAGCAAGAATGTTTACATCAGCTTTCCTAAAGCACCTTAGTTGGATGAGCACGTCTGTATGACTCTGCCGACTTGATCATTTCATCAAAAGTTTTCACATCTTTTTCACACAAAAAAGTAGCCAAGTCCTTAGAGACACACTCCAAAAACTGCTCACGCAAGATAAGATCCACCAGACCTTCAAAAGACTTATTATTTTTTTTGACAAAGAGACCCAACGGTCAAACAAACGCCTAAGTTCAACTGCAAAAGTCTCGAAAGGTTCATCTGAGCTAGGTTTAGCTTCACGAAAACGCTTACGAAAACCATCTGGAGTACATTGAATTTTTTTCAGCAAGCTCTCTTTCAAAAGCTCGTAAGACACAACATTATTTTCAGCGAGACTGTGATAGAGAGTTAAAGTGGAACCCTCAAGCAATGCAGACAGGTATGTGACCCACAAATCCTCTGACCAATCTAAGGAACGAGCATGGGTTTCAAAACTAAACAAGTAACTGTCTATATCATCAGTTCTTTCCTTGAATTGGGCAACTTAGGAAAAGTAGGACGAGGGGCGTTAAACCTGGGAAAACCAGAACCCTGACTCTCACTGTCATGTACTGAGACCGCACTCTGCTGAGAAGTAACTTGAAACTGTATTCTTTTAGTTTCCTCTATCTCTTGCGCTCTTTTAGTTTCCCCTATCTCTTTTAGCTCAATCCTTCTAGTTTCCTCCTGCTCTTGTATTTGTATCTGCTCTCTTTTAGTTTCTTCTTGCATTCGCTAGTGTTCTCTTTTAGTTATCTCTTCTTCCTCTACTTTCAACTGAAATTCTTTCAATCGCATTATTTCCTCTCTTTCCATGTCCTGGGCAATACATTTGTCAACATAGTCCAACAGAGCTGGTCCCTCCAAACCACATACCTTACCTCGATGTAAATATTTAGCGAAAACTTTGTCATCGTCCACAGAGGACACAACAGGACTTTCTTCCTTAGCCTTCTGTGCCATAATGAAAATATGAAATAATGTCCTCTCAAACCCGACACACACACTAGTGGATCAAATGCAAACAATTGCTATCACAAGCAAAAAAACTTTTGAAACCTCTGTCTACTGAAAGATATATATATATATATATATATATATATATATATATATATATATATATATGAATTCCAAAGAAGATTTTTTTTCAAACAAACATTAACGACAATCACTCTTAAAAAGACTAAGTATTATCAAACCCAACCAACGAAAAGATAGAGATAAACAATGAAACATAAATTCAGGGATATGGGGAGAAAGACAAACACAATGGGTAATCAATGCCAAAAAATCAGCAACAAGTATAAATCAAGCAATGACATGAGAGTAATAACGAATATAATCAATGTATTGTTATTTTTTTCACACACTAAGCATTCAAAATGAAACAACTAATACTTTTTTTTAAACTGGTTCAGGGCAGCCACTCACACACTCACTCATTCAAGAGAAAAGAACCCAAAGAATGCTGAAGAAGCAACACAATCCCCAAGTAAAGATAGAACTAGAAATAATCAGAGAGAGATAACGGAAGGTAATGAAACCAAAGCCCACAAAGGAAGGAAGAACTAGGAACTAGGCCCTCGTATCTCCAGAAACTATACAGAAGGAGATACCCCGTTCCGCTGGAGACGGGAAAGAAAGTAGACACAATCATACAACAAAACAATACAACACAACTCAGTAGTTCCAAAGGAAAGTCTGTGAACGTGACCTATCCTTTTTAATTGGGACAATTATAAGGGCACAAAAAGAAATACTACCACTAAGATAATTTTAAATTCAGTATCAAAAGAAATTCAACTTCAGGGTCACCAGATGTTACGGATGGTGTGCGGTGCGTGTTTTGTTGCCTGACTCTCGCTCTCAAAAGTTTGGATGCGTGTACGACTTTTCTCCTACACACACCCACACCATACGAACATGGATAGCCAGGCAAAACACGAGTTAGATTTTCTTTCTTTATATGCTGCCTGAACCATCAATATGAATTGTTACAAAATCAATACATGCTACTACGTAGTATACAGATCAATTCACGTCAATTAAGACATCAATACATAAGACGCTTCAATCATCAGATACCAGCCTATCATACTACGTATCTTGATATAACTCACAGATCTCGCCGGCGCCGTCCATAGTGTCTCATATATATATATATATATATATATATATATATATATATATATATATAACTACTGAAGAATTGTTAGCCTGCACTTGTTTTCCCCCACTACTTAATTGTTGAGCATTCTATTGTTTGGTCAATCAGTGGGAGATTGTATCTCTTAGGAGATCCAAGTAAAGGTTGTTCTGTACAATTCTTAGCCACTCACAATGCTTGGGTTATTGAACAGCAGAGCTGACCACTCAGACTGTTCCATATATTTTGATCTCCCTTGCATCCTTGAATGGATCCTCAAGCATAGGCTCAAAGATTGTCCCCTATATTTTATACTGTTTGAATAATGCTTTTAGTTTTTCAGCAACTTTTTTCCTCTCCACACTTTCGTTTTGTTCCATTTACTACCCTTCGCTGGCTGCTTTGACGGTGCTGTTGGATTCTTTTTTGAACCTTTGGTGGTGAGAACACCACAGAATTATGGACTGTGGTGTGTCTCTATTTGACACCAAGAGCACAGACACAACCAGCCGTGTCTCCCTGATGAGTCCGATCCAGCGGACGAGAGGCCTAGGAGCAGGCAATACAAATAGATGTGCCTTTGAGAAGGATTACGATGGTTCCCTCAGCAGCTAGTGAAGGGTTTCTCGTGTTTATAATACATTCCCCATTTTTTTCATCTTCAACTTTTTTTTTTCTAAAAGTTTAAATCTTTGCCAAGTCATTACTATAACGACTGAAGAATTGTTAGCCTGCACTTTTTTTTCCGCACTACTTAATTGTTCAACACTTTCCGCGGTCACTGAGGAGAAACAATCAGGTTTCGAAATATCGGTATCTGACCAGGAGTTATATGTTAGTGAGTTTCCTCCCCATTGGAGATTGTCTCCTCCTTGGAGACTATAAGCTTGCTGAATGCTCATTTTGAGAAGCATTTATTTTATTTTTCCCCACCCCATTCACCCACTCAAGCACATACTGTTAGTTAGGCAGTGTTATCTACCACTGCAGATATGAATGCTTATCTCCCACTATTTCTTCAATCTAAGACATAAGAGCAAGCTTTGTTTATAACTGAATATTTCTTGCAGTCATTGCAACACCAAGCTGCTCTGTAAGTTGTTGGAATGGTGCTCGGTACTTATCCTTGGAATTTATTAGTTTATTGTATATATATATATATATATATATATATATATAACTGAGGAGAAACAATCGGGTTTCGAAATACTGGTATCTGACCAGGAGTTATCTGTTAGTGAGTTTCGTCTTCATTGGAGATGGTCTCCCCTTTGGAGACTATAAGCTTGCTGAAGGCTCATTTGGAGAAGCATTTATTATTCCCCATTCACCCACTCAAGCACATACTGTTAGTTAGGCAGAATTATCTACCACTGCAGATATAAATGCTTATCTCCCCCTATTTCTTCAATCTAAGACATAAGAGCAAGCTTTGTTTATAATTGAATATATATATATATATATATATATATATATATATACACTACTCAAAACAATTGAAGTACCACTTAGGAAAACTGCTGTCATTCGAAAGAAAACAAAGCTGAACATAATTTAATGATTGAATATTTTATTTTTATTATTCCTCAATCCATTCAAATTTATTCAAACACCGTGACAAAAAATTATCTTTGTTTTACACTTGATTAAAGAGGCATACCCCCAAAATGAAAAGTAACAAGAGTCTATGGTAGATGTCATGATGTTAATAACGGGTATGACCACCGTTCGCGTTCAAACAAGCGTCACATCGACGTCTCATGGAGTGCACCAGGCGGCGGAGAGTGTCCTGGGGGATCGCCTGCCACTCCTGCTCCAGCAACTGAAACAGCTGGTCCACGGTGTCTGCTGGAGGGTTGTGGGCCCGCACTCGCCTCCCCAGCACGTCCCACAGATGCTCTATGGGGTTCAAATCTGGTGACCTGGCAGGCCAGTCCATTCTTGTCACCTGCTGCCCTTGTAGGAACTGATTCACGATGGCGGCGCGGTGGCACGGCGCGTTGTCGTCCTGGAACTGGGCGCCCTGGCCAACTGCCCTCAGGGCGGGCATCACAAGGGGGCGGATGATGGTGTCGCGGTAGGTGGCACCGGTCAGGCGGCCTTCAACACGGTGTAGGGGGGTCCTGTGACGTAGGCTGAACCCACCCCACACCATCACGGACCCACCTCCATAGCGGTCATGCTCCCTGACGGCAGCGTCAACGTAGCGTTCTCCAGGACGTCGCCAGACGCGAACCCGCCCGTCGTTGAACCTGAGGGTGAACCTTGACTCGTCTGTGAAGAGTACTGTTGCCCATTCAGCTCTTGTCCACCTTCTATGACATGCTGCCCAGGCCCGACGATGAGCTCGATGCGCTGGGGTCAGTATTGATCTCACTGCTGGGGACCTTGACCTCAAGTTGGCGTCGTGGAGCCGGTTCCGAACTGTCTGGGTACTGACGTTGACGTTGCTGGCTTGTCGTAGCTGGTCTCGGAGTACTGTGGCACTGGCTGAACGGTCTCTCAGACAAGCGATAACAATGAACCGATCCTGCTGACTGGAGGTGCTTCTCGTCCGTCCACGTCCCTGCTGTTCTTCAACACTTCCAGTGTTAAGCCAACGGTCTCTGAGCCTCAGAATGACTGGGTGACTCACTCCAAGCCGTCGACCAATCTCCCTCAAGCCAATACCTTCTTGGTACCATGCTATCGCTCTTCCTCTGTCGGTGTTGCTTAGTCGTTGTCTCGCAGGCATGGTTAAATCTTCCTAAATTTCGCGACTTTTTATACCCGTCAAATGTGCTAACTGATTGCAATTCTGCTCAGAAAAGACCTTGCTTTCACGTGCATCACATTTTTTTTTCTTGCTGTGTCTGTGTCAAAATCTGGGAGCGACACAAGTTCGATAATTTCTCGGGATTTTTTTGCCTCAGATGCGACGCGGTAGATAACTGCTGACCGACTTTAACATAACAAAAATGCACGAGGAGTAGTATTTGAGAACCGGGTAAGCTTATCCAGCAGAATTTATTCAATTATCAATATTAATTGGTTTATCAGAGCTTTTTAAAAATTGCATACAAAAATTAGGGGTGGTACTTCAATTGTTTTGAGTAGTATATATATATATGTGTGTGTGTGTGTGTGTGTGTGTGTACAGTCAACACACTCGGTTCCACAGTACCCAAGCCACAGTCTACAGCATTAAAAGAAGACAAAGAATGATAACCAAGTTCCCACACGGTAAGCACAGCCGTTCACAAACACAAGCGATGAAGAAGAAGAACCGCAGATTCACAAGACACAGTAAACCATAGAAGAACTGCAGACTCACAAGGCACAGCAATCCATAGAAGAAGAACCGCAGATTCACAAAGCACAGTAAACGATATTGAATCCCCGGCGAACACGATTTCAGCAAAGTTCCATAGAGCACAATAAACTTCGACGTATTGTTGATCTAAAACAAAAATTATCTTCTCCGTGTATTGATATTAAAAAGTTCACATCAATAAACTCAGTCCACCGACATACAGGTGGTGGTACAATTAGAGCACATAAATATTCTTGCAGGAGTTCTAACAGTCAATCTCGGCGACACAGCATTCACAACATTTTTATAACAAATACATTTCCTGGTACATATTTCGCTGGTACCGTCATCAGAAGTATCGCACATACACAGTGACCATCGACGCACTACTGACTTGAAAGTCAGCCTCTCCACATAGTATCACTATGGAGCGAGATCACGCGCCATACGTGAGAGAGAGAGAGAGAGAGAGAGAGAGAGAGAGAGAGAGAGAGAGAGAGAGAGAGAGAGAGAGAGAGAAGGGAATTTCTCTGCCCTGTGGCAAGCTCTCCATAGAGGATGTCTTTTGGGATGCGACCATCCTCCATGTGGCGAATGTGGCCCAACTGTCTCCTACACCACTAGTTAAAATGCACTTACAATCTGAGTGAAAAACTCACGTGGATACTGAAAATTATGACAGATATATTTATGCTAGTCTAATCCTTTATAGGCCGAGATCTCACATATTTACTGAAAGCCAGAAGGCACGTGTGAGAACTTGACAAGCCAGACTCCCAGCTACTTAACTACAAACCAGGCTCTGTCTTGTGACCAGACCCAGGGTTCTTATTTCTGCTACTAGCCCAGCATGGGACCAGGATTCCACGCCACTACAGGACAAAGCAGCCCATACAGATCAGCCTGCCTAAAGAGAAACTGGACCAGTCAACAGGAACTGGAGCGAGATCCACACTCACCTCCAGCATCAGATAAGCTCTGATATTCCGAGTGGACTCCAACTCAACTCATTCAGAACATTCCCTCTCTTTAAGATGAGGTAAGGTGGGAAAAAGTCAGCCCAACACAAACTGTTTTGACTACACTTCTGTTAATTTGTATCTTTCATCCTTGTGTACACCAGAAAAATTGGTGTGTGAAAGTACACTCAATTTGTGAATGTTTTTGTTGTTCATATTCATTTTATGTTCGAACATATCTCTAATTCTGTCATTCAGAACTACAAGCACTACCAAAGGTGAATCATTCCTGAGCCACTCATGAGTATGTTCAACAGTCCCAAGCAAAACAGAAATTTCTTTCGAAGACTGGTACTGGATATTTGCTCCTTCCATCTTTAGTAAGAGAGAGGTAGAGATGACATTTTAACCCATTTCTTCCCATGCAAAAAAAAAAAAAGAATTGCTTCGGTTTTGGTTTTAAGACATTGCTAACAGGGTTGCCTACCCTTGTTCACGTGTTTGATTTTTTTCATTGCTGCCATGACAGTGGCATCGTTTGTGAGCAACTGCCAAAAGATGGTCACAAAATCTGGAGATGAAAGTCGGTGAGTGTCATTTGATTTCTAAACCACTATTTACTTGATGATTACTTTATTGGATAGTTCAATGTCTGTGGAGAAACCTGTAAGAAATGATTTTTTGTGGCAGTGAAAGTTTCATGCAACTTTGAACAGCAATAGAACATCACCTCCATGCACGCTTCAGGCGTTAATGGGAACGAGAGGCCTCACTGTATTCTGTGGGCTTTGCACGTTCTGTATGTGCATGCGAATGAAAGGCCCCTTGCTTTTATAAAAGCTAACATCACTTTGACATCAAACTTTTGAGCAGTATTTCTACTCCCTCCCTCCCTCCTTCTCCCTCCCTCCCTCCCTCCCTCCCTCCCTCCCTCCCTCCTCTCTCTCTCTCTCTCTCTCTCTCCTCTTTCTCTCTCTCTACCTCTCTGTCACACACACACACACACACACACACACACACACACACACACACACACACACACACACACACATATATATATATATATATATATATATATACCACAAACATGTGCATGTCTGATGATTGAAAATGGGGTGTTTGCCAATGTGTTCCCGATATCAACAAAGGTTAACATTTAACGATGTCCTCAATCAACTTGAAGAAGAAAGATTTCTTGAAGCAGCAGTTTACATTACACCTCCAGGAGATGGACAGTTATCTGACGAAGACAGTGGGGATGAAGATGAGGGAGGAGTGATCCATAACCTGAACTGTCTACAGCTATCGGCTTCAGCCGAAGGTGCAAGTTTTTCGCATCAATGGAAAAAGTGACAGAGCAGGTGGAGATGAAGATGAGGTGGACTTTCCTTATGTCCAACCCAGATCTCCCCAGCTTCATTCTGCCCCTGTACAACCACAACCACCACCTGCCCCTGTACAACACAACACACCCCCCTGTACAACCACAACCACCACCTGCCCCTGCTACAACCACAACCACCACCTGCCCCTGCTCAACCACAACCACCACCTGCCCCTGCTCAACCACAACCACCACCTGCCCCTGCTCAACCACAACCACCACCTGCCCCCGCTCAACCACAAACACCACCTGCCCCTGCTCAACCACAAACACCACCTGCCCCTGCTCAACCACAACCACCACCTGCCCCCGCTCAACCACAAACACCACCTGCCCCTGCTCAACCACAACCATGACCTGCCCCCGCTCAACCACAACCACCACCTGCCTCTGCTCAACCACAACCACCACCTGCCCCTGCTCAACCACAACCAGCACCTGCCCCTGCTCAACCACAACCAGCACCTGCCCCCGCTCAACCACAACCACCACCTGCCCCTGCTCAACCACAACCAGCACCTGCCCCTGCTCAACCACAACCAGCACCTGCCCCTGCTCAACCACAACCACCACCTGCCCCTGCTCAACCACAACCACCACCTGCCCCCGCTCAACCACAACCACCACCTGCCCCTGCTCAACCACAACCAGCACCTGCCCCTGCTCAACCACAACCAGCACCTGCCCCTGCTCAACCACAACCAGCACCTGCCCCTGCTCAACCACAACCAGCACCTGCCCCTGCTCAACCACAACCACCACCTGCCCCCGCTCAACCACAACCACCACCTGCCCCTGCTCAACCACAACCAGCACCTGCCCCTGCTCAACCACAACCAGCACCTGCCCCTGCTCAACCACAACCAGCACCTGCCCCTGCTCAACCACAACCAGCACCTGCCCCTGCTCAACCACAACCACCACCTGCCCCCGCTCAACCACAACCACCACCTGCCCCTGCTCAACCACAACCAGCACCTGCCCCTGCTCAACCACAACCAGCACCTGCCCCTGCTCAACCACAACCAGCACCTGCCCCCGCTCAACCACAACCACCACCTGCCCCCGCTCAACCACAACCACCACCTGCCCCTGCTCAACCACAACCATGACCTGCCCCTGCTCAACCATAACTTGCCCCTGCTCAACCACGACCTGCCCCTGCTCAACCACGCCCTGTCCCAGCTCAACCACGCCCTGCCCCTGCTCAACCACGCCCTGCCCCTGCTCAACCACAACCTGCCCCTCCCCAGCTGAGGCCCGCCCCCTGTCACCAGCCACGACAACAGCAGGCAGGTCGCTTGCTTCGTTATTAACGGCAACAGAACTTGCAGCAACTAGGCCTGTGTGTTTGGAGACCAGAAGATTTGCCTGGTCGTTTAAACACTCAGCAACAATAGCCTGATCTTCCACAACCTGCATTCCGGGAAAGAAATGCTGACTGCCATAATGCTGCTGTGACAAGTTCAATGAGCAGAAATCGCTTTGATGACCACATGAGATATGTGCACCTTGCTGATAACAACGGACTGGACCCACATGACAAATTCACCAGACTAAGAGCATTCTTCTCAATGATCAACGAAAGGTGTCTCCTCTACTTTCCAGTTCAGAGGGAACTGTCTATTGACGAGAGCATGGTTCCTTATCTTGGGCCCCATTAGCAAAACAGTTCATCAGAGGGAAACCTATCAGATTTGGTTTCAAACTGTGAACTCTCGCTGATCCGACAGGATACATTGTTCAGTTTGAACCATATACTGGTGCTTGCATGAGACGGAATTATGGCTTTTTGGGTCTTGGAGGGACAGTGGTGATGGATTTGATGTCTGAGCTTCCCAAGCATCCGTACAACTTGACATTTGACCATTTTTACATCACTGCCGCTGCTGACTGTGTTAGCAGCCAATGGATTGGGGGCAGCTGGACCCATCAGGAGAAACAGAGTGGGCAACTGTCCACTTAGAGATGCACCTCAGTTTGCAAAAGAACCCAGAGGAACTCTTCACTTCCAACATGACAGGCCCCTCTGGGGGCCGGAATAGCTCAGTTGGTAGAGCGCCGGACTCGTGATCCTGAGGTTACGGGTTCGAATTTCGGTACAGGAGGATTTTTCCCTCGGAGTTAACATTGGTTCTGACTCCATTCCCCACACAGTCCTTCGAATGAGACTTTCCGTGTGTGAACGCACGCATAACATCTTGCACACACGTAAAATCCCATCACCAACTTTCGGAAGAGAAGGCCAGTTTGGCCGTTGGTATGGATGACACGTTACACATAGCATGCACCCTGCGTGAGAAATTGAAAGAATGGAGGAAGTAAGGATATTGAGTGAACGATATTGGACGATATTGACTGTATGACACGGGAAACGACTGAATGAAGCGCCAGCTGGCAGCTCTTCAGTCGGCACTACCCAGGTAGGCAGCCCGTTGTGTAAACGAGTGTGGATTGTAAAGCGCTTAGAGCTTGGTCTCTAGCCGAGAATAGGCGCTATATAAGTATTCATTATTATTATTATTATTATTATTATTATTATGTGCTGGTGGTGCCACGGAATGACAACAATGTGGTGACCATCGCAACAAACAGTGATCATGTCATGCCACTCGCCCAAGTTCATCCATGGCCAGCAGCACAACGTCAATTTGTCAACATTCAGCAGCCTTGTTAGGATCTGCCACACAACAATGGGAAGAATGGACAGGGCAGACCAGAATATCAACAAGTATGGCATTTCCATGCGAACAAAGAAGTGGTGGTGGCCACTTTTCGCTCACACAGTGGAGACTGCCATGCAGAATGCATGGTTGTTGTTCAGCAGAACGCCTGCTTATGACGCTGAACCTCAGGAGGTGTCATGAAGGTCTACCTGGTGCGACATGCTGCCATTGCCTTGCCAAGAAACCCTGCGCAATAAGCCCTTCCTGCTGTCCAAAAGAGTGCCAAATAAAATTCGGTTTGATGGTACAAGACATTTTGCAGTTGCTTCACCCACAATAAAGCATTGCGCACTGTGCCACAGGAACGCTCAGAAAATCTGTCTCAAATGCAGAGTTGGTGGGCACAACCAGTGCTTCAGTGTTTTCCATGGCATCCAGTAGTGCCCGTTTATTTGAAAGCCACTTAACTGCCAACTTTTGCAACACTGTGTGTGTGTGTGTGTGTGTGTGTGTGTGTGTGTGTGTGTGTGTGTGTGTGTGTGTGTGTGTGTGTATGTGTGTGTGTGCACGAGCATGCGTGCGTGCGTGTGTGTCTGTTGTGTGCATGCGTGCACATGAGAAAAGTAATAGAATGGCTTGATTGCCTACTAAGAAACGATCATTATACGGGATTTGTCTACGCTGGGACTGAAGTGCTTATTTTCATTTTGATTTACCTTAGAGTTTCCAACAAGAATAAATTTCAATCCAACAAAATCTCTGTTCAAAAATGGTTTCAACATTTTAAAGGACGTTTAGAAAATCATTATGCTGATAGTAATATAAATATTTTTGCAGGTGCTACTGATATTTCAGGTAATCCGTCTGATAGTAATAAAGGAACCAACGACAGTCAAGGGATTAGAACAGATGAACGTGAGAAGACGAAGATAGTGCTAACTTTTTGAACTGGCCTATAATAAATGAAGCTGTCTTACTTTCGGTTGAAAAATGAAAAGTAAGAAAGCAGCAAGACCATATGGCATTATTAGAGAGATATTTAAAACTGCAGGAAATGGCGTCATTGATTTCTTAGTAAAATATCTGTTTATTATTTGACACAGGTCAATTCTCTGATCTATGGAAAGAATATATCGTTGTTTCATTGTTTAAGAAAGGCAATACAAATCATCCAAACAATTATAGAGGAATTTCGCTATCAGATATAAGTAGCAACATGTATCGCTCAATTATTAATTCAAGATTAGCTGATCACAACAATGTTACAGTTGAATTTCAAGCAGGATTCAAACAAAATTATTCTATAACCGATCACATGTTCACATTCATAGCAATCATACAAAAACAATTTTCCTGCAATAGAAAAGTATATGTTGCATTTACTGATTTCGAGAAAGCGTTTGACACTATTTCAAGAAAATTACTTGGCCTATTTTGATTAAAATTGGAATCAAAGGTCAAATTTACTGATGTATAAGAAGTATGTACGAGATTGTTCGCTGTGGTACACAGTTTAGAGGCGACATATGTTGCACTAATGGTGTGAAACATGGTGATGTCTGTAGTCCTCTTCTATTTTCTTTGTTTATAAACGAACTCGCTCTCGAAATCATTGACAATGTAGACATTATCTGAGCCTGAAGATTGATTTCACGGAACTGCTTATTCTTTTGTTTGCTAATGATATGATTTTATTGTAGGAAACTGTGGTTGGTTTACAAACGCAGTTAAATGCTCTTTATACAGCTGCATGGCAGTTACAGCTGAAAGTCAATCTGGAAAAATCTGTCATACTAATCTTCAGGAAAGGTAGATATCTAGCAAGTGCTGAGAGATGGCTTTACAACAATATAGATATGAACGTAGTAAATGTTTATCGATATTTAAGCATCCTTTTTCCCCACCAGATTGAGTTTTAAGCATGCATGCCAATATTTTAGCATGTAAAGGGAAACGAGGTGCCATTAGCATTATTTGCTAGCTGTATCAACTAAATGAAAACTTCTGAAAATTGTTCTAGAAACTTTTTGATTCTCAAATTCAACCCATTCTTGTACATGGTGCTGAGATCTGGGGTTTAGAAAATGCTTCATCTTTAATTGAAAGCGTTCATTTGTTTGTGTTAGAGAAGTATCTAGGGGTTGGTATTAAGACACCAAACGGCCTTGTGTATGGTGAACTGAATCGATTCCCATTAAAGATTAATTCTAGTGCTTCTTGTGTTAGATACTGGTTGAAACTGACTCGAATGGAGAAACGTAAACTTCTGACCAAAGCGTACAAAATGTTGCTAAATTTGGCCGGTAGAGGACAACTCAATTGGGCTTCAATTTTGCGTGATGTTTTAAATAGTTATGGCTTCTCCTATGCATGGAAATATCAAGGCGCAGGGTGCATAAATTATTTTACAAAGATGTTAAAACAAAGACTGGTCGACTGCAGTTGGCAGACTTGGAATTATCATATGTATAACGTCGATAGATTTATAGACTACAGGATATCTAAGGCATCACATGATCTTGAGCCATACTTACTTCTAGGTTTGGACATATTTGATCAATACATTCTAACAAGATTTAGATTTGGAATGTCCGAT
>CM065743.1:19088638-19101138 GCA_033310375.1 Conus canariensis
GTTTTGTTGCAGCTAGGGGGCACGAGATGAAAAAGAGACAAAAGGGAATGCGGACAATGGGATGTGATCACTGTTGATCTATCCTGGCCTGACCGGCTATTTCAAACAGAGGTACTGATAATAATTTTTTTTTTAAACAAATAGGACAATATTCAAATACTTTTGCTATGATTCTCATGAAATCATATCTCGACTGAGTTCTAGATACAATCATTTCGATCTTTAACATTAATCTGGCACGGAATACGAAATGCTACGTAGATCGACACCTTGCTGTTGAGGAGAACCCTCTCCAAGACAAAGTCTGCAATGTTGTTATCGTGGTCGTTTGGGTGGAAGAGAACACGCACAGTTCTGCATCCCGTGTTACCTCCTCCCCTGCCCCCCCCCCCCCCCTCCCCAAGTACCCCTTCTCTCCATTTTCTCATTTCATATGATGTCATTATATAGACATTTATGTGATTGTTCAATAAACAAATAAACAAAAGAACAACAAATCCCTGTATACATTTCGGACACTGAAACGTAAACTGTTTCATCCAGAAAAATCACTCGTCAAAAAGGAGTGAATGAATAAGTGCTTTAATGTAGTTTTAGACCCAAATGACAGTAATGCCTAATGTGTGAGAAAAAGAATTAAAAGTGTAACGCTTAGTGCTTGAAAACCACGGATACAATATTCAGCCTGTGAATCCCTAATATCGAATCAGGCTCCCAACTTCAAACCATGCCAACCTGGGCCCCACAACTACAATTTCGTTTCTTCAGAAGGAGACCTTAAAGGCGGTGTCTTGCGTATTTGAACCAGAAGAGGTGCTAAAGAAAGAAGAAGATGACAAGAGAATCCAGATGGCAGTACAGTGAGCCCAGCTGAGGCAATGGGCAAAGGAAACGCATTCAGCTGGAATTGAATATGGCCTAGTTGTTACGGATGGTGTGGTAGTTGTGTGTGTGTGTGTGTGTGTGTGTGTGTGTGTGTGTGTGTGTGTGTGTGTGTGTGTGTGTGTTTACTGTCTGACTCACACTGTCAAAGGTTTGGATGCGTGTAACGATTATTCCCTACACACATTCACACCACCCGAACATGGACAGCCAGGCAACACACTAGTTAAGGTTCAGTTGCAAAGTGAGACGACTGCAGGCGGAAATCTAAACAAATCTTAAATAAATGTTAGCGAACCGCCACGAGAAACGTGGACAAACGAGTCACAAGACAAAACAAAACTTCATTCAACGCCTACCTTGCGCTAAAGAGATCAAGCTAAGTGACAAACTCGTTCATTTTCATTGTCTTATTTGTTTGTGTCTTGCCTGAAGACCTAAGAGGTCGAAACGCGTCGTGTTTTGTCTTGTGACTCGTTTGTCTACTGGTTCGCTAACTTTTATTTAAGATTTGTTTAGTTAAGTTTCTTTTCTTTTATTTGCTGCCTGATTCATCAAGACATTATAATAAACACATATCACCATAAATCATTGATATAACTCGGCAGGCACAAAATCAATAAACGCCAACACACTGCCCGCAGATCAATGTTTCACATCAACTAAGGTATGTAATAAGCACAGGGAACTTTAGCCGTTGCTCTCACAAAACTGTCACATCAATTTTTTTTTTTCTGGCACAGACCTCTCTGGCACCGTCAGTAGTGTCCCAACAGACACAGTTCATACACTTGGCTTCACCGAGCCCAAGTCACAGTCTAGAGCACCAACCAGGGTACTCACACAGCAAGCAGAGCCGCTCAAGAACACAGTCCCAAGTGGTGTCCCACAGGGCACACCCACACTGAAGAAAATCACGTCGGACTACCGACCTGGCGGTCATCCTCTCCACGTCATCTTGACGGAGAATCCTGAAGCCTTTTTCAATACACATACACTACTGACCTGGCGGTCAGCCTCTCCACATCAGCAAGACGGAGAGAGCGGCTGTGGCACGGGCTGCACCCCACACCCGATGGTACCCAGTTCCAGCCAGGCTGGAGTCTGGGCCTCACCGACACTTGGGGAACTGTATAGCTACATTGGTTACCTAGCCTACTGCTTACATATTTATGGTCCTTGCCTTGTCACCAGCAGTCACTTTTCACATAATACATTTCACTAGAGTTTGGGGGAAATAATAGTCCACTAAGTTTCAATACAATGGGTGTATGACAATAGCAAAATTCATCGACTACCACTACCATGAGTGATTACATTGAAGAATACAAGAAATATTTCCTCACATAACCCTTTTGAAAGTACCAATAATACATTATTACAGATAAAGGAACGATTTCCACTTGTCCCTTTTTTTATCAAGAAAAGAATGTTTTTATTTTCCACGTTCTCATCACTTGACTTGTCCACAACAGGATCAGAACACATTTCCCAATAATTTATACACAGTTATTTTCATTCCTCACTCCCAAAGCTCACCAACACTCACACCATTATAATACTTTAGGAAAAAAGATAAACAACGTTTTTTCTGTTTTTTTTTAATGAGACATTGATTTCATTTGATCAGTTTTCCCTATCACATATAGATATACATATTCTCTCTTCTATCCACTCGCTTCTTTCTCTTCATCCACCTCTCGATTCACACATTCACTAATCACAACTTCCTACGGTCACAGTATGTCTCGTCAAGTCTTGTCAATCACAAGATCAATCAAGGGAAAAACCAAATATTTTATGCCTTCACTAATAACTGGCAATCTCATAACCACCCGTAGGAAAAACCAACTCCATTAGTGCTAACTCTAACTACCATTAAACTAGTCACACATACCTGATTACCACCAAATCTAAGCTGTGAGTCTGTCTTCGGCACCGTGTGGATGTTTCCAGGCCGGCAAATCTACGGAGCCTAAAGGGAAATCCTCATTCACCTGACTGACAACAAACAAAACGTGGGTAAGTAGCTGTCAGGTTAACAGGTCAACAGGTGAACAGGCAAATTTTCGCCTTCTCAAAACTGTCCCCACAATTTGGGACCGGACAAAAATAGTACGTCAGAATACTCCCTTACTCAAAAAAAACGAAAGAAAAAAAATGGCCGAATTGTTTTTTGAAGAAGTAAACAAACAGCAGAATGCAAAAACCCAGATCAACTGATTCTCGCGTGAACGGGAGAGATCAACGAAAACATTCGCTAAACCAGGAACTGGCTGGACTTCAAACGAAAACTCCTGCAACGACAACGCCCATCGCATAATTCTTGAGGTCTTTAAGTTTGACGTTCGCAGTTACGTCAAAAGACGATGATCCGTCTGCAGGATAAACCTGACTCCCCAGACGAACCTAATAAACTTCTGCACAGCCCAGACAATGGCTAAACATTCCCGCTCAAGAATACTGTACGCCTTCTTACGATCCAGCAACTTTCGACTAGCGAACACGACCTGGTGAAGAACACCATCACTCTCCTGAAGCAATACAGCACTCAAACCAACGGAACTAGCATCAGTTCTGAGAACAAAAGAATTACCCAACCTAGGTAACAACAGCACAGGAGCAGAAGAGAAGTAGCTGTCAGGTAAACAGGTAAACAGGTGAACAGGCAAACTTTCGCCTTCTCAAAACTGTCCCCACAATTTGGGACCGAACAAAAATGGTCCGTCACAGCATTGATACAACCTTCTGCCGTCAAATGCAACTGGTGAAAAGAGGGCAAAAGGATGACTTTGCGTGCCCCTCGGTCCGGACAAACAAAGCGTGAGACATATCCTGGTTTCATCGAAATACAGAAGGTATGTATGGAGACATGACCAAGTTCGTAAGGAGATCATACATGCTATTAACTATGTCAGAGGAATACTATACTACCAAAAGCTCTTGCAAGGACATTCCACATAGCAGGAAGCCACACACCGTGGTCTGGGACAACTGTGAAATCAGGAGAAACGGAGTAGGGTAAACTGGATGGAGAAGATGACTGGGGGTGGACAGCAGATGCTGCAGAATGGGAAACCTACCCGGCAGCCATACAAAGTGTGGCATGAGAGCGGATATTGAATCACTCAGTTCCAACTAAACAAATGATTGTAACTGAACTCTCTGTGCCATATGCAATCAGGATGAAGCAAGCTCATATCTACAAGGCAGTGCAGTATGTCAGTGCTACTAGCAGTTTGAGGGAAATCCTCAATAAAGAGATTACAGCTAGGGTGCTCAGAGGCTTATCTGCCTTTGATTCCGTGAAACAATGTTCAAATTCTGGTATTGAAAGGACCAGTGGCAGAGGCAGCCCAGCCCCTCAGAGCGTCAGGAGTCCAGGACCAGTCAATTTGATGTGAAGGGCGACTTCAGTGTGAGTTCATCAGATCAGTGAACATATCGATTTGCTGTCATGGGACAGAAATGAAGGTCAGAGCGAAACTGGGATTGGGAATGATAACCACAGAGACCCAGAAATCCTCATAATGGAAAGACCCTACAGTCCTGAAGAACATTAAACGTTTATTCATCTTAACGTACTTTCGAGCGAGTAACAGGATTGCTGAGTGCTAACAACATATTTGCATCATTTGCAAAGCGTCTAATATTAGATTTGATGATGTCAACCATATCATTGATATGAATAAGAAATAAAAGAAGACCTAACAGTGAACCTTGGAAGACACCTGCACGAATCATTTTGTAATCAGATCTACAACCTTTGATGACAGTGATTTGAGTACAGTTTGAAGGATACCCAGGGAAACAACCCAGAACCTTCTCTCTTATTGCTGTTGTTTTAACTTTGTGTAGAATTTTTTTTTCGTATTTACTTTCGTTTGAATCAAATCAAGGTTACCTGTATTTGTTTCTGTTCGCCCATGTACTTGTCTGACTACATTCAAGATCGAAAAGGCTGTGCCAGTCTTGAATGAATGTTATTTTACAGTTGTTCATTTCTCCAGTTGTTATTGCTGTGTAGATGTGTCCGGTACAGAGTATATAGGCAAGCTTGGAACATATATTTCTGAAGGTGTTTCCTTGTTTGTTCTGTGTGCTCTGTGCTGTCTTACCTGCTAGGCGATTGGGTGTCGTTAGCAGCATTCCTTTGAAGATATGGGCGCGTATTGTTTTCCCAACACAACTGAGCGATAAAATTGAACAGTAATTAATAATAGTTCGTTTGATGCTTTTTCATGTGCAGAAATACTTACGTGTGTTTCCATACTCAGAAAAAAAAAAAGCTTTATACAAACGTTTGTTAAAGAGTGTGGTTAAGGGCTATAAGTAACAGATAATAATGCCGTCAGCAATATGTTGCGAACAGAACGAAGACACACCACTTTGTTTCTTTTTGTTGTTTTTCTTTTGCTAGATGGAGAATGACATCTTTCATGAGTGCATCAGTCAGTTCAAATGCCTCAACCTGGAGATCTAGAAATAGTAATTCAGGTAAATTGTCTTTGCTTTGTAAGTGGACTGGGAAATAAAGACATCACTAAAAACATCAGTTTTGTCCCTGTTGTCACTAAAAACATCAGTTTTGTCCCTGTTGTCACTATAAACATCAGTTTTGTCCCGGTTGTCACTACAAACATCAGTTTAGTCCCTGTTGTCACTAAAAACATCAGTTTTGTCCCTGTTGCTTGAAAAACTTTACCATTGAAGAGGGGTGGGGAGGATGAGAAGGGTGGGGGAGGGTGGTTTCGTTTAAATCAATACCTTGCATTTTGAAAAACGATCTAACCAATTTCTACCACTTCGTTTAAATCAATGCCCTGCATTTTGAAAAACGATCTACCACTTTCGTTTCTAAAGCTAAATAATCTTAGTTTCAAAGTGAGATGACTGCAGGCAAAAACTGGGGAAAAAACGTTAAAAGAAGGTCTACTGTTCCACCAAACGAAAAAGACAAATTGAAAGACAAAACATGGCACGTGTGGGCCTCTTTTGTCTTCTTCAGGCAAGACAGCCAACATCCATGACAATGAAAACGAAGAATAAAACAGTCACCTATCTCCTCAAATTGAAGACGACCAAAGAGATCGAAATGCGTCGTATTGTGTTTATATTTTTTTACCGCGTTTATTCAGCAGAACAGTAATTTTTCAATATTTTGTTTTGCATGGCAGCAGAGAAACATAAAAGCCAATTCTTAACAGATCAGTAAATGGATGGCATTGTCCTACATTGACCAGACATTTGATGAGCAGGCAGAACTCCCCCTATGTGAGCAGCTGCATGACACGATGTCCACCGAGTTACAAACTTTCACAGCAGAACGAGGTGCCTCCATGCTAGTTGATCTGATCAAGCTATCACGTACACCACTGCCCATGAAGAAGCATACTGTCACAAAATAATGCGTGACAAGTCAAATCGGGATTCAACCCCTCACAATCACAACAGACTGAAAACTAGAACAAGCACCAAGGGGGGAACCCCACAGAGGAAATTTGGCCCATGGCGGCCAAAATAGTGCACATTAGTGCTATTGCATGACCTGTAGATGCTATTGCATGACCTGTAGAATGACGTACCATAGCACAGCAGACCACAGAATGTTGTCCCAACAAACCACCAGACACTCACAATGAACCAGGAAATGTCTACGTCTAAAGCTTGTTATGCACACCTCATGATACACATCATCACGACACCGCCTGTCAATAAGCACATGTTAGTGAATACTACATCAGCCATGTCCTATATGACACTGGATTGTCACGTGACACATAGTCATGTGTTGATCCAGCATCCTCTCGCAGAGGACACTGTGACATTACAAGAGTTGACCTGACTCTGCCCCCCAGCAAACACACCCGTAGCGACTATCAGTTGAGACTGGGTACGTCAGAGGACACTTCAAAATGGCAGCTATGGAAAACCCGATCCATGGCCTCATCCTTTGGTGCTGTGGTGTCATTGTGGGAGGTCATTTCGTCCTCACTGTATTCACTGGAGGTCATTTCATCCTCATTGTATTCACTGCTCAAACAAGGGCTCTGAGAAAACAGACACTTCCTCCCCACAGGAAGATGGCAGGCTGCCGCTGACTGACCCACTGTAGCTGAGTGACCCAACTGTAGCTGAGTGACCCCACTGTAGCTGAGTGATCCCATTGTAGCTGACTGACCCCACTGTAGCTGAGTGACCCCACTGTAGCTGAGTGACCCCACTGTAGCTGACTGACCCCACTGTCGCTGACTGACCCCACTGTAGCTGAGTGACCCACTGTAGCTGAGTGACCCCACTGTAGCTGACTGACCCCACTGTAGCTGACTGACCCCACTGTAGCTGAGTGCTACGAGAGGCAGCCCAAAGCCCTTTGCGAGGATGATTTTTTTCAGACTGATAATAATAATAATGATAATGTTTATTTGCATTGGGCATATTCCATAAAAATGCTCAACGGTGCTTTACATTAAAAAAAAAAGAGCAAACAGTACAAATAGGAATTATAAAAATCATGCACATTGAAAAAAAATACAAAGCCTGGAGATATCCAATACTAAAACAAATCCCATGGCGTTCATAATTAAGACATTGTATAATGATGATAATAATAATAATGATAATGATAATAATAATAATAATAATAATAATAATAATAATAATAATAACGATCCTAATAACAATATAAAAAAAATCACACGAGAAATTTCACAAAAAGTCTCCCTCTCATAAATCCTCTGAAAACCTCTCTTCACCTTTACACACACACACACACACACACACACACACACACACACACACAGGTAAAGATAACTCACATCTTACGGTCCCTGTCCCATACACCCTGGACCGGAATACTAAAAGTAGGCCACACTTCCCTCAAAAGGCCACTCAGGGATTGGACCCACCATAAAACAGATGACAGCCCAGTACCATTAGCCAATAATAACAGAGAATATCAAAGGCTATGTCAATTTCTGCCACTCATGCGACAAGCCATCACCCAACTGGAAGGCCTGACCTTCGTTGGTCTCACTGGACAAATCAGCCACATGTAACAAAGGCCAATGCCACCCATCTATAAGGAATCAGGATTGGTGATGGCTATCAGTCTGGTTTCTATCTAGAGCGAATCTGGGAGGGGGGACTAGGAAGGGAAGGAGGGCTGGAGAGGGGCTTTCTGACATGTTGTTAGCCACCACATCCATACTGCCCCCTTCTCTCCCTCTCTCTCAAACACACACACACACACACACACACACACACACACACACACACACACACACACACACACAGAGGAGAGAGTGAAAGTAGCAGAAGAGCAGAGACAAGGATACAAACCCAGGATCTGTTCACAAGACAACCTGGTTTGTAGTAAAGTGGCTGAGAGTCCAGCTTGGAGATTGCTTACATTTGTCCTCTGGCTTTCAGTAAATGTGTCAGCTCTCAGCTGTCAAAGAATTAGACTAGCATAAATGTATCTGCCACAATTATCAGTATCCATTTTAGTTCTTTGTTCAGATCTTGAGTGGATTTTAACATGTGGTAGGAGACAGTAATAACATGCTAAATTAAAGTAAACAACTCTTCATTTTTAGTTAAACACATGGCTGAAGTAACTCGGATTACACTTAGCCAAGGTACACCAGTTAATTAGAGTCACCTACTATAAAGAATTAAGACATTCTACAGTATTCATAAATCACCTTAACAGTTTCCACCCAGTATAAGCTTTGTTACAGCATACTTTGTCACCCCTGCATACTTTGTCACCAGAGACAAACTGCGCTGCATGCTTTGTCACCGACGAATAACTGTAGTTTGTCGTCCCAGCCATGAAAAATATCGACAAGTTTGCACACTTTGTCGCCCCTTGCACACTTTGTCATCACTTTTCATATGTGACATTGCTGCACACTTTGTCACCCCTTGCACACTTTGTCGTCACTTGTCATATGTGACATTGCTGCACACTTTGTCGCCCCTCGAAAGAAGAAACTTCAGACTTGAAGTCAATCGTGTATATTGAACTTAGACTCATTGGTTTTGTTTTTTGTAATCCCAGTTATAAGACCATTACATTATTACACTGCATGTGTAATGTAAAATATAAACGAGAATATATAAAAGAGAAAGTGCTTTATATTATTACACTCTCTGTGTGCTAGTTGAGTGAAACTCTCTCTCTCTCTCTCTCTTTATACATTGTGAGTACCTATCTCTGTAAGCTATGGAGTGTGTGTGTAGTAGAAAGAAACTCGTGGAGAGCGTGGCAGCAGAGAGTCCTCAGAAGAGAAGCCCCCTTCAAGCAAGTGTTTCGGCCCTTATCTCCTGACACTCTAGGGGGGTTGGGCCACACCCGGTTCATGACTCCGGATGTCCTCTGCTGCCCCTTTTTTTTTTCCCATCTTGGGACGAGCCATGGCTGGGATTCGAACCCATGACCCTCTGGACATGCTCATTTTCCACTTAATGACTCGCGCTTTAACCACTGAGCCACAGGGACACCTGATAATTGTAGGGAAATTAAGCCTTATGAAGTTCACTTTTGTTCCTCCTTGACCAGATCCAGCTTGAACACCTCTCTGCCGCTTCTGCCATTGCTTTCAGGGCTCTGGTTTTTTCCTTCCCTGCAACTGAGAGCTGTTTCATGAGGCTGTATGCAGACGTTCCTACAAACCCCTAGCTCCAATTTCTGCAGTGAGGACTTTGACCTGATAGCCTTCTCTCCTCAGGCTGTTTGCCAGATCAGCATACTTTTCAGTCTTGTAGATTTGAGCTGCCTCCATTCTGTTCTCATATGGCACCGTGAGCTCGATCATGATCAGCTGCTTGGTTGACTTAGAGTGGACTACTATGTCTGGTCTCATGCCACTCTTGCTGATGATCTCTGGGTGACTCTTCCATTCTGGGAGGTCTGCAGTGCACTCCCAGTCATCTGCCCCGTCCAGCAGACTCTGCCTGCATGTTTCGAGTGGCACTGTTGTTCTTGGCCATGATTTGCTGCCTCCTGCCGTGAAGAATGTTGCGGGTGCTTTTGGAGTCCTGATTTTCCCTTTTGTGGTGTTGGTACTAGCCCAGACTACTTGTACAATTTCTTTGAGCACTTGGTTGTGCCTCCATGTGTACCTTCCTTGAGCCAGGGCTACTTTACATGAGCTTAGGACATGCTCCACTGTTTGTTTTTCATGGCAGAGGGGGCATGCAGGATCGTCTGTTTTCCCCCACTTCACCAGGTTTGCATTTGAGGGCAGAAGGTCATATGCAGATCTGAGAATGAAGCTGATCCTGAGAGGGGCCATGTGCCAAATGTCATTCCAAGTGAGACTTCTTTGGAGTGCATTCTCCCACGTTGTCCATTGCCCTTGCTGGCTCTGCTGGACTGCTTTTTGGAGTCTTTTTTGGTCTTCTTCTTTTCTCATCTCCTGAATCATCATGTCTCTTTTGGCTTTTCCTTTGGCCTTTGACCACCATTCAGTTTTGGTCACCCCCAGTCCTTGTCTGTTGGTCTGTGTGTGTCCTGTTATTTCTCTGATCTTGAGACTTTCTTTTGCAGAATCCATCGCCTCTTGAACTTTCCATTTTCTGCCTGTCTTCAGCTGGGGCTTGATTGCTTCTACCACCTTGTCTCCTGAGTCCTCCAGCATGCTTTGAAGTCTGATCTTCCCTGCTTTGTATTCCTCCAGGATGGATTTCAGGGGTAGTTTCAGCTTTGCTTGGCGACAGTACAGTGCTATGTCAGTCAGACAGGGTGGGACACCAAGCCATTTCCTTGTGAACTTGTTGATTTTGGCTTCCATTGCCTCCACTATGCTGGTGCAGATGTCGTATATCATCAGAGGCCATAGCAGCTTTGGTATCAGCATGAACTGCAGACACCAGACCTTGTATTTGCCAGGGAGCCCACACTGGTCAATGGTCTCCAAGCCTTCCTCCGCCATCTGCTTGGTTTCTTTTGCTCTTTGTGTGTCTTTCAGCGTATCATCATACCATCTTCCAAGGCTCTTGACTGGTTCTTCTGTGACTGTTGGAATGGCCTGGTTGGCAACACTGAAGACCACAGATCTGGCCACTTTTCCTTTCCTCAGTGAGAGACTCCGTGATTTATTTGGCTTGAACTTCATTCTGGATGAGGCAACTATGTCGTCCAGCCTCTCCAGCACATGACGTGTCTCGTCTTCTCTGGATGAAATCACTGTAGTGTCATCCATGAAGGCCTTGAGAGGAGGCATCTTGTATCCATCGCCAAGGTCTGTTTGTCTCGCGTTGTTTGTTGCTGCTTTCAAGATGAGTTCCATTGCCAGCACGAACAGTATTGGGGAAATTGCACAGCCCATTGCAATACCCACTTCCAAGTTGATCCAGTCTGTTGTGTACTCCTTGGTAGAGAACCGCATTGAGAAGCCATTGAAGTACTTCTTGAGCATGTCGCGGATGTTCTTTGGCACATGGTACATCTCAAGAGCCAACTGTATCATCTCATGGGGCACAGATCCATATGCGTTTGCCAGATCAAGCCACACTACGTCCAGGTCTCTCTTTTCTGTTTTTGCTTTTTGGATTGCGTCCCAGATCATTGTGGCGTGTTCTACACAGCCAGCGACGCCTGGGATGCCACCTTTCTGGACTGACACATCCAAGTACTTGTTTTCCATCAGGTACTTGGTCAGCCTTGCTGCCATGACAGAGAAGAAGATTTTCCCTTCGACGTTCAGTAGTGATATTGGCCTGAACTGGCTAATGTCACTTGAGTTTTGCTCTTTGGGGATGTACACACCATCTGCCATCATCCACTGGCCGCTGATCTTCTGGTTTCTCCAAGCTGATCGCAGCAGCCTGTGGAGCCACTCCAGCACCTTGGGACATTTCTTGTAAAGCTGGTAAGGTATTCCGTTTGGCCCTGGTGATGATTTGGCTCTGGCTTTGTCGACCACCTTCTTGATTTCCGCCAACGTTGGAGGCTTGCCATTGAACTGTTCCTCAGGGTTGGTTGGCCACACCAGACCTTGAATGTCGAGTGGTGCTTTGCTCTGTGGGTCAGAGTATGTTTTCCTCAGATGCTGCTCAAGAACTCCTTTGTCCACACTTAGGGTCCCAGATTTTGGCTGCTCAAACAGTGTTCTGGCAAACTGGAAGGGGTCTCTGAAGAAGCGCTCTTGTGTCTTCTTCTTTTTGCTCTTCCTCTTCCTCGCAGATTCCGCTTTGCTGAGGGCACTGTGTTTTTCTTTCAGGTCTTTCCACAGTTTTTCCAAGCCTTGTTTTTCAGCTGGCAGTGCGGTCTTCATTTGCATCTTGAGGTTTTTCTTTTGGACCCTGATCTTGTCCATCTTTTCTTGGCGTCTGGATTTCTTTGGAGGTGTTTTCTCTTTGGGTAGTTTTGCTCCATAGGCGTCTCTACATGTGGCATACACAATGTCCCCATATGTGGCTAGTTTGTGTTCCAGGGTGCTTTTCCCTATCAGTGCATCGAGTCTTTGGACGATTTTTGCATCCAGTTTCTCCCAATCTTCAGTTTCGTTTGCTCGTGGCAGGTTGAGTTTCAGGCGCCTGGCATCAAGGGCCTGTGCAAATTCCTCATCCGAACCAACAGCGTGGATGTCCTTGGCACTGTGGTTTAA
>CM065743.1:19113638-19128343 GCA_033310375.1 Conus canariensis
GAAAAAAAGAAAAAAAAAAAGGGGGGGGGGAGGGGGGTTACAATGGAGAGTAAATGAGTAAATGTACAAACAAGGCATACATTAAGACATTTGGGTATAGCATAGGGAGGTAGGTGGTGCTATGGTGGCGCAACAGAAAAAGGCAAAAATAAGAGCATTAACGCAAAAGATAGATATGAGTCATGATAAGAGGCGCTAACAACACTCCCAATGACCAAAAAAAATGGAGGGGGGGAGGGGGGTGTGACGGGGGGGGGGAAGTAGGAAGAGACGTTAAGAGAGGAGCTCGCATGAAGGCCCAAAAAGAGAGATACCTGAGAAAACTGCTAAGGAGAGAATGATGAAGAGAAGCCTCGAGGAGATTCGGTGAGCGACTCTCGTGGAGTGCGGACGCGAGTTTAACGCTCTGTGCACGGACCGAATTTGGCTAAGCTGAGCGAGTTTTCCTCGACTTAATCCGCTGCGCTTACTTCAGTGGTTTGTTCTGCTTCGATTCCGCTTTCGAACCCTCGGCAGCGAAGAATTACGATGGCCGACTTCTCGACAGTAAACCCGGTCTTTCTGAAACAAAAAGACATCCCGGACAGCGCGAACACTCGTCCGACCGTATTAGAAATATGTCTTGCTGCGGAGAGGACATCGGGCCAGGGCTCCATTTTGGGGGTCACAAGAAATACGAGGACTCTGCCGGATCTACCCTGTGACCAAGGAGGCATGAGCGGAACTTTTGGTAAAGGGCCTACAATTGAGAAACACATCGTTATACCACTATTCCACACAAGCTACGAGTCCAACGAATTGCCACGAACTGATAAATTTTAGAAATCGTAAGGAATCGTGGATTTTTGCAAATTTCTGTACAAAATCTTGACGCTGTGCGAATCGGTTACGAATTTGTAAGATAGACTTAGGAATATTCGTGGGTTTCTGCTCAAATCGGCGGGAACCATATGAAGATTGCCCAGAAATAACTACGATTTGCAAGAATCGCTTAGGAATACTTAAGGAATGTTAAGATTCAGTCAAGAATAAGCTACGAATCTTCTGAAGGCATCACGAATCTGGTACGGTTATAATTTAGATCGTGACTGTTCTTGAAAATCCGTGGAAGTTTCCCTCAATACAGTATAAAAAGCCCTCATCCCTGCTGGGGCATCAGTTCCAAAATGGATTGCCAACGTAGAGCAGCTATTGCTCTGGCCCTGGAACTGGGGTATGAACAGCAGCTGGTGATGAATAGAAGAAGACTGGTTCGAAGAAGGAGAAGGGGCCCCGGGTGGTGGGTCAGACCATGACTGACACCAGCGAGAAGACTAGAGTATGGGTACTATAGCAGACTGATGCAGGAGCTGAGGGCGGAAGATGAGAATGCCTTTGCCAACTATGTGAGAATGCCACCCCACCTGTTTGATGAGTTACTCAACAGGATCGGCCCTTTCATCCAGAGGAAAGATACCCACATGAGACCAGCCCTTGATGCCGGAATGAAGCTGGCCATGACCCTGAGGCATCTGGCTACAGGAGACCGGTACCATACCCTTCAGTATGACTTCAGATGTGGCTACAGCACTGTGGTATGCATTGTGCAGGAAGTCTGTCAGGCCATCATACGGGAACTGAAGGATGAAGTCATGCCACTGCCACGGACCAGGAGGACTGGAAGGCCATTGCCCAGCAGTTCCAAGACAGGTGGAATGTTCCTCATGCCCTGGGGGCCTTGGATGGCAAGCATAATTGCTCTCAGGAAGCCACATAACTCAGGCAGTGTCTTCTGCAATTACAAAGGCTTCTTCTCTGTGGTCCTTCTTGCCTTAGTGGATGCAGACTACAAGTTCATCTGGATAGACACTGGTGGAAAAGGTCATCAATCCAACGGACAACTGTTTGGTGCTTCAGAACTGGTGGAGTGCGTCGACGACAACACCATAAACTTTCCTGACAGTGATCCTATGCCCTACGATGACAGAGACACACCCTACTTCATTCTGGGATATGATGCTTTCCCCCTCGGAAAATTTCTCATGAAACCCTATGGCAGGAGGGGTCTGGACAATGAGATGATGGTGCCCAACTACAGAATTTCCAGGGGCAGACGTGTGGTGGAGAATGCTTTCGGAATATTGGCCAACAGATTCAGATGCTTCCTGGGCACTCTGGAACAACGACCTGAAATAGTGCGGTTACATGGTTCATGGACATTGCTGCAAACTCGTACCTGATTCTTACCCTATCGTAAATTCGTAGACAGTTCTTAATTGTTTCTTTGATGCTTCGGCGTGCATTCGTGGCATTCTTGACGGACTCGTAGCCGATTCGTTGTCAAGACACCGCTTCACGATTCCCAGAATGAGTTAAGGATACATAGGAATGCCTACGAATCGATTAGGACTCAGTTATGGTACATACGAAATCACTACGATTTTGTTGAGAATTGACTAAGATTTTTTTTATTCGGGAGTTCGTGGCCAAAATTTTGAACAGCACAAAACTTTTGCCCCGAATTCCAGAATGCTCAAGAATTGCAAGAACTGACTAAGAACAAATGTGAATCAGTTACGAACTTCAGGAACTTATTACGATTTAACTAAGATTCCTGGGGTTTATCAATTCCTGGCCATTCGTAGGATTCATAGCCTCTGTGGAATAGTGGCATTACAGGTATCCAACACAAATCCTTTCATTCTGCGTGGAGACTCGGGTGAGGAAAAACCCACTACTAAAGTATGGATAGATAATATCCCTATTTCTGTTGCTGAGTCAGAAATAGAACACACCTTAACTAAGATGGAGTGTGAGTTAAGGTCTGCGGTCAAAATGGAGAGAGCGAGAGATAGTGACAACAAACTAACTAGATTCTTGACTGGTCGTAGATTCGTGTTTGTCACTGTTCCACCCACCGCACTGGACAAGACCCTTAAGATAAGCATTTTCACTGCAAAAATATACCACAGAGAACAAAAGGCAGTTCAGAAAACGCCGACATGCTCCCGGTGTTTGAAAACTAATCACCACGTTTCTGACTGTCCGAATGATGTGGTTTGCAGAGAGTGCAAAGAACCAGGTCACAAGAGGGGGGACCCTCTTTGCAAAAAAAAAAATGGAAAGAGAGAGCGTAAAACAGCACTCTCAACATCAGTCACCAAAAGCTTCGAACCCGGTGAGTATACAGCCTGTTTTAAAAACTAACCGGGACAAGTCTGTTGGCCGCGAGCTGAAAAAAATCGCCCGTCAGCCCGCCAAGCAACGCTGTTTTCGTCTTTGGAGTGGCCTCCTCGCACCAGATCCGAGACTCCGAAGCGCGGCCGGTCGAGACAGCGTCACAGCCCCAGAGACAGAACGGAAAAACACCCTAGAAGGGAAACCTCGCGCTCGGTAAGTCCTGTACATACAAAGGACGACCATGCCGATGAGTCTGTGCCTGCCTGTCAAAAACAGTAGGTAGGCTGTTTCAATCGGATATCCGTTTGTAGTGACGCACGGTTTCTGCGCACATAGGCGAGCTCAACGGAAGTGCACCTCGCGTGAGAAGTGTTCACTGACTCTCAGGTAAACAAGCAGACGAACTCCGGCAGTACGACAGGGGAGCTTGAAGAGTGCGGTCCTGCTAACTTGTTAGTTTAGCGACGCTAGGCCTTGAAGAGAGTGGACTAGCTAACTTGTAGTTAGCTAGGGAGCTACGTCGTACTACAGTGACAGTAACACTAGTGTTAGACCAGTGTTAGGGCCTCCAGGTTATAGGAGACAGTTTTGCCCTTGCACTGCGACAGTACAGCCGTAGACGGTTACAACAGCTAGGACGGTTTTGACAGTACCACTGCTGGGCCCGGAGGTGGACAATGACAGAAAGACAGTGTACCAGCTGCTTGACCCTCTGACGCAAGCTGGACGTGGACAGCTTGGACAGAGTGCATCGCAGACTGTGTGTGACAGACCTTACTTGGTAGTTCATGCCAGTGAAGGGCTTGGGAAAGAATCCTGACAAAACCCCCAAGCCAGAGTCTGGACTGACCAGGTAAGGTAGAGTGCATGTGTGTGTGAGTGCAGAAGTGCTGGGTATATAAACGAACTTCTCTTGAGTGTTGGGAAAACACTTCACTTGGATAACAACCCAGCATTCGTTCAATGGACTGTGAGAATGCCTAGTGATTACATATTACATGTTTGTATTTTGTGATCAAATAATATGCATGTTTAAGTGCTATTACTTTTTGTTATGGACAGAATTCGCATTATTTCACTAAATGCAAGAGGATTAATAAAAAAAAAAAACGAACTTAAAAGGAATTCACTCTTTAGATTTTTCAAAAGTAATAGGTATGACGTAATCTGTTTGCAAGAGAGTCACGTGACTAAAACTGAAATTGAATGATGGAAAAAAGAATGGGGTGGTAAGATATTCTACAATGACGGTACTAACAGAAGTAGAGGTGAGCTTATCTTGATCTCGCGTTTCTTTCTGGGTGAGGTTAAGTTAATCATGTCACAAGAAAGAATATTGGTTATTTCTGTATGTAATGAAAAACAAAAAAATTATAGTTGCAAATGTGTATGCCCCGAATGAATCGAGAGATAAATTGTCATTTTTTCAAAATACGACTGAATTTGTGTCTGATTTTGTAGACAATGATCTTGTAATCCTTGGAGATTTCAGCTGCGTCCTAACTAACAAGCTCGATATTATTTCAGGCCATGCTCATAATACATGTGAAGTCGAATCCTTAAAACAGACAATAATGAACTTACGTTTTACCGATGCTTGGAGAATTTACCACCCGTTAGAGACAGATTTTACGTGGAATAGACATAACCCGTTCATAGCACGTCGATTAGATTACTGCTTTGTTAGTGAAAATTTACTGCCCTTATGTGTTTCCTGTGAACATGTAGTCAGCCCACACACTGATCACAAAGCAGTGGCATTAGAAATTAATGAGGATACCTTTATAAGAGGGCCGGGATACTGGAAATTTAACAACAGTTATCTTAAAAATGACTTATTTATTAACGATATGAATGCAATATATTGGATGCTTTCATATCAGAGTATGAGAATGAAGAAATAAATGACATGGAAAAATTGGAGTTATGCAAAGTTGAAATTAGACATTTTTGTGTTGAATTTGGAAAAAAACGTTGGCTTGTAAGAACAGGAACGAATCGCCGAAGCTTCAACTCAGCCTCCAAGAACTAGAACAATTGTTAGCTAAAAATCCTCAAAATGATAATCTCCAGACAGACTACTTGCAAGTAAAGCATAAATTAGAACTGATGACCATGAATAATGCTAGAAGAGCACAAGTAACATCAAGGATCAAATGGATTAAAGAAGGTGAAAAAAATACAAAATATTTTTTAAGCCTTGAAAAAGCAAGGAGCAAAAAACGAATTATAAATAGATTGAAAAATGAGTCGGGTGAAGTGATAACTGACCAAAAGGAAATCTTACGGGAACAGGTTTCCTTTTATGAATCAATATATAATCAGAAAACTGTTTCAAAAAATGTGAATCAAGACACTAATGACTTTATTCGCAATGAAAATGTACCACGATTGAAAGAAGATGAAGCTGCTCTGTGTGAAGATATGATAACTTTAAAGGAAACGTCAAATGCTCTGAAAAACATGAAAAATGGTTCAGCTCCAGGCAGCGACGGTCTGACAACTGAATTTTTGAAATTCTTCTGGAGAAAATTAGGTCCGCTTATTACTAATTCCTTCCTTGAATCTTACAGGAAAGGAGAATTATCATTCACACAGAGACAAGGTACCATTACTTTACTTCATAAGGGCAAAGACCTAGAAAGAGAAAATTTAACTAATTGGAGATCTATAATGTTAAGAAATACAGATGATAAAATTCTGGCTAAAGTACTGGCAAATAAATTAGGTAAAGTTGTAAACACTCTTGTTAACGAAGACCAAGTAGGATACATTAAGGGAAGAACTATTGCAACAGTTATAAGATCCATTGATGATGCCATGAACTATCTGAATAAACTGGTAAGGCAGGTTATTTGTTGGCCTTAGACTACTCCAAGGCGTTTGATTCGATTTCTAAAGAATATATGTTACATGCATTCGAAATATTTGGGTTTGGACCTAATTTTCAAAAATGGGTATCTGTTCTGACCTGTAACTCTCAAAGTTATATAAATCATGGCGGATGGCTCTCTGAACCTTTTGATGTCAGTTGTGGAATAAGACAAGGATGTCCCTTTTCTCACCTTGCATTCATTCTCGCGGTGGAAATATTGGCCATCAAGGTGAGAAGCAGTTCAATAGAAGGAATCAAAATGCCATCTACTGACAGACAAAGAAATGTGTATTTGAAAATTAAACAGTATGCAGATGACACGACATTGTTCCTCAAGAACAAGCAAGACATGAACACTTCTTGTAATATTAGTTCGTTTGGAATAATTTCTGGGCTAAAATTGAACTTAAAAAAGACGAAAGCACTGAAATTAGGTAAGCAGATCGATGAACAAAATCTTCCATTCTCAATAGTCAATAAAATTAAATTTCTGGGTATATATTTCCAAACAGACAAAATGGCTAGGCATGGTGAAGAAAACTGGCAAGATAGAATCAACAAAATACAAGAACTAATAAGAAACTAGAGCAAGAGGGATCTAAGCATTCACGGTAAGATTATTGTCATAAAAACTTTCATACTTTCACAGGTAGTATTTATTTTGCAGTCTATAGGCATACCGGAAGTGGTGTTGAACAAGTTAATTACATTGATATACAAATTCTTATGGCAAAGGAAATACAGTAATCGAAGAGCGTTTGAAAAGGCAAAAAGAACAACAATGGAAACTAGTTACAGTAAAGGTGGACTAAACATGGTCAATGTAAAAGAATACCAAAAATGTATGTACTTACAATGGGCTGGCAAATTATCTCAATCACCAAACGAAAATTGGAGTTTGATACTAACATGGCATCTGACTCAACTTAAAAAATGGTAATAAAATCTTCACATTTAACTGTACAGCAAAGCAAATGCAATTGTCTGATCTTCAACATGATTTCTGGAAAGAAGTTATGACAACTTTCTTGGATAATGAACATATTACACATATAGAGGAAATAAATCGCACCAATCTTCAAAGCCAAATGTTATTTCACAACAATCTTATAAAATACAGAGAAAATGTGTTGTATTTCCAAAAATGGGTTGAAAATGGTATTGAACATATGAGAGACATAATTCACAAAAATGAGCATCGACTACTAAATATTAATGAAATTGCATGTATTCTGGATCAATCTAAAGCAAGCACAACCCTAGAATATAATGCCCTCTACAACGCGATCCCTATATCATGGATTAACTGGATAGAAAGTGATTCACTGCCTGAGGAAGAATCGGTTGCCATCTTCTGTGAGGCAAGCATGTTTAATTCAAAACTAAAAGAAATACGAAAAATTCTGAGCACTAAATATGAAGACTCAATGTCAGAGCCACATGTGTGTGATTTCTGGCGAAGGAAATTTTTTTTTTCTTTAACGAAACTGTATGGGAGAACCTAGAAAAGCAACTAAAGAAATTCGTCTATGCGAGTTGCAATGGAAAATTAATCATAATATATACTGTTCAAAAAAAGTTAAGGACCAACATTTCACTGACTTATAAAAAAGAAAATTGGGAAGCGATCAATCTCCAAGTGTAACATGAATTTATTGAATATGTGAAAAGTGTGTAAAGACAATGACAAGTCCGAGGAATCAACAAACTGGAATCGAGCGCAGTACAAACACCCCCACCCCCAAATTTGAAAGTCACAGGAGGAGTGTTTGTTCAATGTCATGGTTAATAACGTGTGTGTCCCCCGTTATTGGCAAGGCATTCAAGGCAGCGTTGTCGCATGGAGTTCACCAGTGTGTGCAGAAAGGCCTAGGGGACAGCAGCCCACTCTTGCTGGAGTGACTCAAACAGCTGACCCAGGTTAGCAGGAGGAGGACGACGCTGCTGCAGTCTCTGGCCCAGCTCATCCCAAAGATGTTCGATGGGGTTCAGGTCTGGGCTGTTTGCGGGCCACTGCATTCTGTTGACACTAGCAGCTTGGAGAAACGTGTTTACTGCTCTGGTGCGAGAGTTGCATTATGTTCTCTGTCTGTCTGTCTGTCCCTCTGTCTGTCTGTCTGTCTGTCTCAGTTACAAACCTTAAGTGCCGAACACATGCGTAGGCGCATATACACATACAATATTTTATACCATTGGTATGCTATTTATTCGTTATGATAGCCGATTATTTTAGCTTAAAGAATTAGTTGTAACAAAATGATCATACCTAATGCCAGTCCTTGATTAACCCAAGCTTCTTGTCCCAAATACTAAAACTCGATATGGGGGGGTGGGGGGGGGATCTCAGCTGGGAAGGGAGGGAGTGAGGGAAAACCCCACCTAACAAACCAACCTTTCATGCCTATTGTCACGCTTCTTGGCTTTCCTCATGCCTTCCTTGTGCCCTTTCGTTTCGCTATAAGGTTGGCCTTATTGGGGACTAGCCAACTGGTGGGACGATTTGTAACAATTTCTACCTACAACTCTATGACGCCGCCTCTGTCTGTCTCCCGCCCCTCCCTCCCTCTCTCTCTCTCTCTCTCTCTCTCTCTCTCTCTCTCTCTTTGGGAAAACTGAAAGAAAGGAACATTAATTAAGTATTAAGCCTTTTGTTCATTTATGTTGTTCTGTTTGCATAAGCAGCACATTATCAGTGTGAGAGTGCCAGTACACCACACATCAGAACACTAACAAACCCAGACATTTTGTATCAAACGCTAAAACACTAAAAATCAGCAAGATTATGTCCATTTGTAAGAGAACATACAGACTATGCATGGTGTGTAAGGGATTGGTTAAAAAAAAAAAGAGAGAGAAGCCTCGAGAGGACCCATTGAAGGGCCCTAATAAGGGGGGCGACAAGACAAAAGTAGAGAGACAGGAAGTAAGAAAGAATGTCAAGAGAAGGACCGCACAGGAAGAAGGAGCCCCACTGGGAGACGACTGAAAAGGAACCAGGACAGAGGAAGGAAGGGAGCGAGAGGGAAAGGGGAGGAAGGGGGTAGGGAGGGGTTGAAGGGGGGATGAGAGCGGGGAGAGGGGAAGAAGGGAAGGAAGAGAAGAGGAGGGGAGGAGGGGGGGAGGGAAAAGAAGGGGGCCAAGGTGGGTAGGAAGGAGAGGGATAGATGCAAAAGTAAGTAAAAAGAAAAAAAAATAAAATAACAAAATAAAACAAACAAACAAAATAAAAGAAGGAGACTGGGGAGCTAACCCTACTCAGAAACTCCTGGCAAAAGATATAGGCTCTCAAACGATCATTCCAGTAGGCGCTAGATTCTAAGGTCACGAAGAGGCCACTGATGCAGACCGACCGGAAAAAGGAAGTACAGAGAATTGCTACGCTTTTTCATTGATACCAGCTGCATTTCTGGTGCCCAGTTTTTGAATCGGGTGAGACTCCATATCCTTCCTGTCCGTAGAGTCACTAGTGTTCATGAGCCACAAGCCCTTCACTCTTGCATTGTGTGCAGAATGGCTGGGGAGGTTGAAGTGCTTGGCTACTGGTTTGGCCCTGTTGTATGTAATGTCAGCGAGGTATTCCTTGAATCTGACAGTCAAAGTGCGTCCGGTCTCGCCAGTGTAAAGTTTAGAGCAAACGGTGCAGTGGATGATGTAGATTTCTCTCTCTCTCTCTCTCTCTCTCTCTCTCTCTCTCTCTCTCTCTCTCTCTCTCCCCTTTTCCTCCTCCTCTCTTAACTCTACCCTCTTTCCTCGAGCCCTATTCCTCGAACTCAATTCACCCTCTCTCCCACTGTCAACTTCATTCACCACTTTGGCTTCACAAGGGGAGTATTGCGCATGTTAATGTTTGTACTGTTTTTATTTTTTGTCGCTGAGGAAGGCATATTGCCGAAAATTTCTGGTCCTGTTTTGTGTCGTTCATTACAACTGCGTTACTTTTGTCGTAAAAGTAGCATTGCTTTTGTAAACTGGAAACTAAAAGGACACCTATGACTACCACAGTTCTTCATTGATCCCAATGTTTGTACGCAACAAGATTAATTTAGAAATGAAGAATGTAAAAAGGTAAGAGTCAAAGAGATTAAGGAGAAGAAAGAAAGAAAGGGTCATTAGTTTGTGGGGGTTGGATGGGGGTAGATTAAAGCACAATGACAACGGGGGAAAAAGAGAAGAAAGACGAGAAAGTTAAAAGATACAGACGCAGCAAATATACGTTTGCACTTTTAGGTAAGTACATTCATACCTTGACGCAAAACTTCTTCCTGATTTATTTGATTCTAGTTCGTTTTAATTTGCGCACAGTGTATATCGTTTGCTTGTAACGAGATGGTTGATTTACTGGGACTTGTTCGTTTACTCGTGTTGATTGCATGGCTCCTCTGTTGTGTCACTTGACTACTTGTCCGCTTGATGTTTAAAAATCATCACGTTTTCTGGCTATGAAAATCAGAATCAGAACACCTGTCGTTGGTGATGACGTCGCCATCATCCGGTTACTTTACAGCGGGGCAAAACATCAGTTTCTCTGAACATGATCGGGTGGCAAATGTTGCAACTGTGCCACCAAACACCACAGTCATCGTCAGTTTTAAAGAAATGGGATCGGATTTAGTCGATGTAGCATTAGTGAAGTATGTCATGGAAATGTCTCCCTTTTCTGGTCGTCTTAAGGAAAGATCGAGGCGAGTGTGGTCTAGAACAATTGACTTTACTTCTGATTTTGCTCATGTCTTTATGGCAACAAAGATCAGAGTTGTACTTCACCGACCATCTTGCGTCAAAACAAAAACAACCTGCTTTCGATTGTACTTTTCTTTTTTCCCTGAAACCGTGGCACTTCAAAAGCTTTTCAGTGGATTATTGAATTGCTCTGTGGAACACTATGGCAACTTTCAGCACCACGTGGCCTGTAACCATCTGACAGAGTGTGACGATGGACGGGATGAAACAGAGTACTGTCCCTTCAGCAGTACACAGTGCCAGGGGCTGGTGGCGGTCTGTAACAGCTGCTACAAATTTGTCAAGGATCATGATATTTTCGCTGGATATGCAGTAGATGTAATTAAAAGAGGTAACACGTACTGTAATTCGCTGGGAGGAAGGCTGGATTTTCCCAAGTGTATGTGTAACTGGTTTGGTCCGCTTAAAAATAGAACAAGAATGCATGAACATAGGCTAGATGATATCTGGACTGGCTTTTACTTAAATGATATGTTGTTGCCTACTATGTATAGAACTGACATTGTGAAGGACATTGCGCATGGCCATTCTACTCTTTACCATTCATTCCACTTTGATGAAATCCTGGTGTATAGAGGAAAAAAGGAGTGCTGTCGAACCATGGGGAAATCAATGGTGAGTGAGCATTGTTTATTCTCTGACATGTTATTTAGAACTATCGGGGTGGTTTGTGAATTCAAGCCAAACAAGACTGACAGGAACTTAGAGAAAGTAGTTTCCTTACACAGCAAACACTCGTGGCCCGTAGAAAAATCATTGATGACAAAAACTCCGGATGGCCATGTGACTTACACATTTATGTTGTGTGGATCTCACCGATTTGACACTTTTAAGGGAAGAATGGCATACTGTGATTTTTCTGATCAGATGCCTGATATCAATGTAATTCCATCAAAATATAGTGATAGAACCTTATCTCCTATTTTTCACTGTGGTTATGGAACCACATTTGTTTCGTACACATTAGTTTGTAATTTCATAAATGACTGTGAAAATAAGAGGGATGAATCCGTGTGTATATATCCAGTTTGTGACAAAGAATTCACATGCGCCAACAGTCAATGCCTGCCTTATAGGAAAATGTGCGATCAGATCTCCCACTGTCAGGACGGATCCGACGAAAACTGTCATGAATTCATATGGCAGACAGTTAAACATCTATGTTTTCAGTCTCCAGCTCTCATCAATTTCAATAGCATCAATACGTTCACGTCGTCACCATTAAACAGCAGTGAACCCTGTCCTGACAGCCACTATCGTTGTCCTGGTGACTTCAGTGACTGCCTTCCTGTTTACACACGGTGCAATGAAATGTATGACTGCAGTGACCATCAGGACGAAGAAGGATGTGAGGACCTGATGTGTCCAGGATTCTTCAAGTGCAGGACGTCCTCGACCTGTGTCCACAGTGACCACCTGTGTGATGGATGGCCTCACTGTCCTAAGCGTGACGATGAATTGGTGTGTGACCTGACCTGCCCTGTCTACTGTCTGTGTCAAGGTCACGTGTTCCTGTGTGTTCAGCCTTTTTCTGCTCATCTCTTCCCTGAGCTCCGTTACTTGGATGCTAAAAGTTCTGGTATGACGCTCTCTGATGTGAATCATCATAAATGCCTTTTCCACTTGATTCTAACTAAATGTTCACTCACTTTCTTGCCTATTCTGTTCTTGCTGAATTTGCGGATTCTTGATATTAGTGATAATGAATTCCAGTACATTAACATGTCTACTTTTCTTGGCTTACAAAACCTTCAGGAATTATACCTGTCCAACAACCCTGTCACCTCAATCACTGCTGATCATTCATCTGCCGTTCAGCAAAATTCACTGATGATGATGGATCTCTCACACACATCTTTCACAGTGTTTGAGCCTGAAGTTTTTTCACAATTTTCCAGGCTACACAAACTCCATTTAAATGTCACATCCATACATACAATCAGTCTAGAAGGGTTACGGTTCACCCTGAAATTAACTGAACTGTACATGGATGGAAGCCCTGTGAAAACGTTTCCACCCGATGTGTATGAAGTTCTTCCTCATCTTCGAGTTTTAGTCACTCAGAATTACAAACTCTGCTGTAAAGAAATGCTTCCCCAGACCTTTGATGCGTTTGCTTGCATTGCTCCGAAAGATGAGGTTTCATCCTGTGAGGATTTATTGCAGGCATGGACATACCGGGCGTTCCTGTGGCTGGTTGCCTGTCTGTCAGTGACTTGTAACGTCTCCTGTTTCTGTGCACGATTGATTGCAAACAGTATGGCGTCTTCAACTGGCCACAGTGTGTTTGTTATCAACCTCACCATGGCGGACTTTCTGATGGGTGTTTATATCACTGTCATTGGAGTGGCTGACGAACGTTTTCGTGGCAAATATCTTCATCATGACGACGCATGGAAAAGCAGTATTCCCTGTAAGATGGCTGGCTTTTTGTCTCTGTTGTCCAGTGAGGTGGCAGCTTTGATTATATGGCTTATTACACTGGATCGTTTTCTGGTCCTTCATTTTCCATTCAGTGCTTTACGATTTGAGAGAAGGTCAGCGGCAGTGGCGTGTCTGTTGACTTGGTTAATTGGTTGGTTTCTAGCCTTATTGCCATTACTTCCAGTGACGTCACACTGGGAGTTTTATAGCCAGACAGGTATTTGTATCCCACTACCAGTCACCAGACATGACTATAAGGGTAAGTTGTATTCCTTTGGTGTGCTAATCGTTCTTAATTTTGTTTTATTCCTATGTATATCTGCTGGCCAGGCTATGATCTACTGGTCCATACAAACTAATGCTTTGAAAACCAACTCCACAAAAATGTCGCGGGACTTGACCATTGCTCGGCGGTTGATCACTGTTGCAGTAACGGATTTTGTATGCTGGTTTCCCATTGGAATGTGTGGAATGTTGGCACTGGGCAGTGTCTCCATTCCAGGTGAAGTGAATGTGGCCCTGGCCATTTTCATACTGCCCCTTAACTCTGCAATTAATCCGTTCGTGTACACGTTCAACATTGTGGCTGAAAAACGAAGGAAACTCGAGGAGGCAAAGATTCTTCAATGGTTACAATCTGACGCTGATTTATTTACGAAAAATTAGGACATGTCCTGCGTGGCCAACATGTCACACTGTGTTGTGATATAAATATCCCTATTTGATAAGCCTTTGACCTTAGCAAGTGTTCAGTGAGGAAAATTGTTGATAATGATAGATACAAAAATGTGTATTTAAACACTTGACGATTTCATATACAGAGACACAGATAGACTGATGAATTCATAAATGATTATGGATTCTCCCGTCGTGTCCGACGACGAGTAGACAGGGAGGTCATCTGCTCACGTGGGTTCTAATGTGGGAATGAAGACCAGTTCCTGAGGCACAAAGTCGTCCACAGACGCTGCATGTAATAATACATAGATGACATTTGACATTATCCCATGATGGCAGAATGTTGAAGGTGCCACGCAGAACACGTTGGGAGAGAGGGATCTGCACAGCTCGCTGTTCTTAGTTGTGCAAAATGGGATATGCATGTGAAAATCAGTCCACTGCTTTACCCTAAACATCCTGAACTTCTACAGTCTGTATTCGACGTCATCCTTCATCATACCTTTTTACATAGTTTAGAAGAGAGATTTTTGGGAGACACGCGTCCACACAAAACAGCTGTACAAGACGGATAAGCGAGATGAGAGGTTCTTGCCTGCCACTGTGTTTGCTGACGTGATGCCTAAAATTAATCGGCCTGTTGGTCCTAGAACAAGAACAATAAGAACAAGAACAAGAACAATTCTTTATTGCCGTCACCTTTGAAACATATTTGGCATAAAACAACAACAACGACAACAACAAAAAAGAAAAAAAAAGTGCGTCGATTATCAATTTCGCCTGGCTTTGAATGCCTCAAAAACAAAGCTGGCTAAGATTTGTTGTTCCC
>CM065743.1:19128443-19133443 GCA_033310375.1 Conus canariensis
GTTTTTGAGTTTTGAGACCACACTGGGCGCTCTGTGTGTGTGTGTGTGTGTGTGTGTGTGTGTGTGTGTGTGTGTAGTGTGTGTGTGGTGTGGTGTTGTGTGTGTGTGTTGTGTAATGTGTGTGTGTGTGTGTGGTGTGTGTGTGTGTGTAATGTGTAATAATATATATGTGTGTGTGTGTGGTGTGTGTGTGTGTGTGTGGTGTGTTTGAGCGCTTGCTGTGTGTTGTGGTGTGTGTGTGTGTGTGTGGTGTGTGGTGTGTGTTTAGCGCGCGTGTGCGTGTGTGTGTGCGCTTGCTTGTGTCTGTGTGTAGTGTGTGTGCGTGTCGTGTGTGCGCGCGCGTTGTGTCTGTATGTAGTGTGTGTGTGTGTGTGTGTGTTGTTGTGTGTGTGGTGTGTGTGCCTGCCTGTCTGTCTCCCTGTCTGTCTGTCTGACTGTATGTCTGTGCGGACACACTTGTGTAATACGTGTACGCAGTCACACACAGATGTCTAAGCTCCCACCAAAATGGCGCCACCAACAGACCTAACAGCACAGTTACCTCACGGGCCTGGAGGTCACCATACCACCACAGGGCACGATCACGTCAGCAAGTCTGACGCCGCGCCAGACTGTGTACGTCAGGCTGCCCATTTGACCAACTGGTCCTGCCACGAGTGCCAGCCTCTCTGTCTCTCCTCTGCCGCCAGATTTTTCCTGGAGAGCAATCGTCATGCCATGGGATAGACGGCCCTGTATTGGCCCGCGTCCACTTTTTTGAGCGCTGAGGGATCGACTTGTACCGTTGCTGCGTCAGTCACCGCCAGTCTGCCTCTTGACCAAAACGGTTGGGGGGGGGGGGGGGGGGGGGGGGGGGGGGGGGGGGGGGGGGGGGGGGGGGCTGTAGACCAAAAACTCTATCTCTGGAATGTGTGGTTAGATATGTTGTGTTGTTGTTGTTGTTGTTGTTGTCGAACCCTGGCTAAAAGACTCCAGGATCATCCGAACAGCCGAAGTACTTGAACACTATGGTACAAATGCATCAGCTGGGGATGAGAACATTACGTGTGTGACCGTTTTTGATTACCCCGCCACGTGGGCAGCCACACTGCGACTTCGGGGGATTTTGGAGACCGATATAATTATCTCCCTTTTCACCACTCTCTTTGACTCCGCCTTTCTCAATATATCTTCTTCCGTCAAAAGGGCGACGGGTTCAGAAATAAATGTAGAAACACGCCGCCGCTCCACGTGGTATCAGGATCGGGCCAAAGTGGCAGATTTGAAAGGATTGACGTCACATGTTGACCAGTTCCTGGTGTTGTACACCAGTTTGAGACACACAGGAAGCAGAATGTAAAATCTGCCGTGGAAAACGATTGTCGTTTTGTTCTGGTCCGGTCCTGTCCCGCAAGGCAGAGTCTGATCCTTTGTAAATATTAGAACAGTGCAAGCGACTTTCGTTGACATCATCGTTTGCCCCCCAGAAAGGAACAAACCCATTGAAAATATAGCGGGGGGAGAGAGAGAGAGAGAGAGAGAGAGAGAGAGAGCGTTGGTTTTGAAAGTTTAGTTACCACTGTTCAACTGCGATTAGTGTCTTTAGTTTTCAGGTTTTTTCCATGAAGAGTGGTGTTATACGCATTTAATTGTGAATATTGTGTGTTTTTATCTTGCATTAATATCTGTTGTCTTTTTTTTTCCAAAAACTTATATGTAGCTGATATGGATTAATGAAAGTTATTTCGGGGATGGACATTCGCGCAAGGTTTAGTGTCGTGTTGTTGTTTTTGTCGTACCCTGGCTGAAAGACTCCAGGGATCACCCAAACAGCCGAAGCACTTGAACACTATGGTACAAATGCATCAGCTGGGATGAGAACATACGTGTGTGACCGTTTTTGATTACCCACCACATGGGCAGCCACACTCCGACTTCGAGGGATTTCGGAGACTGATAATGTTATGCTAGGAGCTTGTCACGACTGAAGACGATCCCCGGATAACTATGTAGAGCATAACATTTTGATGTGGCCTTGGTGTTCCAGCCTAGATATCTGTTGGTCTACACTGCCTTAAGCCAAGGTCGTTTTAGTGTTCAAATGTCTCTCAGACTTTGTCACGGGAATCCTTAAGGGTATAGTAGCAGGCACAGCATGGCATGATGAGAAATCACATTAATGGATAGACCATAACTCATCTGGGCCCATAGAAGAATCCATCATCGTCTTTTCAAGTGTATGTGTCTGTGTATTGACTGACACACACCGTTCAGTGGCCTATGGCTCGGCCATGATTCAACTTCTAGCCTTTCTTACTGTCGTCTGCTACTTCCCCCCCCTGACTTTGTTCTCCTTGCTTCCAGAATTGGTCACATGCCGTCTGACCCTGAATGATGCTGTGTAGTTCGGAGACATGGTAGTGGACTGGACACAACTCTTGAACGGACGCAAGTTGTGTGCGGGCAGTGTTACTGGCCAGTGGGGGGGGGAGGGGGGGGGGGGGGGGGGGGGGGGGAGGGGGGGGGGGTGTCACGTGTATTGTTGGTGCACTGACCCTGTGCAAGCCCTGTGGTCCACTGGGCTGATATCACCTGAAATTAGAATGGTGCTTTGGAGTATGTTTTTCAAACTACCGAAATTGGAAAGGTGCTTTGAGAAGTTTTTCAAACTACTGAAATTGGAAAGGTGCTTTGGAGTAGTTTTTCAAACTACCGAAATCGGAAGGTGCTTTGGGAGTAGTTTTTCAAACTACCGCAATCGGAAAGGTGCTTTGGAGTAGTTTTTTCAAACTACCGAAATCGGAAAGGTGCTTTGGAGTAGTTTTTCAAACTACCGAAATCGGAAAGGTGCTTTGGAGTAGTTTTTCAAACTACTGAAATTAGAAAGGTGCTTTTGAGTAGTTTTTTCAAACTACTTAAATTAAAAATGTGCTTTGGATTAGTTTTTTCAAACTACTTAAATTAAGAATGTGCTTTGGATTAGTTTTTCAAACTTAAAAAAAAAAAAACTTCTTTCAATTGATTTTTATTTTTTTACTTTAAAACAAAGTTAGTTGCAAACTGAGCGACTGCAGGCGGAAATATGAACAAATCTTAAAATGTGTTTATAATAACACCACCAAATAACATGGACAAACGAACCGTTCTTCTTCTTCTTCGTAGTCCTGGGTGTACTTCACCTTGACTGAAGAAGACCTAAGAGGTAGAAACGCGTCGCGTTTTGTCTTAGATTCGTTTTATCCACGTTGTTTTGGCGGAGTCTTTGTAAACACTTTTTTAAGATGTGGTTGCATTCAAAGACAGGAAAACTGTAAAAGAGGCAGGAAAGAGTCCACGGTAAACAGCCAGCAATTATTGTAATCTTGCCCCCATGAGGGAGTAATTACACGCCCACAACTGCACGCCCATCACGCCACGCAGCATCCGTTCCGAATTATGGGCGGTAATTCTTCCATCACGGGAGCAAGAGTTACCCTACTTGTTCGTTGTTTAACACACACACACACACACACACACACACACACACACACACAATGTAGGTGTCTTAAATCGAGTCGAACATTGGCAGACACGGCCGTTTTGAATTGTTTGGAAACGTGATGTGTGTATGTTGTTTGTTGTTGTTGGTTTTTGTTGTTGGTGGTGGTGGTTTTTGTTGTTGTTTGTTTTCACGACACTATGAGCTTACCTGTCTGTGAGGTGACAGGTTTGGCAGGGGGGTGTATAGTAGACCGAACAGTACAAACTCGTACAGCCCCGTCATTTGGCCTGACGAATACGCTCATATCTGCTGACCTCACATTTAGAAGGGTGAACTCGGTAGATAGGACCATGGTTGATTGTTCTGTCTATCTGTCTGTCTGTTTCCCTCTGCTCTCCCTCCCCCCCCCCTCTCTCTCTCTCTCTCTCTCTCTCTCTCTCTCTCTCTGTCTCTGTCTTTCTGATTGTCTGTCTCTCTGCCTCTCTCTACCTCTCTCTCTCTGTCTCTGTCTTCTGTCTGTCTGTCTGTCTGTTCTCTCTCCCTCTCTCTCTCTCTCTTTTCTCTCTCTCTCTCTCTCTCTCTCTCTGTGTCTCTTTCTGTCTGTCTCTGTCTCTGTCTGTCTGTCTGTCTGTCTGTCTGTCTCTCTCTCTCTCTCTCTCTTTCTCTCTCTCTCTCTCTCTCTCACTCTCTCTCTCTCTCTCTCTCCCCCCCCCCTCTCTCCCTCTCAAGAAATCCATTTAAAATCTCCGTCTGTGGAAACTGAACATTAGATTGATAGCCTGACCTTTGACTTGACATACAAGGCACACAGCCCAATTTGTCAAAACGAGCACGGGTGGCCATTCCCCGGCCTTGACCTTCATCTCCACGACAGCTCTTTCTCTCTCCTCTCTCTCTCTCTCTCTCTCTCTCTCTCTCTCTCTCTCTCTCTCTCTCTCTCTCTCTCATCCTGCTGAAAGGTTTCAGTGGGTTATCGTTCTTGGTTCACACAGCCATGCAGCCTTTAGTCTGCCATTAAGAAAACTCCGACACCCTTTAAAGAAAAAAAAAAAGATAGCAAAGAACGAACTTCAGCGAAACGTCACGGTAGTCATGAGTTTGCACACGTGTATGAAAATTGTAGACAGATGTTTAACATCTGTGGGGCCGGAATAGCTCAGTTGGTAGAGCGCCGGACTCGTGATCCTGAGGTTACGGGTTCGAATTTCGTACAGGGGGGATTTTTCCCTCGGAGTTAACATTGGTTCTGACTCCATTTCCCATACAGTCCTTCGAATAAGACTATAAACCGAGGTTCCGTGTGTGAACGCACGCACATCTTGCACGCACGTCAAATCCCATCACCAACTTTCGGAAGAGAAGGCCAGTTTGGCCGTTGGTATGGATGACACGTTACACATAGCATGCATCCCCAAAAATGTTAGTTATGGTCAAAGTTATGACCGCTGAACATTAATGGAAGAGGGAGAACATCGTGATTGACAAAAGTCGTGATGATTTTGTTATCCTCGGAGTTGGATCACAAAATGGTGACGCAGTT
>CM065743.1:19138443-19140943 GCA_033310375.1 Conus canariensis
ACTCGGCTCCCCGCCTGCAGTCGTCTCACTTTGCAGCCGGAAAGAAGTCAGTAATTTGCATGTCATGTCATTAATTTTTTTTTTTTTTTTTTTTATCAAACCTCATGTGTATGTCTTCTTTTCTTTTCTTTTCTTTTCTTTGTCTCCTCTACACGTTCCCTGGTGATAACAATGAAACTGGAAATCCCTTTGTTCCTCCCCATCTTTCCAGTCCTCCTTCTCTTTGTCTCATTCTAGTTCTCATCTCCATGGAGGTTGAATCTTTCCCACGTCGCGGAATCTTGTCCTGTTCTTCATAAGTCATATTCGCACGAATTGCTACCACTTCCTCCCCCCTCCCCGCCCCTCCCTCCTCCCCCCCCCCCTCCCATCCCCCACCCTCCCATCCACATCCACCCCCCCCCCCCCCAAAGTGATTCTGTTCATGAAATTCATTTCGTTTTATCAGGAGCGTTCCGAGATTCACTTACATCAACCGTGGCAACAGCCTCCAGTTTCTTAAGGTGCCAGAACGGATGCTGCAAACTGACGTGTATTTGGTTTGTAAACCGAGTCCGAATGATAGACTGGCTGGTGTTAGAGAGCCGGCCAGACAAGAGACAAAGGCAAATATATATTCTTTTCACGTGTAAAGCTTCCACGGGGCTTTGCGGAGAGTGTCGGGTGACGTCATAAACAAACTACAGGAAGGCGTCGGATGACGTCGTAAAACAAACTACAGGGAGAACGTTGGGTGACGTCATAAAACAAACTACAGGGGAGGCGTTGGGTGACGTCATAAAACAAAGTAAGGGCGAGGTGTTGGGTGACGTCATAACACCCCCCCCCCCCCCCCCCCCCCCCCCCCCCACTTTCGTTCGTCCAGGCTCCTTTTTTTCTGTCTGTTGCGCGCCGCTCGCTTCGTCGTCAATAAAAAGCCATCACCTGTCGCATTGCCGGGCCGTAAAACGACCACGCCTCTGCGCATGCGTGAAATGAACCTCGCAGTCGACCCTCGCATGCAGTAAATCGGTGTATACAGGTCAGTCACCGTTGGTTGGGTGGAAGTTACGTGTTCGGGCGGAGCAAACCGTGATGATTATGACGACCGGAACTGATTGCGCCACGGCTTCGCCATCTTCTTTTTTCACCCCCCCCCCCCACCCACCCCCACCCCCTTCTTTTCCTTCCACTTTTCCTTTCATGGTTTTGTTCGTTTGTTTGTTTGTTTGTTCGTTTGTTTGTTTTGATAAGATTGGCAAGATCGGGTGTGCCTACAGACTTTATATCCCCGACCAGTCTGTGTTGGGGATAATATTGCCACCCCTAAATCATCCCCGCCCTTTTCCTTCCCCCTCCTTTCTGCCCCTTTCACTCCATGTCTGCCCCCTCCCACTCCCCCCCCCCCCCTTCCCCTTCCTCTGTGAGTTTCGCTGCGTGTGGTATGTGGATGTTGCAAAGAGGAGGTGATTCGTTGATTCATTCTTTTTCTTTGTTTGTTTGTTTGTTTGTTTTTCTTTCTTTCTTTCTTTCTTTTCTTTCTTTCTTTCTTTCTTTCTTTCTTTCTTTCTTTCTTTCTTTCTTTCTTCCTTCCTTCCTTCTTTCTTTCCTTCGCTCTTTCCTTCGCTCTTCTCTTCTTTTGTTTTTGGTTTGTTTCGTTCTTTCGTTCGTTCGTTCTTTCTTTCACTCCGTTTCAATCAATCATGTTTTCATTCATTCATTCGTTCGTTCGTTCGTTCGTTCGTTCGTTCGTCGTTTATTCCCTTGATAGATCGTATCACATGTTCATTTACTGACTTACTCAGCTGTACCTCGACCGTTTTGAGTCTGCGTCTACCCAAGGCAGTGAGACTGGACACAGGAACAGAGGTCCGCGGAGGGAAGGGGGATGGTGGGGTGGTTGGGGGTGGGGGTGGGGAAGACAGTGATGGGGAGTCAACTTCCTAATTCAAAATTTAGAAAGAGAGGGGGTTAGTTACCACCAAGGACATAGACAAACAAAGTACAGGACAAAACACACACGTGTCTTGTCCCGTACTTTGTCTGTGTCCTTGGCGGTAACTAACCCCCCTCTCTGTCTAAATTTTGATTCGTTTTCCGCCCTCAGTCACTCCGTTTTGAAACTTCCTCATTCAAGTTTTAAGAATTATTCTTAGTGAGTCAGCCAAAAACAAGAACAAACAAATTACAAAGACAAAACACGACGCGTTTCGACCTCCTAGGTCTTCTTCTACAGGCTAAAGACAAACAACACTCAGGACAATGAAAACGAAGACGCGCCGAATACGTGAAGACAAGTGATTTTGGCTCCTTCTTCGTTTTCGTTGTCTTGAATGTTGTTTATCTTGCCTGAAGAAGACCTACGAGGTCGAAACGCGTTGTGTTCGGTCTTGTACTGTGTTTGTCCCTGTTTTATGGCGGACTCGCTAAGATTTATTTTTGGATTGTGTTTCAGTTTCCCCGCCTGCGCTCAATCCGACTTCGAAACGTCCCGATTCGGGTTTTGAACCTTCAACACTTC
>CM065743.1:19148064-19153064 GCA_033310375.1 Conus canariensis
TGTGTGTGTGGTGGGGTGTTGTGTCTGTGTGTCGTGTGTGTCGTGCAGCATGGTGTTTATGCGCGCGCTCTCGTTATCCGTGGTGTGTGCATGTTTTTTGGGTGTGTTGTGTTTTTGTTTTTTTGTGTGTGTGTGTGTGTGTGTGTGTGTGTGTCTTGTGTCTGTTTTCGTGTTGTGCGTGGGGGCGCACTCGATTTGCTGGGGTTACCAAAACACTCCCTCTGTTTCCCCCCTCCCCCACCATCGGGTGTTTTGTTGTGTGTGGTGTGTGTGTGTTGGTTGTGTGTTGTTGTTGTCTGGGGTTTTGGGGGTTGTCTGTGCGTACGCGCGCCAGCGTTCGTGTGTATGTGTGTGTTTTGTGTGTTGTGGTGTGTTGTGTGTGTGTTGCTGTTGTTCTGCGCGCGCGAGTGTGGTGTGTGTGTGTGGGTGGTGTGTGGTGTGTGTGTTTGTGTGTGTGTTGTGTGTACGTTTACGAATGGTTTCTCAGTTCTCTTTCACCCCGACCATCTTGAGCAATATCATTGATTCGCTCATTTCCCCGGTGACCCCCCCTGCCCCTCCCCCCCTTCCCCCCCCCCTCCCCCACCACCACCACCCCTCCTTTCCTCCCACAACGGCAGACCCCAGAAGCACAGCCCCGAGTTTCACAGTTAATTTATTCATGACTTCCATTCAGCTTTAACGTCCACACCGACCTCGGGTCACCGGGCCCACCAGGGTAGAACCACCCCGGGGAAAAGGGGGAGAAGGAACTCCACAACCGAGCCACCAAACAGCAACATGTTTAAGATGGCCAGCAAACATTAAACGATCTTTAACTCTTTCACCTACCCATCGAACAACAACATGTTAAGATGGCCACCAAACATAAAAAGAAAATTTTCATCCTGAGGGGCCCGCGAGGTTTGAACTTGCAACCGGTGAACTGGGTGCTCCACCACTGGGCCAGTTTTTCCCTCTTCCCCCCCCCCCAACCCGTCCCTGCCCCTGCCCTCCCCCTAAAGGATAAGCGGACGGATTTTTTACTGAAGGGTACAGATGATGACGAAGTCCCCCAAAACAACCAATGGAAGGGTTTTACCACAGACAGTGAAGGGTCAAGAACGATATGTGGACGGGTTATCTGTCACTGACGATGGCACTTAAGGCCCCACAAGATAGATGGAGGATTATCACTGAAAAGTAGGTATTGAAGGCGACATTCGTCCTGTCAATTATGAAGGTATTCTGTTCATTTGTTTCCGAAATAAAAATTTTTTAACCGAAGGCGACTAGGACATTGTCATATAGTTAAGAAATAATATTATATATATAGGTGCAAACGACAGTGTGCTAGGTTAATTCCACCTGTTACAACGACAGTGTGCTAGGTTAAATTCCACCTGTTACAACGGGCAGTATGCTAGGTTAATTCCACCTGTTACAGCCTGGCTCCAGACACACCCGTGGCACTGCTAAAGTGCTCTGATGAGTACATGTGTCCTGTAACTCTGCTTCACTTGGCCTTTCTGTTGCAAACAGCGATACATTCTGGTGAATGGTCAGTTAGAACATTACGTGATGCAGAGCCATTCTTCATGACTGGAACAGATTTATGCCAAAGATACTTGTTTCAGACACAACTCAGACCAAAAAAAAAAACCACCTTCAAGATGTTTTATGGAATCTGCTAACTACGTCCTCTATAATAGATGTGAATGCCTCGGAAACGTGCCGTCTTGTGTATGAGAGAGAGAGAGAGAGAGGAGAGAGAGAGAGAGAGAGAGAGAGAGAGAGAGAGAATATTTGTTAAACTAAGGGGAAAAACTAAAAAGAAGAGAGCCTGGATTAAAATCACACACACACACACACACACACACACACACACACACACACCACACACACACACACACAGAGGCGCGGCGCGCACGCGCGCACACACACCATCGCCACCACCACCACACCACACCACACCACACACACACACACACGCACGCGCGCGCGCACATACAGACACACAGACACACACACAGACACAGCACACACACACACACACATAACGAAAACAGCCACAGACTCTTCTACCGATGCCTTATAACATCAATTTACTCTCCCTCTCTTCATCCCCACCCCGCAAAATCCACCCCCACCTCCATCCCATCTCCCACCCCCCTTCACTGCAACCAACTTTTCCGGCGATAAGGTTCAAGTAGTATCTTCGCGAACAGCTGAGGCACTTTATTAGAAGTGCAGATACAGCGCCTATCCCCGCGGTTACAGACCAAGCTCTAAGCGCTTTTTACAACCCACTCTGACCACATCTGGGCAGAGCCGACTGAAGAGCTGCCAGCTGGCACTACATTCAATCTAATAGCATCCCTAACGATGTTACCACCTGGGTGGACCGATTAACAGTGCCCCAGATAAAGACGGGTGGCCGGGTGGACTGGTGGACGGAACGGGGTGGGATGGACAGACAACTGGATGGGCAGAGCGATTAAAGCACACACAGCTCGGGGTACATCATCAACTACCCTTTTACAATCAAATCAACGAAACGTGTTCTAATCCATACACCAGTGAAATACCTTGTTCTCCGTCAAATATTAAAGAGGATTTCGTGTTATTTGTATTAATGTGTGTGGACCTTATGCATCATTAGTTCTAAGGTATTCTGAATATTTACTACGAGGACTACATTTCAGTGACAAAAAGGTTCGTCTTTGTTGTCTTAGAGCAAAGACCAAGAGAATGAAAAGTCTTTACCATTTTTTTTTTCGGCTGAGTACTGGATCTCTTCATCAAAGTACTTGAAATATCCTTGCACAGAAATATCAGAGGATTTAAATATTCGGACTTTAACACTTGTGAAAAGAACAGGGGGGGGGGGGGGGGGGGGGGGGGGGGGGGGGGGGGGGTAAGGGTGAGGGTTTGGCAGTGAAGACATTTCCGAACCAGCTAAAATCATCAAAAGCAATGTCTATAATATAAAAAAGGAACAGCAACATTAGACATACAATACACTGTATTCTATCCGAAGAGGCGATCACGTGACACTGTTTCGCCAGGCGCGATTTGGCAATCCGGTGATCGACCTCGCTCGTTCTGTTGATCGGTCGATCGATCGCGCAAAGATCAATTGATTTTCGCCGCTCATTTGTCGAAGGTACGGACGGACTGGGCTTATCAACGTACAGCAGCAGCATATAAACCACATTTGGGGTAATGATTGAGAAGACGGCGGTTTGGAGAGTTGCATTTATTGACCCTGTTTAAAAGATATGCACGTTAATTAACACAGCCTATGTTTTGCTTCCATTTTCCCATGTTCGGAAATGACGGTTGACTAACGTGCTATCTTTGTATATTGGCAGCAGATCTTTTTTTTTTCTTCTTATCTTGATGTTGATCCCATTGTGCAGATATGACCCAGTTTTGATTGAGCCCCAACGGAGAGAACTGTGGAGAACGCTAATCAACTTAAAAAAAAAAAAACCCGGTATTTTCGGTTTGTTTGTTTTCTTGTTTGTTCGTTTATAAGTTTTCCGCCGCGCCAAGCTTGTACTAAACACTAAATGGAAACACTTCAGCAGAACTGATCAAATTATGATGTAATCTTTCAAATGTGTCCACTCCATTTTTTTTGTAATCTCCCGAAGAGTTATGAATCATCGACTCGCTGAAAAATGTATGAGGAGACGCAATGAAATATTCACGTGAACACCTGACACTGAAAATGGTTCGTCGTCCTTACGATGGTTTTTCTATCAATTACACGCATTAAAAAAAATGGTTTACATGTTGCTGCTTTAGGTTGCTAAGCCATTAAAAACGTGCTGACGTGTTGATCGATTGAACGATCAAACGCGTAACTGCATCGATCAGTTCACAGGAAGATCAATCGACAGCAGCCATTGTCAGATCGTGCGTTCCACAGCAGCGGCTGTGAGATATTTTTGAAGCATGTAATTGACTTCACGATCATGCACATTCATGCTCTAAATATTCGTAACACACTTTCTAGGTTAAGCAGCACGTAAAAGGGAGAAAGGGAGGGAGATTACAGGGGGGTGGGGTGGGGGGGGGATGAAAAAATATATTATCGGGTTTTAAAACCGATGGGCACACACAAGAATGAATCATCTTCTGGCTCAAAACGAATACATGACCCCGGCTGCCAATCCGCCTAAGTTTCTGTGTGTTTATTTATCTATTTATTCATTCATTTATCCATTTATTTATTCTCATTTCAAATTAGTTCGTTTCGTTTTGTTTTTTTGTTATTTTCTGTTCAGTTCGCTGTGCTGTGTCTGCTGTGTAGTACAAGGTTTGTACACCAGTGTGTATGTTCCCTGGGCCTTCACTTACCGGCTCTGATGACAGAGGACACAGCAGTCAGCGCGGCGTAAACCATCCCCAACAGCACGCCATCCATCCTGGTCAGCATCATTCAACCACTACTGGCAGGAGTCAGCTAATTACACGACATCAACTATCCCTCTGATCACGGCACAATCACAGTCACACTTCACAACTCAATCCCCACGTTGATTTCTCGTCGTCAGGGCGCCGATGATGTTGTCATGCTCTGCCTGCTGCTATTAATTAACAGGTCTGGCAATTCTTCGAGTTCTTCCAAACACTTCCAGAATTCTGAACACGAACTAGACTTCATACTCCATGTGAGATAACGCTTTTTAATCCGAAACTTACCTGTTGAACTTCAAAAAAAAAAAAGAAAAAGAAAAAGAAAATAACACTCTCAAAGCTGACGCCACGTTTCTCGGAGATTCCCAGATTTTGAATGAAGTTCAATTGAAAAAAAAAAAAAAATGACGCAAGCACCAAACTCTAGGTTTGTTTCCCTTGAAAAATAAATTTGGTTTTGTTTTGCTTTTTTTTTTTTTTTCTGTCAAAGAACACGAAATTCCAGATTCTTGCTTTCTTGCATGCACACTCAGTGAAAGTTCTCTCTCAGTGTCCACTGCCTCACTCTCTCCTCAGGGCCAGGTACGATAGTG
>CM065743.1:19155564-19158064 GCA_033310375.1 Conus canariensis
TTCGGGTGTGTGAGTACGCCCGTGCATGCGTGGGAAAGAAAGACGGCTACATGCCAAAGTGACCAAGTGCCAATGTGACAAGTGCCAATGTGACCAAGTGCCAATGTGACCAAGTGCATGTGACAAGCGTATTTGTGAAAAATGTCGTTGTGACCATGTGTCGTTGTGACCAAGTACTGTTGTTGCTTCATCCCGGTTTGCCTCTTTTAACTATTTTACAGCTATTTAGTCTCTTGAGTACCTGCGTACCTTAGCTTGTACAATGCAGATGACTAGTGGTCAGTGCCACTGACCACTGGTCATTATGACGTAGATCGGAGATTTTAACTATTTAACAGCTAATTAGTGTTTCCCGAGTGCTTGTGTACTTTGTACAATGTAGATTACTTGTGGTCAGTGCCACTGACTACTGGTCATTATGACGTAAATCGGAAATTTTAACTATTTCATAGTTAATTATAGTCTCCCGAGTACCTGTGTACCTTGTACAATGCAGACGACTGGTGGTCAGTGCCACTGACCACTGGTCACTATGACGTAAATAAGGTATTTCGACTATTTTACAGTTAATCAGTGTCTCATGAGTGTTTGTATACCTTGTGCAATGCAGACAACCAGTGGTCAATGTCACTGACCATTGGTCACTTTAATGTATATCAGAGATTTTAACTATTTTTACAGCTAATTAGTGTCTCCTGAGTGCCTGTGTACCTTGTACAATGTAGATGACTTGGGGGTGGGGTGGGGGGGGGGGGTCAGTTCCAACTAGGAGGGGTAAGTTCCAGCTAGTCTTGGAATGAGCCCGGGAGTAAAAGCAGGCTAGCCCAGACTTACCCCGGGTTAAGTTCCGAGGAGGGGGGGGGGGGGGGGGGTAAGAATGGGCTGTTACACCGGCACCGGCAATCCATAGGGAGCAGTCAATGTGTAGTGTTCCAGAGGCAACCCACCGGAGGAGACGCTGCACTTCGGTGGTGTTCAGTGGCGTCTGTTCTGATCCAATAATTTACGCAGGATACCCCCTGCTAAGCCCCCTACTGACGACAGTACTTGCTTAGTCGAGGAGCCGGTGTTGTATATAATCACGTCGCCCATAAAATCGTGTCGCAGCGACAGTATTTCCTGTGAAATACTGCAGCTGGTCATGAAAGAAATGTCGCCCTGCGACAGTATTTTCCATGAAATAGTGAAGCACGGCAGGATTTTTATGAAAACTGTCCATAAATTGGTGTCGTCACCCATAAAAGCGTGTCTGTCTCTCTGTCTCGTCTCTCTCTCTGTCTCGTCTTCTCTCTCTCTCTCTCTCTCTCTCTCTCTCTCTCTCTCTCTCTCTCTTGAAAATATTTTTGACAGATATGCATGCATGCATACGTGCATCACAAATACTGAATACACATTCACACACACACACACACACACACACACACACACACACACACACACACACACACACACACACACACACACACACACACAGAGAGACAGAGAGACAGAGACAGACAGAGACAGAGAGAGTCGCGACTTACTTGAAGATGTTCAGATAGCCAACAAACTCCGTGTGTGTGTGTGTGTGTGTGTGTGTGTGTGTGTGTGTGTGTGTGTGTGTGTGTGTGTGTGTGTACTACCATTTTGAAGTCCCCTCCCCACAAACATCATGTCTGCTTAAACAATTTGTCTTGACACCCGGTCTCCCCACCTCCCTCCCCCACCCATTATTCCCCATCTGCTCAAACACCAACACCATACACACACACACACACACACACACACATACACACACACACACACACACACACACACACACACACCGACGCACGCACGCACCACACACACACACACACACACACACACACACACCACACAACACACACACACAACACACACACATCCCCTACCTGCAAAATTACCACACTTTCTGTCAGAAATGCAAACATGCGTGCTACACATTTTTTTTTTTTTATGGAAAAGATGCATCATTTACTGTGACATTATCACCTTGACTTAAGGCTGTGTCAGGCCAATTGACATAGGCTGGAACACCAAGGCTACATCAAAATGTTGTTATGCTGTGCATAGTTATGCGGGGATTGTCTTCAGTTGTGACAAGCTCCTAGCATAACATGATCAGTCTCCCAAATCCCCCGAAGTCGGAGTGTGGCTGCCCACGTGGCGGGGTCACACACGTCATGTTCTCATCCCCCCAGCTGATGCATTTGTACCATAGTGTTCAAGTACTTCGGCTGTTCGGATGATCCCTGGAGTCTTTCAGCCAGGGTACGACAACATCAACAACTGTGACATAATGACTTACCCACCATTCCAGAACCAAAGAGTGTCTTGAATTATATTTGAGGAAACGGAGGACGGTATGAATAGAATACTTATCAAATTCTCCAGTCTTTATATCCTTCTGGACCTGGTTCTTTGTGTCCTTGTACAGCTTTGACTGGATCCAAAACGTCGTCCTCCGTAAACTCATGATCAAGTAGACCGATGTTGCTGT
>CM065743.1:19165564-19178064 GCA_033310375.1 Conus canariensis
GTCCCGACGTTAGCTATACTTGTTTCTGTTCGTATGTGTGTTCTGTTGGACTATATTCACAAAGGCTTTGGCAGTCTTGAAACTGAACATTGATTTCCATTTTTTTCATTTTTCCATGTGGCCGATCTCGGAACATCATTGTTGGGGGAGATGTCTCCTTGTTTGTTCTGTATGTTCAGTATTGGCGTTTCTGCTAGGCGATTTGCTGTCGTAAGCTGCATTCGTTTAGAGTTGTAGGCGTGATATTATCTAATTAAGAGAGCAACAGTTGCCTTACCTATTCATTTTACTGCGTACCTATCCCGCATCATTCAAGATTTCTTTTCATTCCAATAAAACCGAACTTACCTGTACGTTTGGAAGTTACAAGCGTGTAATGATTTCATCGTGGGAGTAAGAGTTACCGTACTTCTTCGTTAGTCACTGCTTGCTGCTTCCCACTTACTTGAAGATTTGCTTTCATACCAGTCACACCGAGTTTCCTTGCATTATTTCACTTCGTTTGTGGGGGCCGGAATAGCTCAGCTCGTAGAGCGCCGGACTCGTGATCCTGGGCTTGCGGGTTCGAATTTCGGTTCCGGGGGATTTTTCCCTCGGAGTTAACATTGGTTCTGACTCCATTCCCCATACAGTCCTTCGAATGAGACTATAAACCGAGATTCCGTGTGCGAACGCACGCACAACATCTTGCACACGCGTAAAATCCCATCACCAACTTTCGGAAGAGAAGGCCAGTTTGCCGTTGGTATGGATGACATGTTACACATAGCATGCACCTTCCCCGAAGCTGGAGTATGGTAATGGCGAGATAAAAAAAAAAAAAAAAAAAAAAAAAAACAAAAAAACGGTCATACACACAAAACTCCCTGCCTGTCTATCAGCAGTGTCGCAGGGTATCGCTGCTACGCAAGAAAGAAGAAAGAAAAGTTGTATCATGTGCTTGTCTGACTATGTTAAAAGATCAACTTCTTTCTCTGTGCTTGTGTTGACTATGTTAAAGATCCCACTTCGTCTGTGTGCTGTGTTTGACTATGTTAAAGATTCCAGTTCGTCTGTGTGCTGTGTTTGACTATGTTAAAGATCCCAGTTCGTCTGTGTGCTTTGTTGACTATGTTAAAGATCCCATTCGTCTGTGTGCTTGTTTGACTATGTTAAAGATCCCAGTTCGTCTGTGATGCTTTGTCTGACTATGTTAAAGATCCCAGTTCGTCTGTGTGCTTGTTGACTATGTTAAAGATCCCAGTTCGTCTGTGTGCTTTGTCTACTATGTTAAGATCAGTTCGTTTGTGCTTTGTCTGACTATGTTAAAGATCCCAGTTCGTCTGTGTGCTTTGTTTGACTTTGTTAAAGATCCAAGGGGCTGTGCCAGTCCGAATGAATGTTGATTTGTGTTCGATGATTTTTTTCCAGTTGTTATTGCTGTACAGATGTGTCAGGTACAGAGTGTATTGGGGAGTTTGGAAAATCTTTGGGGGGATGTCTCCATGTTTCTTGTGTGCGCCCTGCGTTGTCATTACTTCTAGGCGATTTGGTGTCGTAAGCAGCGTTCGTTTAGAGCTGTAGGCGTGATATCTAAGTATGAGAGCAAGAGTCGCCTTACTTCGTCATTTTACTACATACCTCTCCTGCGTCATTCAACATTTCCTTTCATACCAGGAAAACCGAGGATATCTGTATGTGGTTGTGTTCGTCGGTGTGTTCTGTCAATATCCAAAGGGCTGTGCCAGTCATGAATAAATGTTGATTTGTGTTCGTTCAATTCCCCAGTTCTTGTTGCTGTGTACATGTGTCCGGTACAGCTTACATGGACGACCTTCAAACATTTCTTTTCTGTGGACAGTGTGTGTGTGTGTGTGTGTGTGTGTGTGTGTGTGTGTGCGCGCGCGCGCGCGTAGGTGTGTGTCAATATGCACCCTTGTTTGTAGGTGCATGGTACTTATTGTAGTATTCATGTTTTTGTTGGTTTCATTTATGCTTTCTATAACCTTTTGTGTACTTACAAGCACTTAGGGCTTATGATTTAAGATTAAGTGCCGTAAGTAATTATCATTATCATTACTATCATTATTGATATTATTATTATTTTATTGTAATTGAGTGTTGTAAGCAGCATACGTTTAGAGTTAAAGTCGTTTAATTGTCTCATCATGGGAAGAGTTACCATACTGGATCATTGTTCCCTGGTTATGTTTCCCTTCTCGTTTAAGATTTCTATTTAAACCAGTCAAAGCGTTTTTGTTTCTGCGCCACGGTGTGTTCTGTTTGACTACATTCACGACCAAAAAGGCCGTGCCTGTCTTGAATCAATGCTGATTTGCATTTCTTTGTTTTCCCAGTTGTTATTGCTGTATGTGTGATCGGGTACAGAGTAAGTGGGCGAGCTTGGAGCATCTCTTTAGGGGGTGATGTCTCCTTGCTTGTTCTGTATGCTCTGTGTTGACATATCTGCTAGGCGACTTGGTGTCATAAGGAGCATTCGTTTGGAGTTATTGGCGTGTAATTATCTCCTCATGGGAGCAAGAGTTACCGTACTTATTCGTTATTTACTTTTTAGGGCCCCTTTCATCGTTTGAGATTTCTTTTCGAACCAGTCAAACCGAAATTATCTGCATTTCTTTTCGTTAATCTGTGCGTTCTGTTTGACTACGTTCAAGATTCAAACGGCTGTGCCAGTCTCCAGTAAATGTTGATTTTTGTTTGTCAACGTTTCCAGTTGTTGTTGTTGTGTGTATGTGCCAGGTACACGGCATATGGACGAGCTTGCAGCGTTCTTTCTCGGGAAAGTCTCCTCGTTTGTTCTGTGTGCTCTTATGCGGGGGGTTATGCCAGGTAAAGTAGCAGTTGTTTGCAGTTATGGGCGTTTAATTATCTCATCATTGGAGCAAAAACGTAACTTACTTGTTCGCTGTTTACCGTTCCTTGCCTCATTTAAGATTTCCTTTCATACAGTCAAGCGAGGTTCCCTGTATTCGTTTCTGTTCCTAGGCTGTGCCAGATGTCAGTCAGTGTTGATCTGTATTTATTCATGTCTCCAGTTGTTGTTGTGTGTGTATCTGAGGTGCGGAAAGTACACGGGTGAGCTGGGAGCTTTCTTTTTGGTGATGTGCTCTGTGTTGTCATTTTTGCCACGCAGTCTGGTGTTGTGTGTGCTCTGTGTTGTCATTTCTTCCGTGCAGTTTGGTGTTGTGTGTGTGCTCTGTGTTGTGATTTTTGCCACACAGTCTGGTGTTGTGTGTGCTCTGTGTTGTCAGTTCTGCCATGCAGTCTGGTGTTGTGTGTGCTCTGTGTTGTGATTTTTGCCACACAGTCTGGTGTTGTGTGTGCTCTGTGTTGTCATTTTTGCCACACAGTCTGGTGTTGTGTGTGCTCTGTGTTGTCATTTCTTGCCGTGTGCAGTTGTGGTTTGTGTTGTGTGTGCTCTGTGTTGTCAGTTTCTGCCGTGCAGTTTGGTCGTTTTGTAAGCATCAGTCTGGAATCAAGGCGTATTATCTCATCATGGGAGCAAGAGTTATCCCACCGAGTTACCGGATGAATACAAACAGGTGAGACTTGTGATGAATTTCGAACATTTCATTGAGAAACGTATGTCTGTTGGCCCCTGGAGAACGAAATCTCATTGCGTTCAAAATACAATAAGTAAACAAAATCGGAAAATATGTTCAAGACCTGGAGGGTTTGAGTGTGTTTTAACTAGAGACGTTTCAGCTGCACTAACGTTGCGATTTGTACATAAGGCGTACATAAGGCCAAGGTCGTGTGAAGTATGTAAAAATTAAACGTGGACAAAAATTGGGTAAAATGTAACACATACTTTAGTTTTTCGTTTAAAATTCTTATATTTGTGCAGTGCGCTCAACGTATTCTCGTGTTTTATTTCAGGTATATTTATATTTCATGTGTTGTGACTGTTTGATTGTAAAGTCCAAACTATATGTATGGAAACCATCACCCATATTGCTACGATTACTATTACGACGACGACGACGACAACAACAGCAACAATAACAACAACAACAACAACAACAACAACAACTACTACTACTACTACTACTGCTACTACTACTACTACCACTACTACTACTGCAACTATTACTGATGGAGATAATGATAATGATGATGATGATGATGATGATGATGATGATGACGGTGATGACGGTGATGATGATGATGATGATGATGATGGTGATGATGATGATGACCGTGATGACGGTGATGATGATGATGATGATGATGATGATGATGATGATGACGTGAGTGATGATGATGATGATGTGATGATGATGATGATGATGATGATGATGACGGTGATTACGATGAGAAAATGCTAAAAGTTCAGCGGTACAACTCATTCTCATTTGCACGCTCCATTACCACCCTTCTAGAGTAATTCCAGGCTTTCCTCTGGCCTCCTACGGACCCGGGGAGAGAGACAGTCTGACGCTTTTGGTAACCTGATTTGTTTTAAACCAGTCTTCAGATGCTTTTGGTAACCTGATTTGTTTTAAACCAGTCTTCAGACGCTTTTGCTAACCTGATTTGTTTTAAACCAGTCTTCAGATGCTTTTGCTAACTGATTTGTTTTAAACCAGTCTTCAGATGCTTTTGCTAACCTGATTTGTTTTAAACCAGTCTTCAGATGCTTTTGCTAACCTGATTTGTTTTAAACCAGTCTTCAGATGCTTTTGCTAACCTGATTTGTTTTGAAACCAGTCTTCAGTGCTTTTGCTAACCTGATTTGTTTTAAACAGTTTCAGATGCTTTGCTAACCTGATTTGTTTTAAACCAGTCTTCAGATGCTTTCGCTAACCTGATTTGTTTTAAACCAGTCTTCAGATGCTTTTGCTAACCTGATTTGTTTTAAACCCGTCTTCAGACGCTTTCGCTAACCTGATTTGTTTTAAACCAGTCTTCAGATGCTTTTGCTAACCTGATTTGTTTTAAACCAGTCTTCAGATGCTTTTGCTAACCTGATTTGTTTTAAACCAGTCTTCAGATGCTTTTGCTAACCTGATTTGTTTTAAACCAGTCTTCAGATGCTTTGCTAACCTGATTTGTTTTAAACCAGTCTTCAGATGCTTTGCTAACCTGATTTGTTTTAACAGTCTTCAGATGCTTTGCTAACCTGATTTGTTTTAAACCAGTCTTCAGACGCTTTTGCTAACCTGATTTGTTTTAAACCAGTCTTCAGATGCTTTTGCTAACCTGATTTGTTTTAAACCAGTCTTCAGATGCTTTTGCTAACCTGATTTGTTTTAAACCAGTCTTCAGATGCTTTTGCTAACCTGATTTGTTTTAAACCAGTCTTCAGATGCTTTTGCTAACCTGATTTGTTTTAAACCAGTCTTCAGATGCTTTTGGAAACCTGATTTGTTTTAAACCAGTCTTCAGATGCTTTGCTAATGTTTTTTTACATTAGTTGCTAACTGATTTTTTAAACCAGTCTTCAGATGCTTTTGTAACCTATTTGTTTTTCAAAACCAGTCTTCAGATGTTTTTTTAACCTAATTTGTTTTAAACCAGTCTTCAGATTTTACTTTGTTTTTAATTTGAACTGTTTTTTAACATCTTCATGTTTTTTAACCTTATTTGTTTTAAACTAGTCTTCAGATGCTTTTTGTAACCTATTTTGTTTTAAACCAGTCTTCAGATGCTTTTTTTTTTTACCTAATTGTTTTAAACCAGTCTTCAGATGCTTTTTTTTTAAAACCTAATTTGTTTTAAACCAGTCTTCAGGTGCTTTTTTTTAACCTAATTTGTTTTAAACCAGTCTTCAGATGCTTTTGGTAACCTGATTTGTTTTAAACCAGTCTTCAGATGCTTTTGGTAACCTAATTAGCTTTAAACTAGTCTTCAGATGCTTTTGGTAACATGATTTGTTTCAAACTAGTCTTCAGACGCTTTTAGTAACATGATTTGTTTTAAAAACCCGTCTTTCGATTTCAGCACTCGGTTTGGACTTTTTAACGCAAGCAATTTAACTTGTGTACAGTTTTCTTTGAACTTGCTTGCAACTCATATAAAAACTGTTCAGTTAGCAAGGCCTTAAACTTTAGGTGTTGGAGAGAGAGAGAGAGAGAGAGAGAGAGAGAGAGAGAGAGAGAGAGAGAGAGAGAGAGAGAGAGAGAGACAGAGAGAGATGCATTGGGCTCCTTTCGAAACCCGGTCACGGCAGACTTGGCGAAGGAGACCAAGGAAATAAAGTGGGAGGGGTCAGGCCCGGCTTTTTGTTTGTTTGTTTGTTTGTTTGTTTGTTTGTTTGTTTTAATGATGAGAGGATGAAGGAAGGGCTTTGCCTCATCAGGAAAGCCGGTAGGGGGCAGGGGAACAACATCTGCTGCGTTTAATTCACACGACGTGTTCTGTTTCTACTACTGCGCACAAACAGTTTAAAGAAAAAAAAAAAAGCGTTAGAAAAGAATATGAAGAATATGCAATGAATGAAATGATGTACTAACTTGAAAGACTATCATGCAGCTTCTTCTTTCAGCTGGCTCGTGCCAAATATCACACACACACACACACACACACACACACACACACACAAACGCACACGCACACACAACGCACGCAACAACGGACAGCACGCACGCACGCGCACGCACGCACGCACGCAAGCACGCACGACACGCACACACACACACAACAAAAGAACAAACAAACACAAAACACACAAACAGAGAGCACACACGAGGCAGAGAGATTGTATAAGCGGACAGAGATAATTGTAAGTGGAGAGAGAGAGGAGAGAGAGAGGGAGAGAGAGGAGAGAGAGAGAGAAGGAGAGCGGACAGAGGATTTATATGGAGGAAGGAGAGAGAGAGAGAGAGAAGAGAGAGAGAGAGAGAGAGATTATAAACATATAGGCAGATAGGATAGATTGATGTTCTCTCTCTCTCTCTCTCTCCTCTCTCTCTCTCTCTCTCTCTCTCTCTCTCTCTCTCTCTCTGTGGTGTAGTAGCGTTGAGCTGGGAAGGGGAAACATGGGAGGGGTGGAGGTGGGTGGGTGGGGTAAACGGTAAGATGATGTGGTTTGTGTGTCATTAGCGTAGAGTTAGATTCGACTCTGAATCTCCCTTTTAGCTTCTCCATCTTAATCACTACCTACGGCAGCTCCCGAATCTGCAGGTTGCTGCTATCTCATTACCAGGTTGTTTTCCTGCGTCCTGTTTTCCTACGTCGTGTCTCATTATCAGGTTGTTTTCCCACTCTGTTCAAATCTGCAGTTGTCAGACCTCTCCTGAAGAAGCAAAACTTAGATCCTGAAAACCTCAAGAACTACAGACCTGTCTCTAATCTCCTATTTCTTTCCAAACTGATCGAAAAAGTTGTTCTCGCCCAACTGTCTGAACATCTCTCTGTAAACAATCTCTTGTAGTCAGCCTACCGTGCTGGCCATAGCACCGAGACAGCGCTTCTCAAGATAACAAACGATCTCCTCACAGCTGTTGATGGAAACAAAGTTTCTCTTCTCTCACTCCTAGATTTGTCTGCTGCCTTTGATACAGTAAATCACCCCATTCTCATCTCAAGACTCAACACTTCTTTTGGTCTTTCTGGTTCTGTCCTTTCCTGGTTCTCTTCATATCTCTCTGATCGCACGCAAACTGTTTCAGTGAAAGGTGTTAAGTCCCCAGCAAGAGCATTTCAGTTTGGTGTCCCTCAGGGATCTGTCCTGGGACCGGTTTTGTTTGTGTTATACACCCAGCCTCTCTCGGCCATTATCAGCCAACACTCTCTCCTTCACCATAGCTTTTCAGATGACAACCAGCTGTATATCTCTGCCCATCTCAGTCAGCTTCATGAAATAATCTCCTCTGCTCAAGCATGCATTACCGATGTTAAATCATGGATGCACAATAACAAACTACAACTTAACGCGGACAAAACTGAAATAATCCTCATTGCTTCAAAACACACTATTAGAACTCAGTCTCTCCCTAGTTCTATAAATGTTGATGGAAACTAGATAAAGCTATCAGTGTCTGTTCGTAACCTCGGCGTTACACTCGACCAAACTCTCTCTTTCAAACAACATATCTCTAATGTGTGCAAGTCCTGCTACCTTGAACTTCGTAGAATCAGCTCAGTTCGCAGCTTCCTCACTCAAAATGCTCTCAAGACTCTAATCTGTGCTTTTGTCCTGTCTCGGCTCGACTATTGTAACTCCCTCCTTGCCGGTTGTCCCTTAACACTCATCTCTAAACTTCAAAAAGTTCAGAACAATGCCGCCCGCCTGATCTCCCGCTCCTCTAGATCTGATCACATCACCAATTCTGTCATCCTTACACTGGTTCCCAGTTCAGTCTCGCATTGACTTTAAAGTTCTCCTCCTGGTTTTCAAATCACTGAATAATCTGGCTCCCTCTTACCTCCCTGACCTCCTCCATCTCTATGTTCCGTCTCGCAGCTTACGCTCATCCACCGATTCTCGCCTGCTTCGGCTTCCCTCCGCTCGCCTGAAAACTTCAGGCCAACGATCTTTCTCTTACCAGGCACCTGCTCTGTGGAATGGTCTGCCTTCTTCTCTGTGTAACACGGACTCTTTAGAGACTTTTAAAACCTCCCTAAAGACACATCTTTTCCCTCGGACTGATTAATGATATCCACTTACCACTGTGCGCGTGTTTGCTGATGTTGAGCGCGCTCGTCTGTCTGTCTGCGTGTGTGTGTGTTTGTTTGTTTGTTTTTCGGCTGTGTGTGTGTGTGTGTGTGTGTGTGTGTGTGTGTGTGTGTGTGTGTGTGTGTGTGTGTGTGTGTGTGTGTGTGTGTGTGTGTGTGTGTGTGTGTGTGTGTGTGTGTGTGTGTGTGTGTGTGTGTGCGCGCGCGCGCGCGCGCGCGCTTTGAATTAGAATTGTAATTTTATCATGTTTTTCTGTAATATGCGCTTTGGGCTCTCGCGAGGTAAAGCGCTTTATAAATATCCTTTTACATTACATTACATTACCTCACCTTCACATCACTATCCAGAGACCCTTCAACCTCTATCCAGAGACCCTTCAACCTCTATCCAGAGACCCTTCAACCTCTATCCAGAGACCCTTCAACCTCTATGCAGACACCCTTCAACCTCTATCCAGAGACCCTTCAACCTCTATGCAGACACCCTTCAACCTCTATCCAGAGACCCTTCAACCTCTATCCAGAGACCCTTCAACCTCTATCCAGAGACCCTTCAACCAAAGGGCAGATGCCCTTCAACGGTGTCCTTTTATCGTTCGGTCCTCAAGTTCATCTCTGAATTATCGGTTGGAACTCTCTCGCTTTATCACCGATGATGTGGCCACGTGGCTGTCCCCGCCATCATTAAGTCTGTCTTTATGGCTGTCCAACAACAGCTGACAGCAATCGTCTCCCTAGTCTTCGCAGCCGTCGTCGTCTTCTCAACGATAAGCGCCTCTCGGCTTGTTTACAGCCTTACAGCCCTGCCATAATTCTTATATCTGGCGAGGTTGCCTCGAGTCGAAACGCGTCGTGCTGCTGAGGGAAGAGTTGATACGGGTTAGGGGGTATGTCAACAGAACACTCCGGCCATACTGTGGGAAGAATTTGCTGTCATCTCGGAGGATGATAAAGCTGCGTTGTCCACAGTTGTCCAGAGAATGCTAAGGGTCTTTATGACCGTGTAATGTCTTGTTTGTGTGCAACGGTCGTCTGCATTATCATACGCCGGCGTCCTTCATTGGCAAGGGGCTCGCTTATACCCGGCTGTTGAGTGGAGGAGCATTGATAGATTCGGTGATGACTTGTTTGTCCAGCAGTCCTGGAGTCAGTCTGAAAGCACAGAACATAAGCAAGGTAACATAGTATACTCGCTGTCTGTCTCTCTGTCTGTCTGTCTGTCGGTCGGCCGTTCTGTCTGTCTGTCTGTCTGTCTGTCCTTCTCTCTCTCTCCGTGTCTGTCTGTGTGTCAGGCGCACGCGCTTGTGTGTGTGTGTGTGTGTGTGTGTGTGTGTGTGTGTGTGTGTGTGTGTGTGTGTGTGTGTGTGTGTGTGTGTGTGTGTGTGTGTGTGTGCGTGCGGGCTGGTTGGTGGGAGGGTGTGTATGGGAGACGCAACAAATAGAGTATGTTGCTTGCTTTTCATGATGATGCTCTCTTTTGTAATTTTAGGTTCTATGTTTTAAAGAGAATGGATGTGTATTGTAGCTGCGCACGCACATGTGTTTGTACGTGTATGTGACGTGATGTGTGTGTGTGTGTGTGTGTGTGTGTGTGTGTGTGTGTGTGTGTGTGTGTGTGTGTGTGTGTGTGTGTGTGTTGTGTGTGTGTGATGATGTGTGTGTGTGTGTGGGGGGGGGGGGGATGGGTGGGAAGAGTGCATGAAGATATTTTACTGATGGGATTGATTTGATTCTTATACAGGCAGTTTACGTCTTTTTTTCTGTGTTTGTGTATTGTCCTGGTACATAGTTGCTGTGGTTGGGGGCGCAGGGGGAGTGGAGGGGGGCAGGGGCAGGGGGTGGTCAAATCAGCAGAGAAACAGGCAGAAAACAAAAGATACAGAAACCGGTAGAAAAACAGACAGAGTAACATGGCAGGGAACAAACAAACAAACAGACAAACAGACAACGACCAAACAGGGAAATGGACACAGACACAGGCTAAGACAAAGAGTAATAAATAAACAAACAAACAAACAAACAGACAGACAACGACCAAACAGGGAATGAACACAGACCCAGGCAAAGACAAAGAGTAACCGAGTAACGGACAGAGAAAAGCACAGACAACAGATCAGACAAAGAGATAACAAGTAACGGACAAGAGAAAAGCACAGACACAGACAACAAAGAGTAACCAAGTAACGGACAGAAAAGCACAGACACAGAACAAAGAGTAACCGAGTAACGGACAGAGAAACAAAGCACAGACCAGACTAAGACAAAGAGTAACCGAGTAACGGACAGAGAAAAGCACAGACACAGACTAGACAAAGAGTAACCGAGTAACGGACAGAGAAAAGCACAGACACAGATCAGACAAAGAGTAACCGAGTAACGGACAGAGAAAAGCACAGACACAGACTAAGACAAAGAGTAACCGAGTAACGGACAGAGAAAAGCACAGACACAGACTAAGACAAAGAGTAACCGAGTAACGGACAGAGAAAAGCACAGACACAGATCAGACAAAGAGTAACCGAGTAACGGACAGAGAAAAGCACAGACACAGATCAGACAAAGAGTAACCGAGTAACGGACAGAGAAAAGCACAGACACAGATCAGACAAAGAGTAACCGAGTAACGGGCAGAGAAAAGCACAGACACAGATCGAGCTGCACGTGGACTCCTTCATCGTGGACACGGTGATGGACCGAGAAGAGAAAGCCTTCAAAGGTCAAACGGGTTAGTTTGTTACTGAAGAAGAGACAAATACAGGATCGGGTTGAGTGTGTTCCCACAACGCCAAAAAACTACACAGACTAAAAGCCTGGGAAACCTTGTCCTTAAGGGCCTCAGGCCAATAGGACGTTAATCCCACCAATAAAGTGCAAGTGTTCCAAGATGATGTGAGGAGGGGTGAGCGTTGGGATGGACTGGGATGCGTACTATCTGTGCGTTGGGATGGATTGGGATGAGTAGTGTCTATCTGTCTGCCTGTTTGTCTGAGTTGTTCAATGGACACAATGTTATGTTTTGTCTGCTGTTCACATATTCATATGTGTATAGTACACATACACACATGCGCGCGCACACCTACAGGAAGGCGCGCGCGCACATGCACATGTACATGTGAATGCATACTTCTGCGTGTGTATGTGTGGCTTTTAGGCGTGTAGCATCTTCATTATTTTCTTAGCTTACAGTTCCCACCAATCACTCTTTCCAGGGTTAACGTTACATATCAACATTCGATCAATTGATGTCAAAAGCAGATTTTCTTCCCGTTTAATTGTTTATTTTCGCATTTGCAACACACGAATCTCTCTCTCTCTCTCTCTCTCTCTCTCTCTCTCTCTCTCTCTCTCTCTCTCTCTCTCTCTCTCTCTCTCTCTCTCTGTGGGAGTATGTGCTGAGAACTTGTCGGGAAAAGAAGTATTTATTTAGGGTCTCTCCGTACTGCACGTGTTCACGAGTCGGGTTGAACTTTGTCTGCACAGCCTAGGCTTGCAGAAGAAGGCTTACAGAGGAAAGGTATAGGTTTCTGTCTGCACAGCCTAGGCTTACAGAGCAAAGGTATAGGTTTCGCTCCCTTCTGTGTTCCTCTGCTGGTGCTACTGCTGTATGCCTGTAAGTTTGTTTGTTTGTCTGTCTTTCCCAAAAGTGCCAGCAGCGTCAAGTCATTTAAGAGCCAGCTATGGGGCATTCTTGCCCGTGTCTGTTAACTTGATGACGTTGAGAGCTGAGCAGAACGTCGTTCTTGGTGCACGACTTCTGACTGTGCCTGGTCGTGTCCATGGCCTTCTTTGTGGCGTCACCCTGACCACAAAGACAAAGATGGCTGTCTATAACGCCTGCGTTCTCAGCACCTTGCTGTATGGCAGTGAGACATGGACCACGC
>CM065743.1:19185564-19188064 GCA_033310375.1 Conus canariensis
CCATGTGCTCTGTGTTGGATGTCTCCTGGTTTGGTCTATGCTCTGTGTCGGACGTCTCCTGGTTTGGTCCATGTGCTCTGTGTCGGATGTGTCCTTGTTTGTTCTGTGTACTGTGTTGTCATTTCTGATAGCCGATTCGGTGTCGTAAGCAGCATTCGTTTGGAGTGATGGGCGTCTGTTGATTTCATCATGAGAACAAGAGTTCCCCTACTTAGTTCGTTTATTACATAGCTTTAGCTTCCTGAGACAATCCCCTTCCCTATATATATCTTCATTTATAGAATCTTTATTTTCCTTATTTTTTCCCCTGAAAAGGCCACCGCCCCGGGAGATGGAGAGGGTTGGGAAAGGAAGGGCTGTATAGGATGAGCAGATCCAGAAAGATATTCGGCTACCTTAGGACCCAGAACAATGTTTATGAGACAGGACAGAAGAAAAGAGTACAATCTGCCTGTGTTTCGAATGCCAAAACCTGACATAAGAATTCAAACAGCTTGAATCTTTGACTAGAACTATTTTCAACATATTCGTTGACAAGAAACATTTCTTTTGGGAGACTGAGCGAACGGACGGATGTCTGTTAGAAATTATTTCAGGTTAGATGTTGGTTGACTCCTCTTCACGACCTTGGTCAGTTGTGGTCAGAACTGATACAATTTCATGGTCTCAGAGTCGCCGGGACATGTGAGTTCTTTCAAAGACGATCAGTTGTCTGGCATGTGGGTGAATCTGATTGTAATTACAGGGTCTTGAACAGTGTGCCGTTCTTCCCATCACCCACAAACAGCTACCATAAAGGGCGGCAACTGATGGGGTGTACTTCCACGAAATGAAACCACAAATCGTCCAACAGCGTCGTCTTTGAAACCGTTGTAAAATGTTGTAGGATCCCTGTACAAGAGAGACGTGTGTCCCTCCAACAACGCTTTGAAAGAGAAGTACTTTGTCATTAATATTTTCACTTTTCTTATCCAATGGTTGCAGCCACAATAACACACTTAACGCGCTGCATGATTACACGTAGAGGCCGAACACTTGAGGGGAGCGGAAGAGCATGCAACAAGTTGACCAGGACCACTAATGTTGGCGCCAAGATGTCTACACCATATAATGTTACGTTGCCAAAGCTGTTACCGTCGTCAGCGTGTGTGTGTGTGTGTGTGTGTGTGTGTGTGTGTGTGTGTGTGTGTGTGTGTGTGTGCGTGCGTGGTGTGTGTGTGTGTGTGTGTGTGTGTGTTGTGTGTGTGTGTGTGGTGTGTGCTCGTGCGCGCCTTTTTACTTTTTCATTGTTTGCTATTATTAAGAGTCAGTGGCAGACAGAGTAGAACAATTTGAACAGTGCTTTCCTACTGCATGATATTACAAACATATTTTACTTGAATCTCTCTGTCTGTCTCTCTCTTCCTCTCTCCCTTTCATTAAAAATATCAGCCCCCCCCTCTCTCTTCTCTCTCTTTCTCTTTCTGTCTATCTTCATTGGTTTAAATGTAACCTTACCAAATAAAACAATGTCTTACCTTAAAAAAAAAAAAAAAAAAACTCTCTCTCTGCCTCTGTCTGTCTGTCTGTCTGTCTGTCTGTCTGTCTCTGTAGAATGTGAGTTAAGTGGCTTGCAGAGACATTAACTCCCTCGTTTAGCAATTGATTTGTGGTGTTGTCCAAGTCTTCACTATCATGCGCATAAATGTTTTTGATGACTGTGTTTATTATCAAACAGAGACATTGTGCTGCTGAAAAGGTCAGTCGATTGGTGATAATAAACGTTTTGATAATTAATCTCTCTCTCTCTCTCTCTCTCTCTCTCTCTCTCTCTCTCTCTATATATATATATATATATATATGTACATATCTTTTCCATGTGCTTTAACATAGTTCATGTTAAAAAAACTTTTCATTGGTGATAATAAACGTTTTGATAATTAATCAATCTCTCTCTCTGTCTCTGTCTCTGTCTGTCTGTCTGTCTGTCTGTCTCTCTCTCTCTCTCTCTCTCTCTCTCTCTCTCTCTCTCTCTCTTTTCCATGTGCTTTAACACAGTTCATGTTCAAAGTGACCTTTCACAACACCGTTGCATCTCTGCCCTGCACGTGAATGTATTTCCCTGGCAGCCATGGAGCCCTGGTGTGCACGGTGTAATGAACACTCTACCGGGACAGTGGCGTCTGGAATACGTGTGTGAACCTAGTTGAAACAAACTGAACACTGACAGCAAAAGCCGCCAGAAAGATGTCACAAACATTTCCCCATCACCCCAGCCTAACATTTTAACTGACCGCTGCTTTGAGCAAATGCAACAGAACTTACAATCTCATTAACCAGAACAGAGAGAAGCATTGATGAAAAAGTTTGTACCTTGGAAGACGGTAACGAACGGATTTTAATGGACGTCAACCATCTGTGAGAAAATGGGGTTACTAAGACAAGAGACATAAAATACTTGAAGAAAAAAGACAACACATTCACGCTGAATAGGCTGGAACCTTCAAATAGGAAGTTGGAA
>CM065743.1:19193064-19195564 GCA_033310375.1 Conus canariensis
CTAGTCATCTGCATTGTACAAGCTAAGGTACACAGGTATTCAAGAGACTCTAAGACCACCCCCCCCCCCCGGGGGGGGGGGGGTAAGTTCTAGCTAGTCCTAGAATGACCACCGGGGGTAAAAGCAGGCTAGCCCAGACTTACCCCAGGGTAAGTTCCAGAGGGGGGTAAGAACGGGCTGTTACACCGGGCGTAAAGTAGCAAAGGTTTATTTAACCTCTGGAGTTGAATCTAGCTTAAACCATGTTAAACTCCTTCTAGCCAGAATGTACCTCTGTGTACATCTCTCTCACCCAACCTGTCTTACATATTTATATTGTATTACATTTACATTGTAAATACGAGTTCTGCTCACTCTTTCTCTGCATGAGTATGAGTCATATTTCAATGTTTATAATAGCAAAGACAGTGTTCAAAGTTAATGAAAATTTGCTGCTAACTACCATGCCGTCACAATGAGCTGAGACATGGATTTCAATCTTGCACAGCCACAACATTATTTATACACAGGTGGTCAATCTGCCACAACATTATTGATACACATGTGGTCAGTCTCACAGTTTGATATTGCAGAGGTTTTGATATTGATGACGTTCTCTGCGAACAAGCTCTGACTTTTTATAGCTTAGGAGAGGGTAGCGATGAAAGGAAATCCCCATACCATGGTGTTGTGTTGTTTGATTTCAATGTTTTTTTTTTAATGTTGAGGTTTTGCCTTCTTTTAATTGCAAAGTAGCTCTACTGCTATTACAAAACGTATGAAGATGAGCTGTCGTTCTTGATGGAGCTCTTTCAGGTGGGAAACAACCTGTGGTCATCCAGCCCTCATTGTAAACACAGGTTGTTGTTTTTTTTTCCAGTTTTGCATCACCATGGCTATTTGGCTGATATATTGTGGCTCCGTGTTGAATATATCAATGTCTTGGAAAATTCTAAAGCAACTATTGCCCTTGTTTTTTTAAAGTGGTGTGTGACGTCCTCAAGCAGTCTCAAGTAAGTGACAATATTATGATTTCCAATAAGACCAGCGTGGTCCTCATTGACAATAATTTTTCTGTTATGAGTCTCTGGAGTCTGAGTGCATGTGGTAAGATTTTGAAATCAATATTAGTTAAAGGTGACTGGTCTATATTTGGACAGATCATATTTGTCGAATTCCGCTTTATGCATTAGGAGAATTATGTCTTTATGGATTGAGAACGAGACCATTCTCGGCTTTCAGTACCTGGTTGAACCAGAGGGCATTTCAATTTGGCCAAAACTGTCTATAAAACAAAATGTTAAGCCATCATTTTATGTAGCGTGTGTGTGTGTGTGTGTGTGTGTGTGTGTGTGTGTGTGTGTGTGTGTGTGTGTGTGGTGTGAGAGAGAGAGAGAGAGACACTTGACACTTTGACACTTTGATGTTTTATTGTCATTACCCAAAAAAGGTCTTTTGACAAGGGGGGTAACAGGACAATAACCTTTTCCTCCTTCTTTCATCATGAACAGATATTACAGATAAATCCAGTGCAAATCAACACAAAAGCTTATAAAAAAAAAAAAAGACGATCCGTTCCTGGATATCATGGTGCATACTAGTACCGTGATAATATTAGAAAAAAACAAACAAACAAACAAACAAACAATCAAAATGTTAAGATTGTGGACTAACTCGACCATCCACTCAAACAAAAGAAAATAATGTTACATCTCTTTTTTTTTTTCCCCTTTTCATGTGATGAACGGAATTGTTCATTCATTTATCTCTTAAAACACATCATTACGATTGTGTGTGTCAGAGAGAGAGAGAGAGAGAGAGAGAGAGAGAGAGAGAGAGAGAGAGAGAGAGAGAGAGAGAGAGTGTGTGTGTGTGTGTGTGTGTGTGTACGCGTTCATGTAGTATTAATATACCTTTTCCATTCCTTTTATTATGTCGTATCCATGTCTAAATTAATACGAAAAGCAAGAACAAAGGATTTACCTATCCATGTTATTTTAGATTTATTTGACAAAAATGATTGTTCCAGTATTATTATATGGTTGTGAAATAGGGGGATACGAAAATGTGAATAATATTGATAAATTTTAGCTAAAATGTTTTATAATATATATTTCGCTTGAAAACATGCACAACGACAAACAAGATTTATGATGAAACAGGACGTTCATCATCATCATCATCATTCTCTTGCCCATGATGGGCGTAGAGGAGAGATGAGAGACACTCTCGAAGCTAGGCGCCGCCATCCGGCCCTGTCCTCTGCCTGTGGCATCAGCGTGGGGCCATCCATCCTGGTCCATTCTTTGATGTTGTCCATCCAGCATTTGGCTTGTCGTCCCCTTCGTCTGCTGCCTTCCAGCGTGCCCTGGAGGACTGTTTTGGGCAGTGAGTTGTGGCGTATGACATGCCCGAACCACGACAGCTTCCTCTTCTTGACTATTGCCAAGTGGGGTTCTTGGGGGCCTGCAAGTGATGTTATTTGGCTCCTCACAAGGTCGTTCGTCTTCCGGTCTTGCCA
>CM065743.1:19201566-19204066 GCA_033310375.1 Conus canariensis
CGGTATGTCTTCTTGAACATCAAGTTTGGAGATTATTTGCTAGTTTTATGGGCATCTGAATTACTGGAATGAGAGAAATCCATAACCCAGAAACATTTTTCGCATTTACATAAAAAAAAAAACAAAAAAAAAAACAAGGCAAACTGTGTTTTAAAGACAGGAGAACAAAAGAAGGCCTAACACAGATTCTTGAGGTACTCCATATCTGAGAGACATGGAGTTTGACATTTTGTTGTTAAGTGCTGCTGACTGTTTCCAAACACGTAGAAAAGATGACAAGAGATTAGCGAAATTCTGGAGTTTACTTGTACAGTTCCAGTTTATGTAATACCTGAGAGTGATGAATTACATCAAAAGCTTTCTCAAAATCTATGACAAAGACACCAGTACATTTAACACTTTGGTGGGATGTTTCAAGCGTTCTGTAGTCGGCCACATGTTCACACATTTGGTGGGATGTTTCAAGCGTTCTGTAGTCGGCCACATGTTCACACTTTGGTGGGATGTTTCAAGCGTTCTGTAGTCGGCCACATGTTCACACTTTGGTGGGATGTTCCAAGGGACCTGCAGCTGGGCCACGTGTTAACACTCTGGGAGAATGCACTAAGCGTTCTGTTGATGTGAAGCATTGTTCCTGATCCCCCCTCCCCTCCACCTCCCCCCCCCCCCCCCCCCCCACTGCACCACCCCCCCATACATCGCCCATCATCACCCTAACGCTGTCCTCTTCCCAGCCTTCCCTTGTTTTCATAGCTGCGGGATGTCCTGTATGGTTGGCTGGCTGAAAAAAACGGTGACTGATTAACGCCGCCGCCAACTGAAAAGCATATTCCCATCCCCAACAAGACCGGTTTACACCCCAAACTGTCTCCTTCTCAAACAGTCGCCGGCGACAATTTGGGGCAGGCTTCGTTACCCTGAATCATCGCCGGAACCAGCATTGTCGCCCTTTGGTACAAAATGGGCAATTACGGCTATGACGTACTTGAGGGGCGGAACTGTAGCGCTGATTTTGCTTCTGTACCGACAGTGACTGGTGCGTTTCCCACTATGTCGGAAGGGGCGAGTTGTTTATGTCTGTGAGCCATCTGTTTTGTATCAACAGTCAAACATGTGGCACCACAGCCTTGAACCGGCTCGTTGAGTGCCGTGAAGCATGAAGGCTTCCGTTTTGTATGACATTACAGGTTCAGTGCTTTTTCGTGTGTGTGTGTGTGTGTGTGTGTGTGTGTGTGTGGTGTGTGTGTGTGCGCGCGTGCGTGCGTGCGTGCGTGTGTGTGTGTGTGTGTGTGTGTGTGTGTGTGTGTGTGTGTGTGTGTGTGTATGTGTGAAAGAGAGCTCGCGCGCGCGCGCGCGCGCGCGCGCGCGCGCGTGTGTGTGTTTTGCAAGACAGGACTGTGGGTAATTTGTTACTGCTTTTGACTGTTTCTGATTTGAGGTAGACTATGTTGTTTAGCGTTAGCCGTGTTCGAAAGTACTGGATAACGAACTTCAATATTTTGGTAACATTTACTGAAACGTCCTGTACTTTCCCTGCTTTAACTGCCCACTACAGAAACAAATCTTAAATAAATGTTAGCGAACCGCCCAGAGAAACGTGGACAAACGAGTCACAAGACGAAACACAACTAGTTTCGACCTCTTAGGTCTTCATCAGGTGAGACATTAACGAATAAAACAATGAAAATTCACTTAGCTTTTGATCGCTTCCAGATCACTTGGTTAGGGTTTCAGCGCAAGGAAGAAGGCGTTGAATGAGAACGAGGCTGTTGGAAGGGAAAATTAGTGAGCGAGTCAAAGTCGTAATGAAGATAATAATATTACTGATAGGAATACTAATAATGGTCAAAATACTAGAGAGAAAAAAAAAAAAAAAAAAAAGGGACAAGATTACTACCAATACTGTGTCAATAAGTATGGGTATGGGAAAAAGGAGAGTGGGTTTAGAGGAATTCTTAAACAGCAGGGTTGCCGTGGCAACAGTCCCAGAGGCGAAGGCGATGGTGATGTCAATGCCAAGTGGTAGTATCAATGCTAGCAATATAATTACTGAATGATACTGCTAACAACGATAGTGAAGGGTAAGGTAATGAAAGCATGATACAGAAATATATTTAGAAAATACAAATTTTTATAATAATCAAATAAATAAATAAATGAAACATTAAAAAATAATAATAAATTAAAAAATCAGTAAATAATAATAATTTAAAAAAAAAAAAAAAAAAAAAAAATTAAAAAAAAAAAAAAATAATGATAATAAATGCATAAATAAGATAGCTATAAGTTGTGTGGGTGAATAGTGGGAGATAAGGTAGTATGTGTGTGTGTGGTGGGAGGATATTATGGGCTGAGATAGAAGTGGGGGTTGGTACATGTTACTTTAAGGTGTAGATGCTATGAGGGTGGAGGGAAGAAGGGATGGGTTTTACGTACTAACTGGGGGAGGGGGAGGGGCAACATATTCACACCTATACACAATCTCTCTCCCTCTCTCTCT
>CM065743.1:19209066-19219066 GCA_033310375.1 Conus canariensis
CTCCACCCTTCCCTCCCCACCCCCGCCTCCCTACCACGCACACACGTGTTTGTTCTTCAATGAACTCATAAGACCTTGCACTAAAAGCACAGCGCTAAACCTTCATCGATTTGAAGCAAGAGCTGACCTGAAACGTGGTATCATTTTCACATCCTTATCCGTCCGGACAGAAAATGCGGAAGGAAGGAACTGACGGATTTGTCGGGCATGCGCAGTGAAGGTGTTGCTGACAAGAAGGATAGCACAACAGTGGTGGGTTTGTGCCGGGGGAGATGGGCTGAAACCGATGACGTCTGAATATCTCTACATACGTCAGTGTTTAAGCTTGGGTCTCACGGCCCAGAGATAGGAGATGATTGTCACAACGTACGTTATGTGGATGTCTGGTCTTCTGATGCCGCTGTCTGTCTGTCTGTCTGTCTGTCTGACCTGTGTTCTCTCTGTCTGTCTGTCTGTCTGTTTGGCTGTCTCACACCTTTGTTTACAACACCCATGAATGAAATATCTGTATCCGTATAAGTATTCCCCCACCCCCCTCTCTCTCTCCTTCATATGTGCTCTCTCTCATGTGTGTGTGGTGTGTGTGTGTGTGTGTGTGTGTGTGTGTGTGTGTAGAGAGAGAGAGAGAGAGAGAGTGCGTGAGCGCGCGCGCGTCCGTGCGTGCGTGCGTGTGCGTGCTTATGTGCGTGCATGTAGTGGGAATGCCACCCTCTTCCTCCTCCTTTCCCCCCCCTCTCTGTCTGTCTGTCTGTCTGTCTGTCTGTCTGTCTCTCTCTCTCTCTCTCCCCCCCCTCCTTGCGAGCGAATGTGTGTGTGTGTGTGTGTGTGTGTGTGTGTGTGTGTGTGTGTGTGTGTGTGTGTGTGTGTGTGCGTGCGCGCGCCTCTGTGTGTGTGTGTGTGTGTGGAATGTGTATGCGCGCGCGCGCATGCGTGTGATCCGTGCGTGTATGAGGGGAAACTTCTCAGAACTTTCTTTTCAAACGAAAGTAGATCTAGAATCTTTTCAATTGTGAAGGGAAAAGAGAGTGACAGGACTACTGACTGATGATGATGGAAGAGGAGGGAAGAGGAGGGAAGAGGAAGGAAGAGGAAGGAAAAGGAAGGAAGAGGAGGGAAGAGGAGGGAAGAGGAAGGGGTGTGGGCTGGGCTGATGGATGATGGTCTGTTCCCGGCTCAATCTGCTCATGGAAATCTGTCCTTCAACACCATGATGAAAAGACCTCGCTTGCCACTACAACCATGCCGTTCAACAATCCTCTAACCCTTCTCCTGTCTCCCGTTCTGTGTGTCTAGCCACTATCAACACTACAACTACTGTGTGTATAGCCACTATTAACACTACAACTACTGTGTGTATAGCCACTATTAACACTACAACTACTGTGTGTATAGCCACTATTAACACTACAACTACTGTGTGTATAGCCAGTATTAACACTACAACTACTGTGTGTATAGCCACTATTAACACTACAACTACTGTGTGTATAGCCAGTATTAACACTACAACTGCTGTGTGTATAGCCACTATTAACACTACAACTACTGTGTGTATAGCCACTATTAACACTACAACTACTGTGTGTATAGCCAGTATTAACACTACAACTGCTGTGTGTCTAGCCACTATTAACACTACAACTACTGTGTGTATAGCCACTATTAACACTACAACTACTGTGTGTATAGCCACTATTAACACTACAACTACTGTGTGTATAGCCACTATTAACACTACAACTACTGTGTGTATAGCCAGTATTAACACTACAACTGCTGTGTGTCTAGCCACTATTAACACTACAACTGCTGTGTGTCTAGCCACTATTAACACTACAACTACTGTGTGTATAGCCACTATTAACACTACAACTACTGTGTGTATAGCCACTATTAACACTACAACTACTGTGTGTATAGCCACTATTAACACTACAACTACTGTGTGTATAGCCACTATTAACACTACAACTGCTGTGTGTATAGCCACTATTAACACTACAACTACTATACACGATACACACGATGTTTTATTTGTCCTCTTAGAATACAAGGAAAATTTGTTTGTGGTGCCATCAACACAATTTCACGTATTATTACAACAAATTATAAACATACATATCATTAACAATATTCCACTCTTTCCACTGTGCTCGGTCATTCCTTGTCAATTCGTTTATCCACCTTGTATCAGTCTGTACATATAAGTAGGAACAAATTTGAGATAAAAGTACTCCAAGTATAGCTGTTCAGTCTCATCTACCATCCTAACCCCCCCCCCCCCCCAAAAAAAAAAAAAAAAAACACACAAAAAAAAACCAAAAAAAAAACCACTAACGTTCTGCCGCTAACGTTAGTATGTTGCGTTCTAGTTCTAGGCACATTATCACCAAAAGTGTTAGTAATCCTTTCTTATATATACATTTTTTTTTCTCTCTCCAGTAATTGTACCATCATCATTATCATTATTATTATTATTATCATTATCCTTGCTGTCATTGTTATTATCATCGTCACTATTTTCACTCGCACTGTCTCCTGCCTGAACAGCCTCGTTTTCATTCAACGCGCATCTTGCGCCGAATTTGAGAATGTGAGTGACTGCCCCTTCTTCGTTGTCCGGAATGTTGTTTATCTTGCCTGAGGAAGACCTAAGAGGTCGAAACGCGTCGTGATTTGTCTTGTCATTTGTTTGTCTCTGTTCAATGGCGGATTTACTTCAAATTCCTTTTAGGACTCGGTTTGGTTTGTTTATAAAAAAAAAAAAAAAAAAAAAAACTTAAAATTTGTTCGCTTTATAAATTGTCTGAGAGCCGTCAGATATATTTTTGTGTGTGTGTTTTATTTCGCTATGGAGATGCCCTTGGTAAAAGCAAACGCTTCTGAAGGAAGATGTGTGTGTACATATTCATATTCAGGGGTATGTGTACTGTCGTATAAGCCAGGTGTATATGATACTCTCTCTCTCTCTCTCTCTCTACATATATATATATATATATATATATATATAATATATATGTTGTGTGTGTGTGTGTGTGTGTGTGTGTGAGAGAGAGAGAGAGAGAGAGAGAGTGTGTGTGCGTGTGCGTGTGCGTGTGTGTGCGCGCGCGCGCGCGCGCGTTATTCACACCCCCATCGCATGCGCCTGTTGAAAACCACTGCGACAACGGGGACGACTTCAGCGTGTTGCAACGTTAAGTGTTTTGCGTTCTGTTGATAACGTCAGCGGTTTGCGTTCTGTTGATAACGTTAGTGTTTTGCGTTCTGATGCTGACGTTAGTGTCTTGCGTTCTGTTAATAACGTTAGTGTTCTGCGTTCTGCTGCTAACGTTAGTGTTGTGCGTTCTGTTGCTAACGTTAGTGTTCTGCGTTCTGCTGCTAACGTTAGTGTTGTGCCTTCTGTTGCTAACGTTAGTGTTTTGCGTTCTGTTGCTAACGTTAGTGTTTTGCGTTCTGTTGCTAATGTTAGTGTTTTGCGTTCTGTTGCTAACGTTAGTGTTGTGCGTTCTGTTGATAACGTTAGTGTTTTGCGTTCTGTTGATAACGTTAGTGTTTTGCGTTCTGTTGATAACGTTAGTGTTTTGCGTTCAGTGGCGACAGAACAAGTCGCTAAGTTCAACCAGCTCAGATGTTTCCTGCTTTTCCCTGCGAAAGATATCACGGTTCCGCTACCTTTGCTGTTCCCTGCTTCCACGCTGAGAGAGACCTGGTTGGTGCGACGAGCTAGTTACACACGATGATTCAACAGTATAGCCAAATGCCCGTGGTCTTTCTTAGTTTTAGTGTTGGCTAAAAACAGGAGATATAGCGAGCGCTGCCATTGCTCACAGCCACACCTGTTGACTACAAGAACGTGTGCTGTCCTGCCGTCAGTGATGTTTTATAACTGTGCCTATTTTGGCGCTGCATCAGCTCTCTTCTCTCTCTCTCTCTCTCTCTCTCTCTCTCTCTCTCTCTCTCTCTCTCTCTCTCTCTCTCTCAGAGGCCCGCGCACGCAAACGCTCGCTCATCAAGGTGTCTTTAATGGAATCGTCCTTAATTAACAGAACAGCTACCGCTGCTGGTATTTTGCCACTGTCCAAGACAATGAATGCTGTTCCGTTTCCCGTCCCCCCCCCTACCTCCCCCCCCCCTCCCCCTCCCAAATCACAGCGCTGAGGAGAGTTGTGGCCCTTAACCTATGGAAACACACGGACCGTTGTGGCGGCCAGACAACGAGACAGTCCCTCTGTCGGCAAGACAATGCCCCCTTCACACAGAAAACCGGAGCACGTGCACACTGGCATATGATGCCAGAAGACTGGGGATGGGGGTGGGGGGTGGGGGGGGGGAGGATGGAGAAGGGGTGGGTGGGAAGCAGGGATGGAGGTGAGGGGGGGGTGCGGAAGGAGGAGGGTGGTGGTGACCTGATGGTGGAGATTTGCGGGTGGTCCTAAAGAGGGTGGGGGGGGGGGGGGGTGGCGATGTGATGAGAAAAGCAGAAGACTCAAGAAAAGTAAGAGAGCCCCCACCCCCACCCCCCCAACCCCCACCCACCCACACACACACACCTCCACCCCCCCACCCCCACCCTGTAGCTCAGTGCGACCAATGGAAGAACGTCTGCTGTCCTGAGTTCTCATCGCTGCCGGAATTTTTTTTTTTTTGTTGTTTTCCACTTCTCGATTTCAGCGAAACTTCAATGACTGCTGACCTATTTCGTGAGAAATATATACAGATGAAAAATATGTGTCCTACTTTGAAAAAAAAAAAATCACCGGATAAAATTATTATAGAGGACGATCATTATAATGTGCGTTGATTTTTTTTTTTTTTCATTCTCATATTGTTCTAAACTCTTCAATCTCCTTAGCGTTGTGTTTTCGCTTGTGAACCGTACATACATACATGATTTTTTTTTCCCCACGACGATTTTAATTAATAACACCCCTTCCACAATTCGACGTGATAAAGGTGTATTCCTTTGACGCAAATCAATGCTTCTTAATGTTTGTCGCATCTGTAAAGATCGTGGTTATGATTGTGGATGTCTGATTTTGGATAAGGAGACACTTTCAGTAAGACAGCAAAACAACATTAACAACAACATCATCAACAACAACAACAACAACAACAACAACAACAACAACAACAACAACAACAACAACACAACAACAACAACCGAGCGTACAGACCCAGCTTATTACTACTATGATGCTTAGATTATAAAAAAAAACAAAGGTATGTATGTGAAACGATGCCACATTACAACGTGTCCATCTGTTTCGCTTCAAGGAATAAGAGGGGGAAAAACCCAAAGATTTCCCCGCCGATCTTATCATCACTCGTTCTGCTCCATAATGATTATAATGTATAAGACAGACACCAACTGAGGGGAGCAGATACACATCAAATCTCTGTCTCTCTCTGTCTCTCTGTCTGTCTGTCTCTCTCTGTCTCTGTCTCTGTCTCTCTCTCTCTCTCCGTGAGTGTGTGTGTGTGTGTGTGTGTGTGTGTGTGTGTGCGTGCGTGCGTGTGCGTGTGTGTGTGTGTGTGTGTGTGCGCGCGAGTGTGCGTGCGCGCGCGCGCACCTTCTCCCATCTTTTCATAGGAATGTCCCCAAACGAAGGGTTCAAATGACATGTGAAAAGTGCCTCAAGAAACATGGCGACACATCGCCCCCCCCCCCCCCCCCCACCCGCCGATACCCACCCCTCCCCCCCTCCCTACCACCTCCATAAACAGGACAAAGTTTTACCGACAACAACACACTGTCACAGAGAGAGGGGGCAGAGATCTTAACTACCAAGACAGGACCTCCCAACCCCCCCCCCCCCCCCAAACCCAATCCCCCCCCCCCCCCCTCCCAAATTCCGTTCACTGACAGGCAAGAGATGCAGGGTGGGGTGTTGGGGGGGGGGGGTGTGTGGTGTGGGGGGTGGTGGGGGTGGGTGGGAGACAGAAGTACAGGGGTGGAAGGTGTCAGGGAGCGGGTGGTGGGGTGGGGTGGGGGTGTATATCAGAGGGCGGGGTGTGGCAGCTAATACCCTGTTATTACGGGGCTTGCGATCCCCCCCTTGTCTCCACCCCCTGTCTGTAGAGGCCACGGGACCCCCCGTCTGTCTGGCTGCCTTTGTCCTCCCCCCCCCCCTCTCTCTCTCTCTCTCTCTTTCTTTCTCTTTCTCTCTCGCTTTGTCCTTTTCTCTGTCTTCCTCCCTGCCCACTGTCTTTCCTTTTTCCCCTCCCCCTCTCTCTCTCCCTCCCCCCCCCCCCCGACTTCAACTCCTCTCTCTCTCTCTCCCTTCTCTCTCTCTCTCTCTCCCTTCTTTCTCTCTCTCCCTTCTCTCTCTCCCTCTCTCCTCTCTCTCTCCCCTCTCTCTCCCTTCTCTCTCTCTCTCCCTTCTCTCCCTCTCTCCCTTCTCTCTCTCTCTCCCCTCTCTCCTCTCTCTCTCTCTCTCCCTTCTCTCTCCTCCCTTCTCTCTCTCTCCCTCTTCTCTCTCTCCTCCTCTCTCCTCTCTCTCTCCTCTCTCTCTCCCTTCTCTCTCTCCTTCTCTCTCTCTCTCTCTCTCCTCTCTCTCTCCCTTCTCTCTCTACTCTCTCTCCCTCTCTCTCTCTCTCTCTCTCTCTCTCTCTCTCCCTTCTCTCTCTGTCTCTGTCTGTCTCTCTCTCTCCTTCTTCCTCTCTTACTTCAACTGTTCTCTCTCTCTCTCTCTCTCTCTCTCTCTCTCTCTCTCTCTTCTCTCTCTCTCTCCCTCCCTCCTACTTTAACTCTCAGTCTGTCTGTCTCTCTCTTCTCTCTCCTTCTTCTTCTACTTCAACTGCTCTCTCTTTCTCGCACTCTCTCATTATATATATATATATATATATATATATATATATATATATATATATATCCGTTCTCTCTCCTTCCTCTCCTACTTCAACTGCTCTTCTCTCTCTCTCTCCTCTCTCTCTCTCTCTCTCTCTCTCTCTCTCTCTCTCTGTCTCTCTCTCCAGAAATCTTTCCCGTTCCCAGTCATCCACTTCTTCCGCGCTTCTTTCCCCATCCCTCCCTGTGCTGACTGAAAGGAGTGTTCTGTAATCCATGAGAACATCTGAACACCCTCCCTGTGCTGACTGAAAGGAGTGTTCTGTAATCCATGAGAACATCATCTGAATACCCTCCCTGTGCTGACTGAAAGGAGTGTTCTGTAATCCATGAGAACATCTGAACACCCTCCCTGTGCTGACTGAAAGGAGTGTTCTGTAATCCATGAGAACATCATCTGAATACCCTCCCTGTGCTGACTGAAAGGAGTGTTCTGTAATCCATGAGAACATCTGAACACCCTCCCTGTGCTGACTGAAAGGAGTGTTCTGTAATTTATGAGAACATCATCTGAATACCCTCCCTGTGCTGACTGAAAGGAGTGTTCTGTAATCCATGAGAACATCATCTGAACACCCTCCCTGTGCTGACTGAAAGGAGTGTTCTGTAATCCATGAGAACATCTGAACACCCTCCCTGTGCTGACTGAAAGGAGTGTTCTGTAATTTATGAGAACATCATCTGAATACCCTCCCTGTGTTGACTGAAAGGGCTGTTCTGTAAGTCATGAGAACATCATCTGAACACCCTCCCTGTGTTGATTCAAAGGAGTGTTCTGTAAGTCATGAGAACATCATCTGAACACCCTCCCTGTGTTGATTCAAAGGACTGTTCTGTAATTCATGAGAATATTATCCGGACACTTTTCTGTGTTAAGTGATCAAGCAAACATCCGATAGAACATTTTCTGATTGATCTTTTTTTTTAATTTTTTTTTTATTAAACGTAAATACCAACACCAGATACAGCGTTTTCTGATCGAATGTCAATAATACAGACAGAATGATACAGAGTTTCGTTTTCAAATCAATATCAAAGCCAGTATCATAAAGAGAGTTTTGCTTTAAATTCCATGTTAATGACAGCATTGTACAGAAAATGCCGTTTTCAATTCAATGTTAATGTCAGCATCATCAACAGAGGGTTTTTTTTTTTGTTTTTCAATTCAGTGTTATGCCAGCATCATAAAGAAAGTGTTGTTTTCAATTCAATGTGAATGCCAGCATTATAAAGAAAGTTTTGTTTTCAATTCAATGTTAATGACAGCATCATAAAGTGTTGTTTTCAATTCAATGTTAATGCCAGCATCATAAAGTGTTGTTTTCAATTCAATGTTAATGCCAACATTATAAAGAAAGTGTTGTTTTCAATTCAATGTTAATGCCAACATTATAAAGAAAGTGTTGTTTTCAATTCAATGTGAATGCCAGCATTATAAAGAAAGTGTTGTTTTCAATTCAATGTTAATGACAGCATCGTGAAGAAAGTGTTCGTTTTCAATTCAATGTTAATGACAGCATTGTAAAGAAAGTGTTGTTTTCAATTCAATGTTAATGCCAGCATTATAAAGTTTTATTTTCAATTCAATGTTAATGCCAGCATTATAAAGAAAGTGTTGTTTTCAATTCAATGTTAATGACAGCATCGTAAAGAAAGTGTTGTTTTCAATTCAATGTGAATGCCAGCATTATAAAGACAGTGTTGTTTTCAATTCAATGTTAATGCCAGCATCGTAAAGAAAGTGTTGTTTTCAATTCAATGTGAATGCCAGCATTATAAAGAAAGTGTTGTTTTCAATTCAATGTGAATGCCAGCATTATAAAGAAAGTGTTGTTTTCAATTCAATTTTAACCCCCAGTATCATCAAGAGAGAATTTCTCTTTTTTTCAATTCAATGTTCAAGCCAGCATAAACACAGAAAATTTCGTTTTCAATTCAATGTTAATGCCAGCATCATCGATACAGCTTTTCTTTTTTTTTTTTTTTTTTTTTTTTTACTTCAGTACTAATGCCAAGCTTTATAAAGAGGTTGGTTGTCAGTCAGCCCAATACATACGTCAACGTTCTGTAGCGTCCACTGGCTATTTATTTCCCCACCTTACAGGCCATGACAGACTGCCTGTCACACACACACCACACAAAAACACAGGGAGGGAAGAAGATGAAGACGTCGGAAAACGGAAGGCTGAGCGGGAATGGGGGAGCGGGGGGGGGGGGGGGGGGGGGGGTGAGGAGAAGGCGAGGCAAGGTAGGGGGAGGGGGGAGGTAAGGATTAAGAAGGGGGGGGGGAAGAGAAGGGGAACAGGGAGGAGTTATCTCCCACCAATGAGCTGCTGTCGGTGACAGGTCCTTCATCTTCAGTCGCTGTATCATTATTTATTTTTATTTTTTTATTTTTTCATCTTTTCCATTAGCTCAGCGCCCTCAGGCCGGTCGCAACCTATGGTGGCCTACAGGGGCCAAAAGTCTACGATTGAGACGTCAATTCGTCATGAACGGCGGCAGCACCAGCTGGGGTCATCGTCTTCTTCACTTGGCATTTGCTCCACTACGGGAAATCAAAGTGGGCCTTGGAAGGGGAGGGTGGTGGTGGTGGTGGAAGAGACGGAGGGATGGGGCGAGAGAGAGAGAGAGAGAGAGAGAGAGAGAGAGAGAGAGAGAGAGAGAGAGAGAGAGAGAGAGAGAGACACGGACAGACAGACAGACAAAGTGTGTGTGTGCGCGTGCGTGCTTGTCTCCAAGAAGCACACCAAGACCTGTCGTTATTGGCAACCAAACTAATTAAGCACAGCTTTTTTTCTGTGTTGTGCTTTCCAACCTTGTTGCTTGATTTTGTTACTCTGTGCTGTCTTTTGATTTTATCATTCATTTTGAAAAAAAAAAAAAAAAAAGGATTAATTTACTTTACCGTTTCATATTCCATGACGTGTTTGGTTCTTTTCTGTCAAATAAAGCTACTAACAACACTTCGCTGTCGCTTCGTCTCAAGCAGCGTGTCTCTTGGATAGTAGTTACTACTGTGACGGCTGTATTCGATGCCTGCCGTCTGTATTACTAGGTTCACGTGTGCGTGCGTGCGTGCGTGCGTGTGTGTGTGTGTGTGTGTGTGTGTGTGTGTGTGTGTGTGTGTGTGTGTGTGTGTGTGTGTGTGAA
>CM065743.1:19229066-19235197 GCA_033310375.1 Conus canariensis
ATACATCACACGAAGAAATAACACCGGGTGTCGCCTTCATTTTAGTCATAAACGTGACTCCACCCTGGACCAGAGAAGCAGGAACTGCGCATGTGCAGAGGGACACGTCATTCTGGAGTTCAGCCAATGACAATCCTTCAGTACACGTCATACTGTGTATGACACACTCTGGTTCTGTCTGTGGTCCTCGATTTAGATTTGCTCAAAACAAAACCTGTGTGTGATCCAGAGAGAGAGAGAGAGAGAGAGAGGGAGAGACAGACAGACATAGAGAGACAGAGAGAGAGACAGAGAGATGGGGGGGGGGGGGGGGGGGGGGGGGGGGGGGGGGGGGGAGTGGGTTGGGCACAAAAGCGTAAAACATTCCACGGCACTGTATAAACCAAACATTATTTTCAAACTGCGTCAACTTCCTCTCTCTCTCTCTCTCTCTCTCTCTCTCTCTCTCTCTCTCTCTCTCTCCCCACACACACACACACACACACACACACACACACACACACACACACTCAACACACACACCCACACACGCACGAGACGCAGGTGTACAAGTAATTCCCTTTTATTGTAGCTGAGCTGAAGCCAAAAGGGGTCTATTGGTAGGCAGCTGCACCCTAAGAGAGAGAGAGAGAGAGGGGGAGGAGAGAGAGAGAGAGAGAGGAGAGAGGAAGAGATGAGAGAGAGAGAGAGAGAGAACGGAGGAAGAGGGAAGGAGATGGAGAGAGAGAGAGAGAGGAGAGAGAGAGAGAGGAGAGGAGACGAGGAGAGAGAGAGAGAGAGAGAGAGAGAGAGAGAGAGAGAGAGAGAGAGAGACGTGTGCGAGCACATGTGCATTCGAACACGCGTGAACAAACACACACATAAACGAACGCAAATACATATATTGACTCATTAAAGTACCTCTTTTAAGACACAGAAAAACCATCTCCTTGGGACGTAATTGTGACATCGTTTCTGTCAGAGAATTGCGATTGTAAACTATTGTCTTTCACACAATGTGGGATCATCCCTCGTCAGGGATTGTGGGACCATCCCTGTCAGAGATTAGTATCATCTGGGAATGTGAGAACGTCTATTACTAGGAATTGGGTATGATCTCTATCAGGGAATATGGGATCATCTCAGTCAGAAAATGTGGAATCATCTATGTACACTTGATCACAAAACAAAAAAACACACACACACAAAAACACAAGTTGTTTCTCTGTCGAATTTTCGTCTTTAATGGACTGCTTCAGGACTGTCTAAAATAATAGGACACAAGCCTATATATCAAACTATCTTTGTTTGGGAATGTGAGATCATCTCTGTCAGGGAATGTGGGAACATCTCTGTGATGCGGGAACGAGGGATCATCTGTCAACCAATGTACGATCATCTCTGTGTGATCAATTCTATAACAGAATGTGACATCGTCTCTGTCAGGGAATGTTGGGGCATTTTTTTTCTCATAAAAAAGTGAGATTGCCTCTGTCAGTGAAATATGGGAATATATCTTAGTCAGGGAATGTGGGAACGTTTCTGCAGAGAAATGCAGGAACGAGGGATCATCTCGGTCGAGGAATGTAGGATCGTCTCCGTGTGTAGGATCGTCTCCATTCTATTAGAGATATGCGTGATCATCTCTGTCAGGAAATTGGAAACATCTCTGTCAGGGAATGTGGGATCATCTCTGTCAGGGAATGTGGGAACATCTGTCAGGGAATGTGGGATCATCTCTGTCAGGAAATTGGAAACATCTCTGTCAGGGAATGTGGGATCATCTCTGTCAGGGAATGTGGGATCATCTCTGTCAGGGAATGTGGGATCATCTCTGTCAGGAAATTGGAAACATCTCTGTCAGGGAATGTGGGATCATCTCTGTCAGGGAATGTGGGATCATCTCTGTCAGGGAATGTGGGATCATCTCTGTCAGGAAATTGGAAACATATCTGTCAGGGAATGTGGGATCATCTCTGTCAGGGAATGTGGGATCATCTCTGTCAGGGAATGTGGGATCATCTCTGTCAGGAAATTGGAAACATCTCTGTCAGGGAATGTGGGATCATCTCTGTCAGGGAATGTGGGATCATCTCTGTCAGGGAATGTGGGATCATCTCTGTCAGGGAATGTAGGATCACCTCTGTCAGGGAATATGGGATCATCTCAGTCAGGGACTGTGGGATCATCTCTGTCAGGGATTGTGGGATCATCTCTGTCAGGGAATGTGGGATCATCTCTGTCAGGGAATATGGGATCATCTCAGTCAGGGATTGTGGGATCATCTCTGTCAGGGAATATGGGATCATCTCTGTCAGGGAATATGGGATCATCTCTGTCAGGGAATGTAGGATCATCTCTGTCAGGGAATATGGGATCATCTCTGTCAGGAAGGGGGGAAGGGGGGGGGGAGTTGTCAGGAAAAGCGGGAACATGTCTGTCAGGGAATGTGGGATCATCTCTATGAGGAAAGGGGGAAGAGGGGGGGAGGAGTTGTCAGAAAAAGCGGGAACATTGTCAGGGAATGTGGAAGCGTCTCTATCCAGGTACATGGGAACATCTCCATCAGGAAAGGGGGGGAAAGGGGGAGGGGGGAGCAATTCTGTCAGGGAATGTGAAATCATCTCATTAGGGTAATGCGGACGACCTTTGTCAGAAAGTGTGCGGTTAACTCTTCTACGATTGCACGCACGCGTGCACGCGCGCGCGCACAGAGAGAGAGAGAGAGAGAGAGAGAGAGAGAGAGAGAGAGAGAGAGAGAGGAGAGAGAGAGAGAGAGATTCGGATTCGGATTCGGATTCGGATTCGGAATTCAGAATCCCGTTTAATTTCATTTAGGCCAAGGCCCCTTATGAGGGGAATGTGAACAACAAGAGAATATTGAAGCAGCGCTAGTTATGACTTAACAAAGACATAACAATGGTGATACAAACAAAATTCTTAAGATGTGGCAGTTTCTCTGAACTTGTATGCTTTTGAAAGAAACATTGAAAGACCTCTAACAACTTCAACTGATTGAGAAGACATTAATAAACACAATTTAAATAAACACGGTTGATTATAATACTTAGGTTTGATGAACTTTTCACGAATACCATTAAGAACTGGACAGCAAAGAACAAAATGTATTTCATCTTCTTGTGCTACGTTATATAATGGACAAATCAGATCCTCGTTGTTAGCCATTCTGTATCTATAAAGGTGCACTTTTAATTCTGATATTCCTAATCGAAACCGTGTTGTAACATACTGTAAATGTCTATCAATATTAGCGGTCAAATATGGTTTCAAATCATGCACACTGCAAAAATTGGTATAGAAACTAAATCTATCACTATTGTGAATATGGTCAGACCATTTTTGCCATGTACAATCTATTAATCGTTGTCTGAAAATACTTATAAATGCTTTGATATTTCCCACTCCCTGATTTAGCCAGACATATCCAAACCCATATTCTGTCAAACAAATACGAACTTTGGAGGCCCAGTTATTTTTACCTTTAGAGTCCATATCTAGAAGCATATTGTAGGCTTTTCTAGGAATTCTATCGTTACACATTTGCAATAACTTAAGCCAATATCGAATGCAATTAACAGCAGATACAACAAATATTGGGTAGCGATTAGTTTCTCAGAGAGAGAGAGAGGAGAGAGAGAGAGAGAGAGAGAGAGAGAGAGAGAGAGAGAGAGAGAGAGAAGCGTATTCCGGTTCTGTAAGTGTGTGTTTAAAAAATCTTGTTATAACACATTTTGTAAGTTTATCTATCCATTTGTCTATCACTTTATTGTGGTTGTTCCTTTTATATTCATCATCATGATTGTTCTTCTTATCCTTCTTCTTCTTCTTCTACTTCTTCTTCTTCTTAATATCTTTTTCAACATAAGGAATCTTCTTCTTCTCGTCTAGTTTTTTTTTTTTTTTTTTCCCAAATGGACTTGGTCAATACTACTCATATTCTTTCTCCCTTCCACCCCCACAGACCCTCTCTCTTTCTGTCTACGCTCTTGTGTGTGTGTGTGTGTGTGTGTGTGTGTGTGTGTGTGTGTGTGTGTGTGTGTGTGTGTGTGTGTGTGTGTGTGCGTGCGTGCGTGCGTGCGTGCGTGTGTGCCAGAGTGCTTACTGAAGTGTCTCTGTTTTTCGATGTCAATCTTCCCACCCACCAACTCCCCGCGCCCTCTCTCTGTCTCTCTGTCTGTCTGTCTGTCTGTCTCTCTCTCTGTCTCTCTGTCCGTTTTTCTGTCTGTCTCTAGCGCACACGCGCGCGCTCACTCTTTTTGTCTCTAGCTGTGCGTCTCTCTCTGTACCTATCTGTCTGTCTGTCTGTCTGTCTGTCTTGTCTCTAGCTGTGTGTCTCTCTCTGTACCTATCTGTCTGTCTGTCTGTCTGTCTCTCTCTCTCTCTCTCTCTCGCTCTCGCTCTAACGCACGCGCGCAAGCTCATACTCTTTTTGTCTCTAGCTGTGTCTCTCTGTCTCTGTATCTGTCCCTCCGTCCGCCCGTCTGTCTGTCCGTCTGTCTACCTGTCTTGTCTTCGTCTCTCTGTCTCTGTCTGTCTGTCTGTCTGTCTGTCTCTCTCTCTCTCCAGACGGTGCCACAGAAACGGGAGCTGTGAAGTGCAGCAGGGGGGCATGAGTTTCACCGAGCCCTCCACGTATCGTGTTGCCCCGGCGCTGAGCGGGGAGCGGCGTGATCAGGAAGTGGGGGTGGGGGGTGGGGGTGGGGGGGATGTCCGGTTTAGTTCTTTCCTGCGGGCGGCAATGGGCCACCTGACGCCCGCCCGCTCGCCGCTTCTGGCAGATACCCACACGTCAATGGCCCGACTCTAACTCTATCTGGACAGCTATATGATCCCCTCCACGTTCTGTTGTGAAGATAAGGGAGAGAAGGAAACATCTTCCTATTTCTCTCTGTCCCCACACTCTCCATAGTGCTGAGTTACTTTTTAGGCCGTTTGTTTGTTTGTTTGTTTGTTTGTTTTTTGTTGGTTTTTCCTTCCTTTTTTTTTTCTTTTTTTTTTCCTTCTTTTTCTTTTATGTCTTTTTCCTTTTTTTTTTCTTTCTTTTTATTTCATTCGTTTACTTAATTTTTTTTTTTTCTCTATAGAGTGCTTTAATTTCACGTGACGTATCTTACGTATCGACCAAGACGTATATACTCGTATTGAAATACGTACGTGAAGTCAGTTTCGTTTTAGATGACACGTGTCCCCGACTCACGACCCTAAGTTCCCCTGCCCTCCTCCCCCCCCCCCCCCCCCCCCCCCCCCGCCTCTATCCCCCCCACCCCCCACCCCACCCCGTCCCTACCCAGAGCATGGGAGGTAACACAGAAAGCACGTTTTCTGCATTCATCCGTCTGTCGAGCGACGTGACTACCTTTCTGACACCGATGCAGTATCGTCAAAACGACGATTTGGGGGGTTGTTTATTATTTTTCTTATCAGACTTTCGAGACATATTATACCCTCCTTTTTTTTTTTTTTCTTTTTGGACAGTTTAATTCATGAATGGTTACATGCTCCATATAAGCAGCCAACTCTTAGAACATTCTATACACATGGAGAAGGAACACACACACACACACACACACACACACACACACACACACACACACACACACCACATACGCACGCACGCACTCATACACACACACACACGGACAGACAGACGGATAGTCAGACAGACAGACAGACAGCGACAGAAAGAGGGGGGAGACAGGGAGGGAGAAGGACCAGAGAGAGAGAGAGAGAGAGAGGAGAGAACCAGAGAGAGAGAGAGAGAGAGCACACACACACACACACACACAACACACACACACACACACACACACACAGAGGGAGACAGAGAGAGACAGAGACAGAGAGAGAGAGCATATGTGTTTTGCTATCCGGAGTGCCGTGGCCGGAACCAGCTGACCTTGTGCGCCGGACAGGAAACTAAGAGGGGAGGGAATGCTGGAGGATTCCTTACCATGACACAGGCGCATGAGTTTAAAACATAACATCGAAGAAAGCTTCCGACTGATTTGTGTCGTTGCCGATGTATATTATGTACAAATGCGCCCAGTTCCGAACGTTTATCACCCTCTGGAGGCTTGCTGCAACTACTGTTTTGCATTTCACACTACATCAACATCACGTTTCACTTTGTG
>CM065743.1:19235297-19245297 GCA_033310375.1 Conus canariensis
TTCTTTACAAAAATATAAAAATTAAAGGGTTAACCTTAAAAATTTAAAGGCCCCCCCCCCCCAAAAATTTTTATTAATTTTCCAACAAAAGTAAAATCTTTTTTAGCTCATTATTTTTTTTGGGGGGGAAAATTAAAAAAAACCCCCCTAAATTTTTTTTTTAACCTTTTGTTAAAATTTTTCGTTTTTGAAAAATTTTAAAGTTTTCCACTTTCCAAATAAACTTTTTTAAACAACTACCAAAATTTGCTTTAGCCAGTTAATTTAAAAAAAATTATATCAACAATTGGGTTTTTTATTTTTTTTAAAAACCTTTTTATTTCCTAGATCCCTTTAAAATTTCCCCAAGGCCCCCCCCTTTTTTCCAAAAAAAAAAGGAAGAAAATGAAAAGAAAAAAAGTTTTTTTTAAAAAATTCCCCCCCCCATGGTTTAAAAAAAATTTTAAAAAAAATTGTATTTTACAAGATAAAAAGTTTTTCCAAATAATCTTTTAAATGGTTTTTCCTTTTCTTTTTTAAATCTTTTTAAATTTTCTTTCGAAAATCCCCCCCATTTTTTTTTAAAAAAACCCCTTTTCCAATACAAAAAACCCCCCCCCTTCCAAAAAAAATTTTCTTTTAACCCGGGTTTTTTTTTCCCTTTTTGTTTCCCCTTTTTTTTTCCTCTTTGGGGTTTGGGTTGGTGTGCGGGGGTGGGGGGGTTTGTTCCGGGGGAGGGAATTTTTAAAAACCAAAAAAAGGGGGTTCTCGTTTTTGGGCGGTGTTGTTGTCCCCCCTTCTACCGTTTTTTTTTTTAAACACCCTTTTTTTTTTTTTTTTGGTTTTCTGTATTCTTCTTTTGTTGTTTGAAAAATGTTTTTGCTTAGAAAATATTGGCTGGGGTTTTTTTTTTTTTTTTTTTAAACAAATTCATTTTTTTTATGTTTTTTTGCTTAAAAGGTTGTCGACGGTTGTTTGGTTATTTTTGGGGGTTTTTTGGGGGGGTTTTGTTTTGTTTTCCCTTTTAATTTTTGGGGGCGGGCAAAAACGATGTGTTTTTCCCCCTTTTAAAAAAACCCTTTTTTTCCCCTTTTCCCCCCTTTTCCCCTTTTTTTTTTCCCCCTTTGGGGGGGTGGAAAAACTGAAAACCCTTTTTTTAACCCGTTTTTTTAAAAAACCTTTTGGTCCTCTCTCTTCCCCCCCTCCTTTTTTTTTTTTTCCCCCCCCCCCATTTTTTTTTCCCCCCCCCCCCCTGGGCCCCCTTTTTTTTTTTTTTTTTTTTTTTCCCCCCCCCCTTTTTTTCTTTTTTTTTTTTTTTTTTTTTTTTTTTTTTTTCCCCTTTTTTTTCCCCCCCCTTTTTTTTTTTTTCTTTTTTTTTTCCCCGGGTTTTTTCCCCCCCCTTTAAAAAAAAAAAAATTTTTTTCCCCCCCCCCTTTTTTTCCCCCCCCCCCCCCCCTTTTTTCCCTTTTCCCCCCCCCCCCCCCCCCCCCCCCCCCCCCCCCAAACCCCCCCCAAAAAAAAAAAAAACTTTTTTTTTTTTTCTTTTTGGACAGTTTAATTCATGAATGGTTACATGCTCCATATAAGCAGCCAACTCTTAGAACATCTATACACATGGAGAAGGAACACACACACACACACACACACACACACACACACACACACACACACACACACACTACGCACGCACGCACTCATACACACACACACACGGACAGACAGACGGATAGTCAGACAGACAGACAGACAGCGACAGAAAGAGGGGGAGACAGGGAGGGAGAAGGACCAGAGAGAGAGAGAGAGAGAGAGAGAGAACCAGAGAGAGAGAGAGAGAGAGCACAACACACACACACACACACACACACACACACACACACACACACACACAGAGGGAGACAGAGAGAGACAGAGACAGAGAGAGAGAGCATATGTGTTTTGCTATCCGGAGTGCCGTGGCCGGAACCAGCTGACCTTGTGCGCCGGACAGGAAACTAAGAGGGGAGGGAATGCTGGAGGATTCCTTACCATGACACAGGCGCATGAGTTTAAAACATAACATCAGAAGAAAGCTTCCGACTGATTTGTGTCGTTGCCGATGTATATTATGTACAAATGCGCCCAGTTCCGAACGTTTATCACCCTCTGGAGGCTTGCTGCAACTACTGTTTTGCATTTCACACTACATCAACATCACGTTTCACTTTGTGAGTTCACTAATGTTTCGCCCTTTGATAAATACAACTAATTAGTTAATCAATAAAGAAGAAGAAGAAGAAGAAGAAGAAGAAGAAGAAGAAGATGATGATGATGATGATGATGATGATGATGATGATGATGATGATGATGATGATGATGATGAAGACGACGACGACGACGACGACGAAGAAGAGAGAAGAAGAAGAAGAAAAAGAATACAACGACGACGACGACGACGAAGAAGAAGAGGAAGAAGAAGAAGAAGAAGAAAAGAAGAAGAAGAAGACCACCACCACCACCACCACCACCAAAGAAAGAAAGTAACACTGCAACCGCCTCTTTCTGTTGTGTGCCGCCTGTTGGCCAGAAAATCTGGAATTCCACATGTGCTGGTTGAGTACACTCCCTTCCCCACTCCCGCCACGCGGCGTGGAAAAGTTGGCATCAGCCGTTGAGGTCGAGATGAATAATATAGCCGGTTACTCAGACTCACGTGTCTACGCTTGTCCCCGAACACTTGTCAATACATACTTTTCAAACAAGCTTGTTGCATCATCTGATCAGCAAAACCCTTCTACAAAGCATCGGCATTTCCTTTTATTGCTTCGTAGCCATAAAACAGCTGTTCTGAAAGTCAGAATAAAGCCGCCGTCTGGAGGCTCGTTCTCCATGAGGAGTAGCCTGACTGTACTGGCGATACGTGCTTTCTCGCCTGTGGATGGATGGTGTCTTTGAAAGTGTTGTACGTACACCGTTCACAGCGCAGTGAAATAAGACATACACATGAGGCTTACCACATGTTTTACAAAGACAATCGCAATGTGACTTTCCCTGAAACCTAACTGGCGCTGTTGTGAAACACGTACCGGGTAAGGCCACGTGTAATTCGGGGTTTGATAGTAAGCACGTCATTGTCTACACCGTAGAGTCTGACGAAATCGCGCGAGAAGGCGCGATACGTGCTGGATACGTCACGCACCCTGCCCGTACCGCGTTAGTCACGTGGGGTCTTAAGGAGTCCAGTGCTTGTGACTGTCATGAGTGGAAACGGGTGTTGTTCATAGAGCTTCTCATGGCTGCTTCAAGTGTGGGCTCTCATGCAGTTATCTAGTTGTTTATTGCCACACTTACCTACTTACAGTGTGGGTTCTCAGCTGAGTCCAATTTAGTCCTTTAATTTAAATTAACCACTTTGCATATAGTATTATCTTCCACTGTGACTTACGCAACACTGGACGGCTGTTAGGAACAGCATTACTGAGCACTTGGTGTTCAAGAGAGAACTCTACGCCAGTAAACATAAAACAGTGTGCATGTCCCACTCATATGGTCCACACAAAATCATACACGGGAGAAGAGTGACTATAATATTAGCTCTTCGGTTAAAACCATCTGACATTTCAAGTTCATATCAACCATGCTATGAATATACTGATCGTTCGCTGGTAGCCATGCTGTTTATCATATTTAATTTAGTGTCTATTTAGGCACTGTCTTCTGGCCGGAGTGGGATCCATCATCTTCACCATTTTCCCCTGCTCCTATCCTTTACCCATCTCCATCCGGGAATGTGCAGAAAATGATTCAGTTCTTACACTGCAATTTCCGCTGTCTGAAATAACACTGGATTTGGAAAACGTCATTTACAACAGAAACTGGAAAATGACATTTATAAAAAAGAAACTGGGAAACGTCAGTTACAAAAAGAAAATGAAAATCGTCATCTATAAAAGAAACTGGAAAACGTCATTTACAAAAGGAACTGGAAAACGTCATTTACAAAAGAAACTGGAAAACGTCATTTATAAGAAGAAATTGGAAAAAGACATTTATAAAAAGAAATTGGAAAATGTCATTTACAAAAGAAACTGGAAAACGACATATAATCATATAAAAGAAACTTGAAAGCCAGTTTATATAAAAGAAACGTTTGCGACAAGTCGTACATACTGCCAAACTGCCCATGCCACTTATTTAAGATATTGACAAAGTCAACCCACACCGAACATAATCATGGAACACCAAGTTTTCCCCTTGATGTAGCGTGTATCTGTGGGAGACCTATTTCAGTTCATCATCAGTTTTCGATTGGCCTGTAAGCTTATTAACAGAACTTTATTAGAAGAAGGGTATTTTATGTTGGAAAAGAGCAAAATTGAGATTGTGTTTCATATGAATATGATCCATGCATTACTGATCTTCCAAGTATATGTCCAAAATGTTTACAGACTAATGCTGCACACGGCACCAGTTAGTTCACTGAGAACAGACAGACACGTGGCATAAAGAACAAACAGGGGTGCCAGTTGCTCTGGTGCCGTCAGGAGCTGGCTGGGTGAGAGAGGGGGGACATGTAACCGCCCCATCGAAGAGATGGCGAAAAAGATCATCAGAAAGGCTCGGAGAAAACCCCCCCTCCCCCTCACTCTCTCTCTCTCGCTAAACACACACACAGATGCAAACACGCACGTACGCGCGCCCGCGCGCGCGCGCACACACACACGCTCGCACGCACGCACGCACACATACACACTAACGCGCGCCCGCACACAAAGACACACACACAAAACACACACACACACACACACACACACACACACACACACACGACACACAACTTATCCAATGACATTTAGAGAGACGCAAAAGCAGCCTCTCGTGTTTATATAGTTAGCATCAACAGTTCTGTTTATTCTGCTTATCGTGTGCTTCTCTGTGTGTGCATGCAAGCGGAGAAAATGGAAAATACATACTACCCACCCACTCTTCTGTGTGCGTGTGCGTGTGTGTGTGTGTGTGTGTGTGTGTGTGTGTGTGTGTGTGTGTGTGTGTGCGTGTGCGTGCCAATATTCCATCACTTTCCTTGGCGATTTCTGTTTTCTCTCTCTCTCTCTCTTTCTCTCTCTCTGATCTTACACACACACACACACATAATCTCTCTCCCCTCTACCCTCCCCCCCGCACATATACACTCTCACGCTTATAATCTCTCTCTCCTCTCTCTCTCTCTTGTCTATCTTTGCTCCCTCACTCTGTCTCTGTCTGCCTGCCTGCCTGTCTGTCTCCCCCCCCTCCCCCTCTCTCTCTCTCTTTCGCCTCTCACTTCCTCCCACACCATCTTTTCACACACTCATACCCCCTTGCTCACACACAAAACAAGAACGACAGCAAACTCCCCCCCCCCCCCCCCCCCCACACCCCACACCACACCACACCCATGTCCCTGCAAAAGACACCGCCAGACCCACCGACTGCCGTCCTACTGTGACTGCAATCAAACGTCACTAGGGGCATCCCCCCCCCCCCCCCCCAAGGTGCGCCCCGCTTGTCTTATCTCAGTTGTCACACACACAACCAACCCGGAGCTGAACATACAACACTTAGTAAATATGAAATGAGGCAGGGAACAGTAAACAATAAACAAGTCGGGTAACTCTTGCTCCCATAAGAAAACATAACTCCAAAGGCATGCTGCTTACGACACTGATTCGCCTAGCAGACATGACAGCACAGTGCACACAGAACAAACAAGGAAACATCCCCCCCCCCCCCCCCTCGCCCCCAAAAGGATGCTCTTGTTGCTGTGTAGATGTGTTCGGTATAGGGTAGGTACATGGGCAAGATTGGAGCATCCTTTTGGGGGGATGTTTCCTTGTTTGTTTGTGTGTGTGTGTGTGTGCTCTGTGCTGTCATGTCTGCTAGGCGATTCGGTGTCGTAAGCAGCATTCCTTTGGAGTTATGTTTTCTTGTGGGAGCAAGAGTTACCTCACCCCTACTTGTTTATTGTTTATTCAACACTTAGTCAGACTGCACCGCCCGCGTCGTCAGCTGAATGGGGTGCTGCACGTTTAGAAGTGTGTCATGTTTATGTCATGGTACTGCTCCACAGATACAAAGAAAGGGAGAGAGAGACAGGGGGGCGGGGGGGAGGGAGAGAGAGAGAGAGGAGAGAGAGAGAGAGAGAGAGAGAGAGAGACAGACGACAGAAGGATAGACAGACTGGCAGACACACACACAGAGAGAGAGAGAGGAGAGAGAGAGAGACAGAGACAGAGACAGAGAGAGACAGACTGACAGACAGAAGAGAGAGAGAGAGGGAGAGAGGCAGACAGACGGCATGTGAATGTCTCTGAATCAGAGTAAATATGAGAGAGATAAAGACAAAAAAAGGGAAAGAGTGTGAATGCGCATGCGTTCATGCATACGTGTGCTTGTGAGTGAATAGAGGTGTGTGTGTGTGTGTGTGTGTGTGTGTGTGTGTGTGTGTGTGTGTGTGTGGTGTGTGTGTGAAAAAGAGAGGAGAGGAGAGAGGGGAGAGAGAGAGGGAGAGAGAGAGAGAGAGAGAGAGAGAGAGAGAGAAGTGTGTGTGTGTGTGTGTGTGTGTGTGTGTGTGTGTGTGTGTGTGTGTGTGTAGTGTGTGATGTGTAAGCGTATCACATAATTACTCCATCTTCTCCCTCCTCTCTCTCTATCTCTCAGCCTCTTTTCACGCACTCATTCTCTACACTCTCTTGTATTGCTCACACACCAAACAATCACACACGGATCACATCAGACCCCCCCCCCCCCCCCCCCCCCCCCCCCCTCCGACCCTTCCAGAAGTGACACTGCCAGACCACACGCTGCTGCTGCCGCAGAGGTCGTTTACTCTCGGCAGTTCTTACCGAGTCAGGCTGGCCCGTGGCCTCAGCAACTGCGTTTCACAGTCGAGTCACCTATCCCCCCCCCCCCCCCTCTCTGAGCCATACGGTGCCACGGTTCTGCTTTTGAGGGTGAGCCAATGGAAGGCCCAGAGTGCCCATACTACATCACCACGGTCAGTCAGTCAGTCAGTCAGTCAGTCATTCCCTGACCGCTGGGGTCGTTGGGGGGGACGTGATGAGGCAGCCGCCGTTTCTCTCCAGGCTCTTCTGTTGGTAGCTGTCTTGAGGAGATCTGGCATGGTCATTTTGGTCCAGTCCTTTATATTTTCGGACCAGCTCTTTCTCTGCTGTCCTCGTCTGCGCCCTCCTTCAACGGTACCTTGAAGGATGGTTTTGGAGAGGGTGTTGTGACGAATGACGTGGCCAAACCATGCCATCTTCCGTCGTTTGACGGTTGCCAGAAGTGGTTCGTGGGGCCCAACTAGGTTATTTATTACCACAGTCGCCTTGGCTCGAGGCTGTGTCAGGCCAACTGACATAGGATAGAACACCAAGGCCACATCAAAATGTTGTTATGCTCTGCATAGTTATGCGGGGATTGTCTTCAGTTGTGACAAGCTCCTAGCATAACATTATCAGTCTCCAAAATCCCCCGAAGTCGGCGTGTGGCTGCCCACGTGGCGGGGTAATCAAAAACGGTCACACACGTATGTTTCATCCCCAGCTGATGCATTTGTACCATAGTGTTCAAATGCTTCGGCTGGTTGGATGATCCCTGGAGTCTTTTAGCCAGGGTATGACAACAACAACAACATTACCACGTGTCGGCTGGAGTGAAATAAATAAATACATAAACACACAAATAAGTAAATGAAATAAATAAATTAATTAACAAATAAATGAATAGTTTCAAAGCGAGGGGACTGCAGGCGGGTGTTGAAACTTTTTTTTTTTTTTTTTTTTTTAACAGAGAAATTAGAATGAATCCGCCAGACAAAAGGAACGAACAAATTACCAGACAATTCACTTCTCATTTGTTTGCCCCTTTCGTGTGGCGGATTAATTATGATTCCTCCTTAAAAAAAAATAGAGAAATACCTGGAAAAATAAATGAATGAAAAAAAAAATCAATAAATGAATGGATGAATGAATAAATATAATAAATAAACAAACAAATAAAATATGGCAGGGAAAAACAGCTACAAGTTTCGAGATAGAAGCCTAAACACAAACCCTTATATCAGTGTAAGCAGTTGAGGCAACTAAAGCGAAGGTGGACACCTGGACTAGAAAAAAAAAAAAGAGAAGAAATAATTCATACTTGCGCACATGGGAAACGATCCTTACCCGATGAGCATGGCCTAGGGAAAAGAAAATGAACACCTGAGCGCCGTGAAAAAAAAGGCACCACGTGCTTTCCGTGATTCATAGGTAGCTGAGAACAATAACACCGAAGCTGCCAGTTGGCTTCTAGACAAAAAGTTCAACATCACATGGTATAACATGCTCGCCTTTTTGTACTCCCAGTTCTTTAATAGAGCAGGAAGTACTTTACAACGGGAACGAAGAAATGCTGTCTGTGTGTCTGTCTGTCCGTGGTCAAAATGGGTTCCACTCGCTCCTGACAAACTTTCTGGGCCGATCTTTCTGAAAATTGGTAGGTATGTTCATGATGGGTCACGGATGATGCCCGATGTTTTATTTTACCAGAATAGCCGTTACTAACGACTATAACAGCCCCAAAACGGTTTTTCTTCTTCATGGAATATCTCAGTGATGAAATACATTATGACGCATGTTTGATTGTGACGTTTTTCAGCGCCGTACCTAAATACACGGCTTTAGATCTAATAACTGACTGGCAGATCATGGGTATTTTCACAGTAAACATGCTCTTGACATATACACGCGTATTCACGATAAACAGAGTGCGTTTATAGGCTTTGCATCTTGTTTTTCTCCCGTTTGTTCCGCATATTCACCTCAGTCAGTGACTTAAGACGTTGTAATCTTCGCTTCAGCCATTGTAGCAATCATGCTCCATCCAACTCCTGTTGACAGCGGGAAAAAAAAAAAACAAAAAAAAAAAAACAACAACAACAAAAAACTACAACCCGGGGATCCTCTTCAGAAGGCACGCATAAGCCTGGCCGTGTCTGGAGTTGTGCTGTTTTGACCTGCCAACGGAACAGCAACGAGTTGTGAGAACGCGGGATGCACACGGCAGTTACCGGACAGTGGAGTCTTTTCCCGTCGGGCTCTGCAGTCACGAGACACACGGGCTGATAAACCCACCGAGGCGCTAACGTGGCGGTTCTGTCGTGTCACGTCCAGTGGCCTTTACACGATGGCATCTGCCAGGGAGTAGCTGGTGTCTCTTGATGTCTTAACGGAATGCCCTGTGCGTGCCTGCACCCTCTGAGAACACAGCACAGGCTTCCCAGGGTGGTGCAGGATTGCTCCCAGGGTGGTGCAGGATTGGTGGTGCAGGATTGCTCCCAGGGTGGTGCAGGATTGCTCCCAGGGTGGCGCAGGATTGCTCCCAGGGTGGTGCAGGACTGCTCCCAGGGTGGTGCAGGATTGCTCCCAGGGTGGTGCAGGATTGCTGCCAGGGTGGTGCAGGATTGCTCCCAGGGAGGTGCAGGATTGCTCCCAGGGTGGTGCAGGATTGCTCCCAGCTGGTTGCTTCAGCAGTTCACATGGGTGAAACCTACAAAACTTGATTTGACTGAAATAAGACCAAGGTCCAGGCCCCGGCGAGGTACAGGGGCAGTGCGAAGCCCCCTGGGCGAAATTGAACTTTTTAAAAATTTTTTAGGCCAATTTCATTGGCTCTCCTGCACCAGAAAAAAAAAACTTAATTGTAACATGATTTCTGCAGTAAAAAGCTTAACTGTAACATGCTTTTGTGAGTTACTGTTAGACTTTATGTTCCATTAATTCATTTAAATGGATAAAAATAATATTTTTACCTTATTGTACAAGCTCAGGAAAGTTAAAATGAAAAAATAATAAAGTTTATAAAAACGTTTTGGTGGTAGTTGAATCTGTTGGAGAGGAAACTGACGTTTCAAGCCACAGGCCCGTTGTCAAAGTGAAGAGAAGAAGACAGTGTAGACAGGAAAGCCCATGTGAGAATTGGGTCTTTGTATTCGTCAATGACTACTTAATTTCCGGAGCAC
>CM065743.1:19250297-19252797 GCA_033310375.1 Conus canariensis
GCTGCTTATGGAATTCTGTTATAACTTCATTCGATGTAAATACAAGCCTCCGAGTCTTTAAAAACAAATATCAAACACACCTTATGACGCAATACATGAACAGCATCTCCTGATCCTTATGGTAAGTGAATATTTACTTTTATATCCGGCCCTCTCTCTCTCTCTCTCTCTTCTCTCTCTCTCTCTCTCTCTCTCTCTCTCTCTCTCTGTGTGTTTGAGTAGGGTTGGTTGTGAACGGAGGGGTAGATGGGGTGAGGTGGGTGTTTGTTACGAGGGGCGAGGATGGAATTGTTTGCAGAAAACACGGGATAGAGAGGAAAGGGGAATTGCGTGCGTATCTGGAAGGCGGAAAAATGTGTGTTGTACGCCCCCTTCTGGAACAGATTCTAGGTTTTAATATTGATTTACTATCATGTTGATTTATATTTGTGATTATTATGTGTTCTGTATTTCTATCTTTTTCAGATCATGCTATTCGATAGATGTAATGTTTGACAATGCATATGTATATATGTGCGCATGGTGTTATATTTGAATTGTAATGTTATCGTTTTTAATCATTATCATTCATTACTATTGTTATTGCTATTATTATTGCTTGGAAAGGATTGTGCGACAGGTGGATGTTTGGTTAATGGTTGGGGTGTGGAGGGTGGCTTTTGTGTTTGAAATGTTTCCTTTTAATTTTTGAGGGCAAGATGCAAACAAGCCTGCCATGTGCTTATTCTTTTCCCTCATTAAACAAATTTCGTTCGTTCGTTTTCTCTCTCTCTCTCTCTCTCTCTCTCTCTCTCCTCTCTCTCTCTCTCTCTCTCTCTCCAGGGCTGGGTGGAAAAAAGCATGTATATTGCTTATCTCATTACCCTGGTTAAATTTTTAAAAAATCGTTTCGTTTCGTCTCTCTCTCTCTCTCTCTCTCTCTCTCTCTCTCTCTCTCTCTCTCTCTCTCTCTCCTCAAGTGCCATTTCGTCCCCTTCCCCCCTCCCCGTCCCCCTCGCTCCTTCTCTCTCTCTCTCCCTCTCTCTCTCTCTCTCCCCCCTCTCTCTCTCTCCCTTTCTCTCTCTCTCCCTCACTCTCTCTCTCTCAAATGTCATTTTGCACCCTTCCTCCCCTCCCCGTCCCCCTCACGCCTTCTCTCTCTCTCCCTCCCTCTCTCTCTCTCTCCTCTCTCTCTCTCTCTCTCAAAAAAAAAAAAAAAAGAAGTCATTTTGCCTCCTTCCTCCCCTCCCCGTCCCCCCCCCCCTTCTCCTCTCCTCTCTCTCTCCTCTCTCTCTCTCTCTCTCTCTCTGTGGAAACACCAGCTGGTTGAGAGTTCCTAACTCAAAGACCCGCAAAACAGAAAACAACAACAACAACAAGAACAACAACAACAACAACAACAACAACAGCATTGGAATTCTCATTTCCGCCGAGAGACGATGTCCTTGCAAACCGTGTGCACTTGAAAGAGATCCAGCCCAGGTCCGAACTCCCGGACCCTCATCACCCGACATGATCTCTAGCTCCGCCCATGCACCCCCCTCCTCCCCTCCCCTGACACCCATTTCCCCCCCCCCCCCCCCCCCAAACTGCCAACTCTTTCCCTAGGCTGCCCTCTCACCCAATTTATTTTCATGTCAGCAGGTGTGAGGCTGTTAAAGCACCGGAGACACAGCTGGGAAAACACACAGCTGGGGGGACACAATGTAAGCATGGCCTCTTTGGTAGATACACACACACACACACACCACTCACCCTCTCTCTCCTCTCTCTCTTCTCTCTCTCTCTCTCTCATCCTCTCTCTCTCTCTCTCTCTCCAGCTGTGGGAACATAAGCGTGGCCTCTTTGGCGGATACTCTCTCTGTCTCTGTCTCTCTCACTCACTCACTCATGAATTCACACGCACGCCCGAGAACGCGCGCGCGCGCGCACCCCCCACCACACACACACACACAACACACACACAACACACACACACACACACACACACACAGAGAGAAAGAGGACATAGACAGAGAGAGAGAGACAGAGTCAGAGAGAGACAGAAAGACAGACAGAAACAATGACAAATAATTTTATTGTTGCTATTGTTATTGTTATTTTTTTCCACAATGAATTCAAGTGCGTACTAAAACACGATTAACCATTCCCCCTTCTCCTCTCTCCCCTCTCTCTCTCTCTCTCTCTCTCTCTCTCTCTCAGAAACACTGAAGTTTGTTGTTGCTATTGTTATTTTATTTGTTTGTTTGTTTGTTTTTACAACAACAACAAAAAACTCAAACAATTGACCAAGATGTCACAAACAGCTTTCAATAAAAGTTTAGAACCAAAAACTGAAACTTGCACAATAATTATCCAATTACCGAAACTGTTCTTCTCGTGGTGCACGTGCAGTTGGCAGGGTTTCCATTACGTTGGTCGCTGTCATGTATCTCAGGTTAAAGGTGTAATACACGCAAAAAAAAAAAAAAAAAAAAAAAAAGAAAAAGAAAAGAAAAGAAAGAACAAAAGAAAGAAAAAG
>CM065743.1:19262797-19269123 GCA_033310375.1 Conus canariensis
ACAGGTAAAAATAAAGATTATAGCTAACAGCCCTCCAGGTATACAGCCCCCTCCCTGTATACAACCCCTTAACGTGCACACGGATCTAAAGACACAACCCACGCAAAAAGCTACACCTGACACCCCCCTCCCCCCCACCCCCTTCATGTATACAGCTGTCTCCACATATACAGTCTCCATCCACGTCCACAGCCTCCTCCACATACATCCAGGGCCTAAGACGGGACTCTGGGGGGATAGGAAGAGGCTATACCGTAACAGCCTCCCCACCCCCACCCCACCCCTACCCCACCCTTGTGCCATCAACGTTCACACCTGACCAGCCTGCAAAGCGGTTTATCCGGTGTCGGTACAACCTGCTACCACAACAAACAGCGCCACCACCACCCCCCCCCCCCCCCCCATCCCCACCCCCGAACAATGTGTCCAGACGTGACTAGGTTGGGGCAAGGTGGGAGTGGGAGGTTGGGGGGGGGGGGGGAAGGGGCATGAGACCCTGTGTTGACGGTGTGCAATGATGGGTGAAAGGCGATTAGCGAGCCGAATCAACAAACAAATATTGGTCAAGGGCTTGCGGGTGCGCTGAGTCCCCCTCTATAAGCTATCGCCTTACGACTGGCGATGTTATCTGCTGATTCTAATCTGCGGTAACAACAATCTAAGGAGAAGAAAAAAGACGACGACGACGACGAAGAAGAAGAAGAGAAGAGAAGAAGAAGAAGAAAAGAAAGAAAGAAAGAAAGAAAGAAAGAAAGAAAGAAAGAAGAAGAAAGAAGGAGAAGAAGAAGAAGAAGAAGAAGAAGAAGAAGAAGAACAACAACAACAACAACAACAACAACATAACGAGTTAAAGAAAAACGTGGAGCGGGAAGAAAAAAGAAAAAAAAAAGAAAGAAAGAAAGAATGAAAAAAAGAAAGACAGAATACAGAAGAAGAAAGGAAGGAAGAAGAGGAACAATGATAGTTCGTTCGTCCGTCGAGTCGACGAACGAACGAACTATTCTTGAAAGAAAGGAAGAAGACGAACAAGAATAAAAACATCAAGAACAAGAATACACAGAAATGAAAGTAGTAGTAGTAGTATTTAGTAGTAGTAATTGTTTTTGTTGTAGTAATAGCAGCAGTAGCAGTAGTAATAGTGGTAGTGGTAGTAAAGCACTCGTAGTATAGTCGTGGTAACATTAGTAGAAGTAGCAGCAGTAGTTGTTACTGTTGTTGTTGTTGTTGTTGTCGATGTTGTTGTTGTTTCTGTTTGTTTGTTGTTGTTTTTTCCGAACTCCATTACATGGAACATTTTCCGCGAGGATAGCCTATGGATATTATCATAGGCCTTGCTGAAATCGATAAAAATTGTTCCCTTACGGAAACTGGAATTCCCGTACGTTCTCAACAATACGGACAAAAAGTGAACATCTGATCTGCATGGGAGCGTGTTGGCCTAGGCTTGCCTGTTCCCCCTGCTGTTCCTTGTCAACAGAATCTCTCATGCGTTTCAAGATCACCTGTCAAGAAGAGAGTCTCCCATGGACACAGACAGCGCAGCAAAGATGTGAAACTTTTCAGCACAGTTTCGAAGGACTACAGGAAAGCGTAAAATGTCTGACTCGCTGTGACAAAAGATTTTCTAAGTCCACTGCCATCAGTCAAAAGGACATCTATAAACTCGTAGCGAGTTAAAGATGACATTTCTAATACTCGTCACACCTGTTATCGAGACGAGCACGACGAAATAAGGCAGTCGGTCAGCATGTGGACCCCCCCCCCCCCTCCCCATCCCACTAACCACAACCACCACCACACCACCATCTCCTCCTCCATCTGTCCAGTTGGTGGATCAGATCAGGAAGTGGTTCTCCCTGTCATGGACCATGTTCTCCCCGGGGCTGAACAGGTATGGACAGGTAACAGCACACGCCAGGGAGTGTCCCTCGCCCCTCATCGCTTGACTATCACCTCTCATCAATGTGGTCAGCTTCACACTACCTACCACCATCACCATCCTCCCCCACCCTACTCCCCTACTTCCCCCATTACCCAGTGCCTAACTGGTCCAACATCACGGAGGTGGATCACAGCACCGGCAGGGAACGAACGTTCAAATCCTGACACGAAACCCATGGAGACGTGCGGGGTGAAGTGAGGCAATTGTTGAAGAACCCCGCTGTCTCTTACTTGTGCTCCCCTTTACCCCACGTCCAGCGTGATCCCTTACACGCTGTCGATCGTTAAAAGATAGTGTCACTGTCGTGTCGCATGAGCAACGAGGGCCCCCTTGTCCCCGCGCAGGGTGCAGACAGACTTGGAGAAACAAAATTCCCAACCTTTTCCCAACCTTTCCCAACCACATCACCGGTTTTCCCAACCAAGATACATCTCATGCACATATGGTAACGGCAGATCGACCTCTTGCATACACTGCACAATGCCTTTCTCTTGTCGGTAGCATCTTTCTGCAGCCAATCCTTATAATTCTTCTTTTACAAGCCAAACATCGTTGAAAGCACAGTTTCCAGGCATAGCCACTGACAGTAGTGAGCATAGATCGGTCTCCAAACGAAATAGACTACAGGAGCTATGAAACACAGAAAGCTAGAATGCGCGCAAATGTCGATCAATGGCGATCTTCTTGGCACGAACAGTAACTCTTGACAACAAATGGTTACACTCCATAAGTAGAGCAAACTGTCAGTCGCGATGTCGGCGATTTTCGGACAATTAGAATTTATTTGTTTGTGCCTTTGTTGTTTGGTTTTCTGTCTCTTTGTTGTTTGGTTTTCTGTCTCTTTGGTTTTGAAGATGCTTGTTGGAGATTTTGAAAATGCTTGTTCAATTTTCCCAAACCTTCCCAACCCCACAGACACCAAATGCCCTTTTCCCCAAACTGTCACTACTGGGAAAAGGACCATCCGTTTTTCCCAAACCTTCCCAACTATTCCCAACCTGTGGGAACCCTGCCACGATCCCACTCTCTCTCTCTCTCCTCTCTCTCTCTCTCTCTCCCCGCCCCCCCCCCCCCCGCCCCCAGGTTGCAAGTCCCTGTGGCAGGGTCGGTGTAAGGCCCCTAATGGTCAGTATACCCAGCAGACATCCGCCCCCCCCCCCCCCCCCCCCCCCCCCCCCCCCCAACTCCCTCCCCATTTCACCAGTGAAGAATCCCCTGAGTCTTACATCGCAAAGATGACGTACACATTACAAAGGTCACGTGAGCATCAATAAAGGCACATCTACAGTGGATACTGGATCCCATAGAAGACCTAGCCATGGAGGGAAAAAGAAAAGAAAAAGAAAAAAAAAAAAACCCGTGGACATTAGTAGTTCATATTCATCCAACTACGTCTTTTTTATCTGGGATATAAAGAGCTTAATTTTTCTAAGTCTGTTTCTTTGCTCTGTTCATCATGCCCAAACATGCTTGTTCTGTGACCGCCTTGGTTACCCCCCCCCCCCTCCCCGTTCCCCTCTCTCTCTGTCTGTCTGTCCGTCCGTCTCTCTCTCTCTCTCTCTCTCTCTCTCTCCTTTCTCTCTCTCTCTCTCTCTCTTCCCGAACTATAATGTTACCGGAATGGCGCACTGCGGCAACACACTGTATCTCCTTCCCTACCTCCCCTGCCTGGACAAAACAGCTCCCTCTCTGTCTGTCTCTCTGTCTGTCTGCCCTGTCTGTCTGTCTGTCTGTCTGTCTCTCTCTCTCTCTATCTCTCTCTCTCTCTCTTCCCGAACTATAATGTTACCGGAATGGCCCACTGAGGCAACACACTGTATCTCCATCCCTACCTCCCTGCCTGGACAAATAGCTCCCTCCTTCTCTGTCTGTCTGTCTGTCTGTCTGTCGTCTGTCTGTCTGTCTGTCTCTCTCTCTCTCTCTCTCTCTCTCCCCCTCTCTCTCTCTCTTCCCGAACTATAATTGACCAAATGGCGCATTGAGGCAACACACTGTGTCTCCTTAGTTCCCTACCTCCCCTGTCCCCTGCCTGACAAACGCTCCTCTCTCCTCTCTGTCTGTCCCCCCCCCCCCCCCTCCCCCCGAACTATAATGTTACCGGAATGGCGCACTGAGGCAACACACACTGTATCTCCCTAATTCCCTACCTCCCCTGCCTGGACAAACAGCTCCCTCTCTCTCTCTCTGTCTGTCCCCCCCCCCCTCCCCCCGAACTATAATGTTACCGGAATGGCGCACTGAGGCAAACACACACTGTATCTCCCTAATTCCCTACCTCCCCTGCCTGGACAAACAGCTCCCTCTCTGCCCCATTCAGCGTCCAGCCTAATGGCCTTTCCAGCCGCTGAAATCACCCTGCTTTGAAGGGTCAATCGCCTGGTTTGAAGGGTTAAATCGCATCCACCCCACCCCCACCCCCTCCCCCTTCTCAGCAAGTCACCCCATCGTCTAAAAGTGCCTGTGTCACCATCAACCTGTGCTTGTTTCACACTCAAGCTGTGCGGCCTCCTCGGCGGGGACGTGGGAGGCCGGGTTGGAAGGGATAGGATGGGGGTGGGGGGGAGGGGGGAGGGGGCTGCTATGACCCAATGCTGGGAAAGGAAGAGGTTAGGAGATGGGGAAAGGGGGGGGGGGTGGAAGAAGTGGGGGAGAGCTATTGATTCTTTGACAGGTTGGGTTGAGGTGTGTGTGTGTGAGAGATACCGTCATCTCTGGCTGGGCCAGCAGGACGTGAATGTATATCCACACACCTCCACTTCGGCACTGATTGACTCTCCTGTCTGTCTGTCCCTTTTGTCGTCTGTCTGTTCTCTCTCTCTCTCTCTCTCTCTCTCTCTCTCCTCTCCCCCCCCCCCTCCACATGACAAACCCATTAACCCCGATATCTCCCGTTTTCAGACGGCCCAAACCCCTCCCCAAACACACCCACACTGGGTGTTCACACGGAACCAACAACGACTGGAGCGGACTGAACCTCAAGATCCTCCTCCTCCTCCTCCTCAGCGGAATCCAGACAGAGAGACAGCTGCAATACTACAACGTTGTGATTCCAACAACCCTGGACGGACCGTCACGTCAACAATCAACCTCACTTTTTCGCTCCCATGATCCCCTCCTGGGTGGCCTCGTTTCCGTCCGGCGGCCATTTCGATCGTTGCGCCGAACACGAGAAATAAGTGGTGTCGCGTTCTTTGTTTTCACTGTCCTAAATGTTATTTGTTTTCGCCTGAAGAAGACCCAGGAGGCGACATGCATTGTGTCTTGTCCTGCACTTTGTTTGTCTGTGTCCATGGCGGTAAAACCCAAACCCTGTCTTCTTTCTAAATCAAAGTCAGTTAGACGCAGAAAACAACAATGTCTTTCACGGGATTGCCCCCCCCCCCCCCTCCCCCTCCCCACTCCCCTAAGATCTTCGTTGGTGGAATACAGACGGAAAGTTGCAACAACAGCGACACCTTACCCCCCCCCCCCCCTCCTCAACCCTCTCTCCCCCATCCCTTCCAGCCCCAAGTGCCTTTGAAAGGCTGTTCAAAGACAGACTGGTGGTCACCCTGGCTCACAGACCGCCGTTTACCACCAAGGGATCTGAAGCGAGGAACAAAGAGCACGTTGTCCGGCTAACAAGTCCCAGGCGTCCCTCTCTTGACAAGACTAACTGTGTTAAAGTACTACGGTGGAAGGGACTCCACCCCCCCCCCCCCCAGACCCCCCCCCCCAACAGTGTTTGTGGTGTGTGTTGTGGGGTGTGTGTGTGTATTGTGTGTGTGTATGTGTGTTGTTGGGGTGGGTGTGTGTGTTTTATGTCTGTTTGTTTTTGGTGTCTTTGCATTTTTCATCTCTATTCATAATTTTTTTTTTTTCCACCAGATAATTTACTTGATCACCCACCTTTTTTGCGAAGTATATGCTTGATTGTGTGTGTGTGTGTTTGTTTGTTTGTTTCGTTTTTTTGTTTGTTTGTTTTTGCTTTTTTTTTTTTGTTGTACTAAACTTGCTACTCCCATGGAGGTTTATAACACACTCGGAGATAGATGTGCAGATATATTATTAATTGTATGTCCCCCCCCCCTCCCTCCACTCCCCCCCCCCCTCCCCCACTCCCCTAAAATCTTCGTTGGTGGAATGCAGACGGGAAAATTGCAACAAAAAGCGATACTTACCCCCTGGTGTATATCACAGACACATAATTAATCAATGCTGTATGGATGGATTTATGCAATTTAATCTGTGCTGGTTTATGTTCATGGGTGTGCATATTTTAATAAACGCGAAAAAAAAAAAATTGGAAAAAAAAAAAAAAACAAATTTTGTACTAACCAACCAAATGACAGAAAGTACTTACGAACGTTCGTCTGACCTGACCTTCACAAACTATAATTTCAAA
>CM065743.1:19284223-19294223 GCA_033310375.1 Conus canariensis
GAGAGAGAAAGGAACGGTGGACGCTGCGAATCCTTTTCCTTCTCGCCCTTGACCAACCCATCATTATGTTTTGTTTTTTTTTTTTGTTTGTTTTTTTTTTTTGTTTGTTTTTTCGATTAGACCTTTAAACGTGTTAAGGACACCTCGCTCTCTGATCCCTCCCCGGCTCTGAAGAATTGATACACGCCCGCAGTTGATCAGTCATTTCAGTCATTAGTGTTTCCCCCATTCATCTTTGTATTGCCCCCACCCACCCATCCCCTTTCTCACCCTCTCTCTCTCTCTCCCTCTCTCTCTCTCTCTCTCTCTCTCTCATATCCCGTTTTGTCCGCATTGCTAGGTAAATGTATTGCGGAGGGAAGCGAAACTGTTTCTGTATATGTAGGAACCAGTTTGTCCGAGCTCAAGAAGTAATGTGGACAGGTGTTTTTGTTTGTTTGTTGGTTGGTTGTTTTTTTTTTTGTTTGTTTTTTTTATCTTCATCGTAGATCATTTTGACGTCAAACTATGACGTACGTCGTATGACGAAGAGACGTGGCCTTGCGGATTTGTTCCACACTGGGATCACAGCTTTTTGTTGTACTGTCAACTTCGTCTGTTAAAGACAGGCTACTCTAACGACAAATGAAATAAGCTTCACTCCCTTTTCTCTGGTCGCTGGAGTGTTGGATTTCAAGTCAGGAAACGTTGGTCTGGATGTGCATGGGGGTGGGGGTGGGGGGGGGGGAGGGGGGGGGGGGAATGGCAGTTGGTAGTAAATGTTTCTGTTCTGTCTTGTATCACTTAATGACAGCATTTTTTGTTTGTTTTTTTTTTTTTTGTTTACAAGATGTCGATTCAATCGGATATGAAAGTGAATAAAAGACTAAGTTTGTTTAATTAAATTTGTTTTTCGTCTGATTGTTGTGTATAGTATGATACTGACATGCGTGGAGGGCAATGTGGTTCGCCGAATTGTGTCAACGTTCTGGCGATTGGTCCAACGAAAAAGCGCCTTATGCCTGTTATGTACATGGGGTGATTGTTGGCGATCTGTGCAAATGGAGGAAGTGCAAGCGTTGGAAGATTCCTTCATTTTCATAGAAAGGTTTGCATCACGTTAAAAAAAAAAGCAAAACAACAAACATGATGAGAGTTGACATTGCTCTTGAGTGCTTGTGTGTCATGTTCGTGTAGCTAAATGGCCTTGTTTATTCCTTTGTCTGGTCCGACTGGCTATTGTGTGAGAGAACCCTAACTCGTAGAGACCACTACATCGTTCTGTCTAGTTAGATAGTGACTTTAACGGCCTGGCGAGACGTGGGCGGGCTCTCAGGCACTGGCTGGTCGGTTCGGGAGAACCGCTGTCTGTTACTGGGTCAATTGTAAATACGGCTGTCTGCTGCTGACCAGGAACGACAACTGGCTTCACAGCTTGAAATGTTAAGCGCCCTTTGCTTTAGTCCGTGTATTGGCTTTGTAAAGAAATCGTCGCAATCGTCATTCGTTTCGAGTGCTGTGTGTCGGCACTTATGCGTGAACTGTTGGTTCTGGTCAGCGATTGGGTCAGATGTGTTAATGTCCATACTAAGGAGAGCCTCAAGACTGCTGATTGTATAGTTCTGTGACAGACAGCGAAACTCGGTCGGTACTGCTGCTGCTGCGTGTTTCGAAATCTCACACATCGGTGTGGGGGGAAAAAGATTGATGCCGTAAGAAATACGACAGTACGTCGCTGTAATACAGGTGTGTGAGTGATGTCCTGTAGTATGAGATGTTGCTAGTTCTTTGTTCTGTCTGGTTCCTTTGTTCTATCCCCCCCCCTCCACCCCGTTCCCTTGCTGCAGTACATATCTGACAATTGCGGTATTGCCACTCTTCCTGGTTCCTGACGAAACTCCTGAATGAGAAACCAGTCGGTCTGTGTTGGCCTGTTGTCTCGCAGTGACGTTGAACCTGTTGTTTGTTGTCTCTCAGTGATGTTGAACTTGTTGTTTGTTGTCTCTCAGTGATGTGAACCTGTTGTTTGTTGTCTCTCAGTGACGTTGAACCTGTTGTTTGTTGTCTGTCAGTGATGTTGAACCTGTTGTTTGTTGTCTCTCAGTGATGTTGAACCTGTTGTTTGTTGTCTCTCAGTGATGTTGAACCTGTTGTTTGTTGTCTGTCAGTGATGTTGAACCTGTTGTTTGTTGTCTCTCAGTGACGTTGAACCTGTTGTTTGTTGTCTCTCAGTGATGTTGAACCTGTTGTTTGTTGTCTCGTCAGTGATGTGAACCTGTTGTTTGTTGTCTGTCAGTGACGTTGAACCTGTTGTTTGTTGTCTCTCAGTGATGTTGAACCTGTTGTTTGTTGTCTCTCAGTGATGTTGAACCTGTTGTTTCAGATGCATCCTGGCGTAGCCTTGTATATTTTGAACACGTGATACCAGTCACGTGACTGTTCGGATGACGCGGACCCGATGTCTCACAGCTGTAGTGAAGTGTAAATAAAGGGGACGTTACCCGTGTTCCGGTCCACATTCTGGCAGCAAGTGCCAGTGTTCTACTCAGAGTAATGGGAGGCGGTGTTTTCTCTGGTTCTACAGTACTTTTATAACCTGGCTTCTCCGTCGTAAGCAACCTTACCTTACCTTAGTAACACCAGTCGACGTTGTTGAGTCATTTCCAACGGTTGACAGCAGCTTTTGTCAGTCTTTGTTAGTGTTGTTTTTTTTTTTTTTTTTTCCAGATTCAGCTCACCTGCTCTTTCCGCGCCATTTTCGGTGCAACGTTTCTAACTTTTGGACTGAAGATCGCCCAAAGTGGGAAGAGCCAGAAACCTTTTGGACAGAAATGAAATCAATAGATATCAATCAGAATCGACAGATATGCAATGAATCGATCGTCATATTTAACAGATAGAGTCTACTGTAGGTGTTGTGTGTGTGTGTGTGTGTGTGTGTGTGTGTGTGTGTGTGTGTGTGTGAGTGAGTAAAGAAAAATACACCGAATATGCAATACATCGATTGTAATAGTTGACAGATAACAGTCTACTGTCGTTTATATTTTGGTGTGTGAGTAAAGAAAAAATACACCCAAGTCGCCCATGAAACAGACCCTGGAATTCAGACTCGCGGACGAAGAGCGCGCCTGGGTTTGTTGAGAAATGCTTTCTATGCACGTGTGCACACATATCCATATTAAAAAGCAGACTGATGTTTTATCCTGTCTGTTGATATGTCATTTTCTGTTGACATACCAGTAGTCTACACGCTAACAATGTTTTGGAAAAGTTGCGAGTGAAGGGAATAGATACACCCGAAGGGGCGAGCGAGTTGAATCCAGGGAAGTTCTGCCCTCAGCTGCCGAAGCAACCAGCCGGGAGCAATCCTGCGACAGAACGCGACTGATTCTTTGGACATTGCGGAGTAGGGTCTGGGAGAGGGTTGTCTTTTTAACATCGTCTGTTGGGGATTTTTGTTGGGTGTTTTTGTTTGGTGAGTTTGTCCGTTGAGGTTATCTGCTGAGGTTGTCTGTTGGTCTTGTGTGTTGAGGTTGTCTGTTGGTTTTGTCTTTGGTTTTGTTTGTTGAGGTTGTCTGTTGGTTTTTGTTTGTTTGTTTGTTTTTAGTTGAGGGTCGTTTTGTGCACGTTGTCCATTGGAAGGTTATTTGTTGGAAAGTTGTGCATCGAGAGTTATCCTGCTTTTAGAAGGTATGTGATTCCCTCCCTCCCCCCTCCACACACACGCACACATGCACACACATACACATGCACACGCACATACACACACACGCACACACACACACACACACGCACACACACATACACACACACGCACACACGCGCGCGCACACACACACACACACACACACACACACACACACACACACACGCACGCACACACTGACCAGGGGGAAGAAGTGTTACTAAGGTCTGACAATCCAATCATTTGTTGTTATGTTTATTTATATCACAGCTTATTAGTGCTTTTTTTCAGTTTTGGCAGTTCACCATGTGTGTTCATAACAATTATGTTGACTCTGACCCTGGCATTTAACCATACAATATAATGCACACTAAGAATGCTATAACACTACCACAGTTGATTTTTACATTGATCGCAAGCTTTTGTTTCGTAATATTTTTCAAGGCTTTTCCTTTGTGTGTGTGTGTAAATCGTTGGCCGTGTCATTATTTACAAGATGAAGCACCAAACCTTGTGAGAGAGATTTTTGAAATATTTCGGTTTCATTGTTGATTGTATCATAGCCGTCATCGTGTCGCACAAGGTCGCCTTTATAACCATCATTTCTTTAATAGAATTAGTTTTGTGTTCACTGTTTGTTTTTTTTTACTTATTTTTTTCACACATTTTCTGTCTTGAGATTAGTGTTATAGTTTTTGTCTGAAATGGTAACCGCTTGTGTTCCTTTTGTTTATACATTACGGGTTTATATCTTGCAGGTTGTATTTTTTAAAAATATTTCTTTGACCAGGACTTGGATTGGAAAAGACACTCGAAGAAATGTAACTACGCAATATAGTTGAAAGAATGTATTTTGAAAACAAAGAACAATTAATAAAGAATGATGGGCATGGAACGAGACTGTGCGAAACAAATCCTTACCATCACTGGCAATATTGCTCTGAAAACAATTGTAATTTTGATTATTTTAATAACGTCTGTTGAGTCATGTCTTATTTAAAGGGTTTATGTGTTCAGATGAAATTGGAAGGTTTTGTTTTTCTTTTACATTTATTTTTCAATATTTTTACTTTTTTTTTATATATAGACTTATTGTTTTCAAGTCTGGGAGTTCGTATGTAACTTGTGTAACAGTTGCACGATATGTTACAACGGTGATCTCATAATCCTAACATTTGAAAGAAGACAGAAGACGCCAAGCACTGGTGGTTGTTAGCGTCACGCGCTGTGGACTGGCAGGTTGTAGGTTCGAATCCCATGAGGGGCATTTCATTTATTGATTTTTTTTTTTTTTTTTTTGTGGTAAATCCCGTTCGGTTCGTGCTCAATGCTGAATGTGCTGTAGGCTTAAGTAGGGAGACTTGGTCACGTGATCGAGTTCCATCCACTGAACAGATCCTGTCTGAGCGTATTGTTCAAATGTCCCCCAAACACTGCAGGTGTCTGCTCTTACCTATGATGCAGGGGATAGATGAAGTCCAGCTCTGTCATGGAGTCTCAGACCAGAAAGAAATTCCAGAGCATCATCACCATGCTCCTTGATATTGCAAGAGTCTCGACGTCGGTGGCCCGCCATGCCCTGCTCCTGTGGTGACTTCAGGGCTGATTTCCTCCTCTTCACGAACACGTCCACACCCGTGCTGGTGATGTTGGTCAGAATCTTCGGTAGCGACAAGTGCACGGGGACTGCTTTAGGGATGAACCTGGTGGCGCCCCCTGGAGGGTTGTCGCTTACTCTTGCTGGCACCGGAACCGAGCAATTAGTGTTGTTGATTGAGGGGGTTAATTGAGTGGTGCCCTGCGTACGATGCCTTGGGGCAGGTACCACGGAACATCACCCCAGTGATTCAGCAGCAGGGCAGTGTCTCCTCTGGCAAGTTGCCTCGTCACGACCTGATGTTCCACATTCTCTATGAACTCCTTGGGCTGCGGCAAGACAAAGCCTGGGCGTGCCTGTTTGTGGGGTCGCTGGAACGGGCAGCCTGGGCGAAGCGCCGCTACGGCTGGAACGGGCGGCCTGGGCGAAGCGCCGCTACGGCTGGAACGGGCGGCCTGGGCGAAGCGCCGCTATGGCTGGAACGGGCGGCCTGGGCGAAGCGCCGCTACGGCTGGAACGGGCGGCCTGGGCGAAGCGCCGCTATGGCTGGAACGGGCGGCCTGGGCGAAGAGCCGCTACGGCTGGAACGGGCGGCCTGGGCGAAGCGCCGCTATGGCTGGAACGGGCGGCCTGGGCGAAGAGCCGCTACGGCTGGAACGGGCGGCCTGGGCGAAGCGCCGCTATGGCTGGAACAGGCGGCCTGGGCGAAGCGCCGCTACGGGGACAGGGCAAATGCGACGGAGAAAAAGAATAACCACAAAACTATCTACAATTTTTTCTGATCATTTTTCTTTGTTACCGGTGTTCTGCGATGGTGATTACGATGATCATAGGGTGTGTTTTTTTTCGAGTTTTCCTTTCCGTGAATTTTTTTTCCCCTTTCTTTCCAATTGTATTATCCATCAGTGTTTCCAATCTTATCTATCCGCCTGTATTTCCAGTCCTAGTATCCCAAGTCTGTTTCCAGTTGTAGTATCCAGCTAGTCTACACATGTATCTCCATCTTATTTCAGTCTTGGTATCTAGCTGTATTTCAAAGTCAGTGTCCAACTGTATTACCAATGTTAGTATCTAACTGTATTTCCAGTCTTAATGCCCATCTATATTTCAAATCTTAGTATTCAGGTGTATTTCCAATCTCATTTCACCAGCTGTATTCCCAGTGTAAGTATCCAAATTATTTTCAGTCCTAGGATCCAAATGAATGTGGAATCTTAGTGTTCAGGTGTATTTCTTATCTTAATATCCAAGAGCTCTTCCGATCTTATTGTCCAGGTGTATATCCTGTCCAAGTATTGGACTATATTTCGGGGGCCGGAATAGCTCAGTTGGTAGAGCGCCAGACTCATGATCCTGGGGTTGCGGGTTCGAATTTCGGTACAGGGGGATTATTCCCCCGGAGTTAACATTGGTTCTGACTCCATTCCCCATACAGTCCTTTGAATGAGACTATAAACCGAGGTTCCATGTGAACGCACGCACAACATCTGGCACACACGTAAAATCCCATCACCAACTTTCGGAAGAGAAGGCCAGTTTGAACGTTGGTATGGATGACACATTACACATAACATGTACCTTCCCCGAAGATGGAGTATGGCTGCCTTAATGGCAGGATAAAAAACGGTCATACACACAAAACTCCACTGCCTCTTTATACAGGCAGTGTCTGCAGGAGTATCAGTCTGCGTACACAGAAAGAAGGGAAAGAAAGGGCTGTATTTCAGTCCCAGTATCCAACCGTGTTTCCAGTCCAAGTATCGAACTGTATTTTCAGTCCCAGAATAAGTCCCAGTATCCAACCGTGTTTCCAGTCCAAGTATCAAACTGTATTTTCAGTCCCAGAATTCAACTGAATTTTCAGTCATAGCATCCATTTGCATTTTCAACCGTGGAATGCAGATTAACGTTAAGCCTATTTCTAGTCGTAATTTTCAAGTTGTGTTTCAAACCAAAGGTTAAAAAAAAAAGTCATTCTAAGCTTTTAGTAAAAATGGCTAAGATGATCAGTTTACAGCACATTATTTCTTCATCCTTATCTCCCCTGCACTGTCCATGAACTCTCCCCGGGCCGTCACGGGGAGGTCCCGCGCAGTTGGCCTGGGACAGCGAGGTGCCTAGCTCACTGGAATGAACGCCACCTGGTTGTTCTGCAGTGCTGGTGGTTAAAGAGCCTTAAAAAATCTGTTGGTCTTCTGGATGTACTTCGCACAGACCTCCCACTGTCTTCTTACTATAGAGGTGATCAGTGAAACCGAACGACCATGAAGAATTTAGCGCGTTGTTCATTCGTTCAGGACTGTGTGCTGAACGTTTTGTATCTAAGGCACTCTCTGATTGATGTTTTAGGATGGATGTCTTTTGATAATCAGTTTGTGAGCTTCACAGATGGCTAGACTGTAGAAACAGTGTGAACAGAATTTCGCTGACCTGTCCCCCACCCCCATGTTGCATAATCGACTAACCCCTTTTTCCCTGTTAACGGTGGAGTCCAAAAGCTGATCACACGTGAACCAACGTCCCAGCTGACGGAAAAGTGGGAAACTAGAAATGTTTGGGGGTTTATATTTGGTGGTCCAACTCCTGGTATGCGTCGTAGCTCAGTGACTGCATGCCGGCCAACGTCATATCCATCTGACAGGAAGGAAGAGGTGTGAACTGTGTTCAGGTTACCTGGTCGTTGCTCTCCGCCGCTTAAGAGAGCAAAAATTGGCTGTGTGCCAGTGGGTCAGTTTAATTCCTCGTCTGATCGCTTGCCATTCTGCGACTACGAGAATGGTAGGTGTCCACATCTCTGGGTGCTAGTATTCTGTCAGTAGATGTGTTTAAACCAAGAGACTAGTCTACGATAGACATGGAGAGGGAGAGGGGGAAGTGGCAGGAAGGAGGGGGGGGAGGGGAGGGCAAGGAGGTCATTAGCACGGTATGGGTATGGGCTTAGTCGCCGTGCAAGATCTGTCAGGAAATGGATGATGAGGTGGTGTATCATTATTGTCATGCTCACGATTGTCGTCTTCATATATGACAACAGTAAACAGGGGAAACACCAAAACTCCTAACCTTATTGACCACTGTGCTGTATTTGAGGCGAGCGTTGATGTCGATTTCATCCTCTTCAAGAAGACTTAGATTGTAAAGCATTTAATGGATATCTATAAGTAGCGTAGTTTCATGCCTTATTTAGCTTTACTGTACATTTTTTTCTTCCCGACAGAATCAAGTTCTTGACAGCCTGTTAGGTCGATTACTTGGCGTTCCAATTCCTTCCGGGTTATGTGGCAATAAGGAATGCAGTCCTGATGAATTGTGAAGTATTTCCTAAAGTAGATTTTGTGCCCTAGAGTTGTTCTGGATCATTCAGATCCCTACCCCTCGCGCACCCCCCCCCCCCCCTCCCCCCTCCCTTCCTTCACTCCCCTCTCTTTCTCTAGCTCAGCGAAATTCTGACTGACACGCAGAATAGTTCTCCGTCTTCATCCAACCGTCCTCAGAAGAGCATGTAACGTTATCATTTCATCACGTGACGGTCCTTATGGTCACTTCATCACGTGACGGTCACCATGGTCACTTCATCACGTGACGGTCATCATGGTCACTTCATCACGTGACGGTCACCATGATCACTTCATCACGTGACGGCTATCATGGTCACTTCATCACGTGACGGTCACCATGGTCACTTCATCACGTGACGGCCATCGTGGTCATTTCATCACGTGACGGTCACCATGGTCACTTCATCACGTGATGGCCATCATGGTCAGTTCATCATGTGACGGCCACGTCACCATGGTCACTTCATCACGTGACGGCCATCATAGTCACTTCATCACGTGACGAGCATCAAATGCCTTGCATCTGTTCGACGCTATAACATCCAGTCGTAGTCAGGAGCCTGCCTCGGTGTTTGATGTTGACAGTATTGCACTGTTGTGTTCTGATGACTCGGTAAAAAGGACAGATATCATCTGGACGTACTATGTAATATCCACAGTCAATTTGTGTGTGTGTGTGGGGGGGGGGGGGGGGGGCGGTCTCACAGCTGTTTTCAGTTGAATGCCCCCATCTGGTCAACATGCTGTCGTCACTGTTTTAGTACGATGATTATGAAGATGATTATCATGATGGTTGTTGTTGTTGTAGCCATGGATAAGTGATCCACAGGTATACAAGAAGATAGCGCGCTTCAGAATTTGGCAGAACAAGAGCATATGTAGAATGTTTTGCGTCTTTGTATGGTATGTGAGTGTTCTGGTATTTTCTTTGATAGTCGGAGATGTTGTTATTATACCGAGTGTGTTTGCGGCGCGCGTTTTTCTTTTTTTTTTTTTTCTTATCTTTTTTTTTTTTTTTTTTTTTTTTTTTTTACTGGTCTGCATTTGTGTGTGTGTGGAGGTGTTGGGTGGGTGGGTGGGGGGGGGGGGACGGTGGGGAGAGTGTGTTAGGGTGGATGAGGGGTGGGGGGAAGGGGATGTTACTTATTTTGTTAACAGAACAAAAAAGCATTTGCACTGCCCGTTGCTTCCAGTGAAGTCAAATTCTGTATCATACATACTATGCACAATTTCACCTTTAAATGCTGACATATTTACTTCAACCTAATCTATCATTGTGTGTGTGGGGTTTTTTTGTTGTTTTTTTTTTTTTTTTTTTTTTTTTTGGGGGGGGGGGATGTAATTTGTTTAATAATTTCTTTTACTGGTGAAACTAAACCAGCCTACCATGTTTATAAAAATAAA
>CM065743.1:19301723-19314223 GCA_033310375.1 Conus canariensis
ACGTGTTAATTTAGAGATTATGACCTCTGACCCGCGCTGAAGCAGGTCACATGTTTAGAGCTTATGACCTCTGACCCACACTGAGACAGGTCACGTGTTTGTTTAGAGATTATGCCCTCTGTTCCACGCTGAAACAGGTCACGTGTTCATTTGAAACTTGTCACGTTGCACCTACCAGAGGCCTCTTTTCTCAGTCCTCCTCAAGATCAACACTCGTTACTGTCGGCTATAGTAAAAAAAAAATAGTGCGTCATGTTAAACTGATATCAGACATGTTTCTCCGTAATACAAACATTTGGCATTGTGGTTCCATGTCGACAACGAAATAGCCAGCAGTGTCCAGTCCGGCCCGTGTAAAGGTTACCTGAGGTTGCCGCCCTCCTCTCCACACTGAAAGGCCAGCTGTCCCGGCAGGTTCACGACGGCCTGGTGCAGGTGAGCCCGCTCCACCGCCTTCCACAGCTGCTCGTCACTGTACTCGTCAAACGGGTCCAGGTTCATCCTCAGCGAGCCCGAGAACAACACGGGATCCTGTGGACAGTGACACGTGACGTTAGAGAACAGCCAGGATCCTTGTGGACAGTGACACGTGACATCAGAGAACAACACGGGATCCGGTGGACAGAGACCCCGTGACATCAGAGAACAACACAGGATCCTGTGGACAGTGACACGTGACATCAGAGAACAACACGGATCCTGTGGACAGTGACACGTGACGTTAGAAAACAACACAGGATCCTGTGTACAGTTACACGTGACATCAGAGAACAACACGGGATCCTGTGGACAGTGACACGTGACGTTAAAGAACAACACAGGATCCTGTGGACAGTGACACGTGACATCAGAGAACAACACGGGATCCTGTGGACAGTGACACGTGACGTTAGAAAGCAACACAGGATCCTGTGGACAGTGACACCTGACATCAGAGAACAACACGGGATCCTGTGGACAGTGACACGTGACGTTAGAGAACACAGGATCCTGTGGACAGTGACAAGTGACATCAGAGAACAACACAGGATCATGTGGACAGAGACACGTGACATCAGAGAACAACACGGGAACCTGTGGACAGTGACACGTGACATCAGAGAACAACACGGGATCCTGATGACAGTGACACGTGACGTCAGAGAACAACACAGAATCCTGTGGACAGTGACACGTGACATCAGAGAACAATACAGGATCCTGTTGACAGAGTCACGTGACGTCAGAGAACAACACGGGATCCTGTGGACAGTGACACGTGACATCAGAGAACAACACAGGATCCTGTGGACATGTGACACGTGACGTCAGAGAACAACACAGGATCCTGTGGACAGTGACACGTGACGTCAGAGAACAACTCAAGATCCTGTGGACAGACACGTGACGTTAGAGAACAACACGGGATCATGTGGACAGTGACACGTGACATCAGAGAACAACACAGGATCCTGTGAACAATGACACGTGACATCAGAGAACAACACAGGATACTGTGGACAGTGACACGTGACATCAGAGAACACCACGGGATCCTGTGAAGTGACACGTGACGTTAGAGAACAACACAGGATTATGTGGAGAGTGACACGTGACATCAGAGAACAACACGGGATCCTGTAGACAGTGACACGTGACATCACAGAACAACACAGGATCCTGTGGACAATGACACGTGACGTTATAGAACAACACAGGATCCTGTGGACAATGACACGTGACATCAGAGAACAACACAGGATCCTGTGGACAGTGACATGTGACGTTAGAGAACAACACAAGATCCTGCAGACAGTGACACGTGACGTTAGAGAACAACACAGGATCCTGTGGACAGTGGCACGTGACGTTAGAGAACAACACAGGATCCTGTGGACAGTGACGTAAGAGAACAACACAGGATCCTGTGGACAGTGACACGTGACAGAGAACAACACAGGATACTGTGGACAGTGACATGTGACGTTAGAGAACAACACAGGATTCTGTGGACAGTGACACGTGACGTTATAGAACAACACGGGATCCTGTAGACAGTGACACGTGACATTACAGAACAACACAGGATCCTGTGGACAATGACACGTGACGTTATAGAACAACACAGGATCCTGTGGACATGACACGTGACATCAGAGAACAACACAGGATCCTGTGGACAGTGACATGTGACGTTACAGAACAACACAGGATCATATGTGAACAGTGACATGTGACGTTAGAGAACAGCACAGGATCCTGTGAACAGTGACATGTGACATTAGAGAACAACACAGGATCCTGTGAACAATGACACGTGACGTTAGAGACCAACACGGGACCCTGTGCAAAGTAAAACGTCAGGTGAGAGAACAACACAGGCTCTTGTTGACAGTGAAACGTCACAGAGAACAACACAGGATCCTGTTGACAGTGAAACGTCACAGAGAACGATACAGGATCCTGTTAACCGCCAAACGTCACATCAGAGAGCAATGCAGCTACTGTCGACAATGACATGGGTGAGATAACAACGCATCATGATATTGACACTGAAACATCAGGTGAACACCACAGAATACTGTTCCTAGTGCAATGTCAAATAGGATTGTTACCCCAGAAGAGTGTCAGGGAGGTGAAGAGGCACATGATCCCTTTTTTCAACACACACCACACACACACACACACACACACAACACACACACACACACACACAGAGTGACAGACAGACAGACAGACTGACAGACAGACAGAGACAGAGTTGATCTTTTGGTATGTAAAGCGGGTTTGCCTTAAACATCATTTAAAAAAAACAAAGAACAAACAACCAAACAAACGAAAACAGCAAATATGAAAGCGAGAAGTCACCTGTGGTAAAATGGTGAGATGAGAACGGAGATCGTGAAGTCCCATATCCGCGATGTTGATGCCGTCAATGAGAATGGAACCTCCCGCCGCCTCGATCAGCCGGAACAGGGCCAGAGTGAGGGAGGATTTACCCGCCCCTGTCCTTCCCACAATGCCCACCTGGTGACGCCCATGATACGATGTCCATCAATATTTTTCTTTCTTTTTTTTTTTTGTCCCTCATATAATCGTTTCAGTACATTTTCTGAAAGATACTCACAAAACCTAAAATACATGCACAAAAATGTTACCCAGATAACACATATACACAGTTTCTCTTACTTTACATACAATAATTCAGCATGGAATCTTTTTGTGAGTTTTGTTTAACAAATCACTATAAGGTGTGAAGTTAACGATACTGCTTACAACTATTTTACAGTTAATAACATACCTTGCTATATTTTACCGTTAATGACATAGCTTTATTTTACGGTGAATGACAGCTTACCATAGGTAACCATGAAATTACAGTTAATGGCACAAGCTACCATTATTTTTTTTTCAGGTAAATGACAAAGCTTGCCAACAGATGACACTGAAATACATAGCTTATTATTTTACGGCTGACGACAACTCTCGCCATTTTCCAGCCATTTATACAGCTTATCATTATTTCATGGTGAACGACACAGCTTGTATCTATTTTACTGTCAGTGACACCGGTTACTTTACTTTGCAGTTATTCCCAGAGCTGACATTTCTTTCACTCTCAACGACATAGCTTATCTTTATTTAACACTCACAGACACAACTTACCTTTGCTTTTACACAGCTTGTTTTCATTTTACAGTCAAACAACACGGCTTATAATTCTTTCTCAGTTATTGTCTCAGCATACTATAACTTGTACGGCTAATGCCATAAATTATTGTAATCTACAAGGTTTATGCGACACCTGGCCACTGTTTTTAAGGTGAATCCCACAACAGTCTACTGTTTGCAGGGTTAATAACGCCGTTTACCACTATTTGCGGAGATAACGACCAAGCTTTATACTGTTGGTGGGATGAACAGCTCAGCTTACAGCTCTCAGATAGGATTATCATCCCAGAAGAATGTCAGGTAAGTGAGCATCTCACTCAGGTAAGACGAATGTCAGGTAAGTGAGTGATCTGTAAGATCAATGACGCATGTCACCTTACTTGTAAGATCAATGACACATTTCACCTTATTTGTAAGATCAATGACACATTTCACCTTATTTGTAAGATCAGTGACACATTTCACCTTATTTGTAAGATTAATGACATATTTCATCTTATTTGTAAGATTAATGACATATTTCACTTTATTTGTAAGATCAATGACACATTTCACCTTATTTGTAAGATCTGTCCAAACAAGTGCCTTATCCCTATTTGGCGAGGTACATCACCAGACATCGAAATTCTTATAAAAATTAAAAGTGGAGGGCGGGGAGCTAACTCTACATAACCACCAAGTCAGTACGAGTGATTACCCCTAGTCAGCTCACAGCATTGCATTCTGACTGAATGAGTTCAGTTTTCTCTTTTTCGAACAGATGGACACAAAAATTCGTTATAACCATCAAAACGTTCTATGATGCATTTCTCTGTTTGATTCTCCTCAACAGAATACCTTGTCATATTCAACTGTAGCCTTCCACGATTAACACACTAACAATACGCCATAATATAGTTTTCTTCACACTGTTATGTTAGATGGTGCTCAGTGGTAAATCCGACCTTTTCACCATCTTTGATGGCAAAATACACCCCTTTCGCAACCCAGCTTAGTGGTAAAGCTGACCTTTTCACAGTCCTTAATGGTACAAGACATTTATTTCGGAACCCAGCTCAGTGGTAAATCTGACCTTTTCACCATCTGTGATGGTACATGACACTCCTTTCACAACCCAGCTTAGTGGTAAATCTGACCTTTTCACTGTCGGAACCCAGCTCTGTGGTAAATCTGACCTTTTCACCATCTGTGATGGTACATGACACTCCTTTCAGAACCAGCTCCAGGCCTGGTCGATACCGCGTCATGTAGTCGTCAAAAGTGACCTCCCCTGTTTCTGGCCACGTCGGTGGGGGGCGCTTCTCTGGGAGGATCCATTCTGCCTGAACACCGAGATCAGAGAAACTCGATGAAGCAACGTTGAACATAAACCACCCAAGAGCTGCTCGCTTTACTCACAGTTCTGAACACGCAAAACATAGATACGGCTTCACGTACAATCCTGAACCCAGAGAACAGCGGTACAGCTTAAGTAACAATCCTGAACACACAAAAAAAGAGGGTAAGGGTAATGTTGCTTATAGCCCAGCCAACCGCAAGAGGCCATATCAGGGCTGTCACCACGTTAAAATCAACTCACAAGTCATAAAAAAAAACTTTCACACATCTCTTTAAAACACCTTCTTTAAACGTACCAGAAACTTCGTTGAAATCTTTCTTCGTAAAATCTTACATCAGATGAAAAATATTAATCTCTTTCAGAAACTCAAAGATCATGTCAGGTGGGACATCTCTGAACAGGGTTTTCATGGAGTCTGCTGTAAAGTGTTTATGTCTCACATCGTGCAAGTCCCAACAATGTAAACGAATATGTTTCACTGTGAGTGGAACATAACATGGAATGCATCACAGAGCTGCTTCACCTTTTAAAAGATAAGAATGGGTATAAAACGAGTGGCCTGTGTGCAAGTGGCACAAGACTGTTTCGTCTTTACGGCCGCCTCTGGAACATGGTAAAAACTCTTTCAGATTTGGACGGATCTTAAATAGTTTGTTATCTGACAAAGAAGAGGAACTCATTTCTTTATAATCATGAACACTTGGAAACGAAGAACGGCTTTACTAGCAATTCTGAACACAGAAATTGGAAGAACTCATTTAGGTATAATCCTGAACACAGGGGATAGAAGAATAGCTATGTTCATAACTCTGAACACAGAGAACAGAGGAACGGTTTTACTGACAATCCTGAACATAGAGAACAGAGGGATCGATTTATTAATAATCCTGAACATATAGAATAGAGAAGTGCCTTTACTAACCGTTCCGAACAGCTTCTGAACAATCCTGAACATACAGAACAGAGGGATGGCTTTACTAACAATTCTGAACATAGAGAATAGAGGGATGGCTTTACTAACAATTCTGAACATAGAGAATAGAGGAACGGCTTTACCAACAATTCTGAACAAAGAGAACAGAGGAACAGATTTACTGACAATTCTGTACACAGAGAATAGAGCGATGGCTTTACTAACAATTCCGAACATCGAGAATAGAGGAACGGCTTTACCAACAATTCTGAACAAAGAGAACAGACAAACAGATTTACTGACAATTCTAAACAAAGAGAACAGAGGAACGGCTTTACTAACAATTCAGAACAAAGAGAACAGAGGAACAGATTTACTAACAACTCTGAACAAAGAGAACAGAGGAACGGCTTTACTAACGATTTTGAGCAAAGAGAATCGAGATAGAGGAACGGCTTTAACAACAAACCTGGACGTAGAGGAATGCGCGCGCGCGCGCGCGCGCGCGCGCGCGCGCGTGTGTGTGTGTGTGTGTGTGTACGTGTGTGTGTGTGTGTGTGTGTGTGTGTGTGTGTGTGTGTGTGTGTGTGTGTGTGTGAGAGAGAGAGAGAGAGAGAGAGAGAGAGAGAGAGAGAGAGAGAGAGAGAGAGAGCATACAATGATATGCAACAGAGTAGAAGACAAATACATTATAATCCAGTGCAACTCATACATTATAACCCAGTCCAACTCAAAGCAGCAAAATGCGTACAAAAACATATTATTGTACAATATCTACAAAAACTATACCACAATATACTACAACAGAAATACAATGTGACACAACCCAGTGCAACAGAGTGCAACTCAACGCAACATAATTTGAAATTATACCGACACAATGCGACACAATACGATGAAAACAGCAATGCATCGCAGTATAATACAACATAATGCATCACATTAATAACAATAATAATAATAATAATAATGTTAATTTACACAGCGCCTATTCTCTAAAACTTAGGCTCTAAGCGCTTTACATAACTAACAACACACACACACACACACACACACACACACACACACAAAAGACTGTTCAATGCAATAGCACACAACAACACAGTACGCCACAATACGTCATCATACGTCAACGACACGAAACGTCATCATACGTCAACGTCACAATACGTCATCATACGTCAACGACACGATACGTCATCACATACGTCAACAGCACAATACGTCATCATCAGGTGATTCAGAGTGGGGACACTGACCTCTGTGTCCAGCTCGGAGTACTCCTTCAGTCTCTCCACAGACACTATGTTGGTTTCAAATTCACAGATCTGGCGTGTCATCCACGTCAGCGTGCCGGAAATCTGTACACACACACACACACACACACCGCGCGCGCATGCACACACGCACGCACGCACACGCACGCACGCACGCACGCACACACATATTTTTTCAATTCACCGTGTAGCTCGTTTGGGAAGTTAAAGGGCGATCATCTGAAATTAAGGGAAGTACAGTTTTTGTTGCTGTTGTTGTTGTTGTTGTTTTGAGGGGTGTGTGTGTGTTCCACTAAAGATCACAATGCATAGTAGTAGTAGTAGTAGTAGTAGTAGTAGTAGCAGCAGCAGCAGCAGCAGCAGTACCAGCAGCAGTAGTAATTATAGTAGTTGCGGTAGTATTAGAAGTAAAAGTATTAACAGCAGCAGAAGCAGTAGTAGTTGTTGTTGTAGTTGTAGTAGAAGTAGTAGTAGTCGTTGTTGTTGTTACTGTTGTTACTGTGGTGATAGCAACAGTTCAGCAGGAGCAGTAACACTAGAGGTAGCAATAGTAGTCGAGGTAGAATCAATAGTAGTTGTAGCAACAGTAGTAGCAGTATTAGTGGGAAGAGGAGGAGGAGGAGGAGGAGGAGCAGCAGCAGCAGCAGCAGCAGAAGCAACCGCAGCAGTAGCAGCAGAAGCAGTAGTAATAATAATAATTATAGTATTATTAGTAAAAAATAGCAGCGACTGCAACAGCAGCAGCAGCAGCAGCAGCAGTAGTAGCAGCAGCAGTAGCAGGAGCAGCAGTAGAAGTACAGTAGTAGTTGTAACAATAGTGGGAGTAATAGTAGCATCAGTAACAGTAGTAGAAGTAGTAGTAATGGTTATAATCGTGGCAGTAGGAATAGTAGCAATATAAGCTTAAGCAGCCTGAGTAATGGTAGCAGTGGTGGTAGTAGTAGCAGTAGTAGTAGTGGTAGTACCAGTAGTAGCATTTGTAAAAGCAGTAGTCGTCGTCGTCGTCGTCGTCGTAGTAGTAGTAGTATAGGAGGAGAAGCAGCAGAAGTTAAAGATGCTGTATTAGCAGCAGTAGTAGGATGATTGTACAACTATGATTGTAAATGAGATGATCATTAGTAATCACTAGCATTCTCATTGCTCCTGCCGCTACTACTACTACTACTATTACTACTACTACTACTACTACTGCTATTGCTGCCTCTGCTGTGATACTATTTGGCTGCGGTGGTGACAGCTTTGGTGTGACTGTTTCTACTCGTTGTTGCCTTTGGTTCTGTTTCATTGCTGCAGTTGTTGTCAATATTTGTCTCGCTGCTGCTGCTGCTGCTGCTGCTGTTGCTGCTGCTGCTGCTGCTGCTGCTGTTTGCTGCTGCTGCTGTTGTTGTTGCTGCTGTTGCTGTTGCTTTTGCTGCTGTTGCTGCTGTTGTTGATGCCTTCCTTACCTGCAGGGCGTAGGAGACGGAGAGGCCGGCGTCGCCAGCGTCGCTGCGGTGGTTAATGGTGGCGAAGAGACCGGAGGCCATGACCACGATGGCTGCCAGGACGTCCAGGTTGAACTGCAGCCATCTGTTCCCCCCCCCCCACAACACACACACGCACGCACACAGGCCACGAACGCACGCACGCACGCACACACATACCATAAGAAGGTGACAGGATACCACACATCATTGCCACTCTTCCAAACTGCAGCTACCATCACTCCCCCCCCCCTACACACACACACACACACACACACACACACTCACACAGCACGCACGCACACACAACACACACACACACACACACACACACACACACCATGAGAATACGACAACATACCACACATCATTGCCACTCTTTCATGCGGCAGCCACCTGCCCCCCCCCCCCCTCCCTCCCCCCCCGTGCACACACACACACACACACACACCACCATCACCACCACCACCATCATCATCATCACCACCACCACCACCACAACCACCACCACCTACCCAGAAATAACCACGAATTTATCACAGACAGAAAACTGGTCATGTCCACTGAAAAGTGTTTTGTAACAAAATATTACCTTTGACATGAGAAATTTAAAGACAGAGGAAGGTATAGTATTCTCCTGCTGTGCTGGTGCAATGGTGTACCAGCCATACAATCTAATGTTGGACCGAAGGTTGGCTCAACTGCCGCGTGTTTTAATTCTGTATCTCCGTGCAGGGAGAGCGAGGACAGGGGGACACTACTCTAGTGGTATTGGTCGGGCCACAGTAAACAAAACAGAACGAGTGATTTGCTCGGTCATTTTTGCTGTCCTCAGTGTTGTGCATCTTGCCTGAACAAGACCTAGGAGGTCGAAACGCGTCGTGTTTTGTTTTGTGATTCGTTTGTCTACATTTTTCGGCGGGGCCTCAGAATACTTTTTAAAATGTGTAAACAAAAAAAGGTATTTCCGATTACCAGGATCGCCGTTCTTAAATGTTGCAGAAGGTAAAACCATAAGACTGCTTTTGCTCAGCTCTGTTCGCATACGATAAAGAAAAGGCAGAGGACGACTTAAAGCATTGTTTTTACGCCGTTCAGTCTGTCAGACAGCATCTAAAGGAAGTGTAAACCAGCTCTGCATTTCTTAAATGCATTCTATTCGAACAGTATACAAAAGGCAAAGCACGTGTAACGCAGCACTGCTTTAGTGTAGTGCATTGTATTCAAACAGCATTTTAGAAAGAAAAGACATAGGAAATCTAGCACAGCTAAGAACAATACTAAAAACATCATTTGTTCATCGCGACAAATCGTGCAATAGCCTTGCCAATTAAGGGTGATATGAAGCAAAGAAACTAGGGAAGGGTCTCTCTCTCTCTCTCTCTCCTCTCTCTCTCTCTCTCTCTCTCTCTCTCCTCCTCTCTCTCTCAATTTCCTCGGTGTTTTCTTTTGCGTTAACTATTGAGCTATCCTACTGTTCAATGTGTTGGGCTACATGTCAAAAGTTGGAATATTTAAGGCTGACCATGTCCAAAACATGCCAAGTTAAAGACATCCTTTCTTTTCCACTCTCATAAATTAGGCTCTTCAGGATTGACAATCATGATAAAGATAAGAACAAAAAAAAACAAACAACGGCAACAAAACCAACAAAAACAACAACGAAATAATGGTAACAATAACATTAACAACAATGACAACACAAACGCAAGAATAGGGAACAACACCACCAACAACGACAGTAACAACAACAACAACATAAAACGACGACGACGAAGATGACGGCAACAACAAGAAAAACAGCAACAGCAACGACGGCGACGAAGACGATGGAAAGAACAACAACATCAAACAACGTCTCGACAACGACAACAACAACAACAACAACAACAACAACGACGACGACGACGACGACGCGACCACCACCACCACCACCACCACGACAACTGCAACCCCCTCACTGACCGAACGGCGGCCTGGCAGGCGAAGTAATAGACCTGGTTGCGGTCCACTCTCGCTTTGGAGTCCTGTACGAAGCGGTCCGTGACACCGTAGGCCCGGATGGAGGGGGCGCCACTCATGGTCTCGCTGAACAGTACGTAGATGGGCGAGCGAGTCACCGACTCGATTCGTTTCAGCTGCCGGCCGTCGGCACATAAAACCCCTGGGGAAAAAAAAATCAGACACGATTGAGAGAAAGAGAAATAAAAAAAAAACAGCCAGAGTGATACACATAGAAAGAAAGAAAGGAAGGAAGGAAGGAAGGAAGGAAGGAAGAGAGAAAGAAAAAGAAAGAAAGAAAGAAAGAAAGGAAGAAAGAAAGATAGAAAGAAGAAAACAGCCAGTATGATAGACAGCACACACTTCTCTCCTCTTACCCTAAAAAAAAACAGCTGGAATGGTGGACAACACTACAAAGTCCACGTTTGACTTTAAAAGTACGATAATCAGCACAAACGTCCCAATGTAAACAGCTTGGATGTAAGCTGACCTGTTAACCCCAAAACTGCTTATTGGTGTACTGTCAACAACAACAACAGCAAAAAATGAGCGCATTTTCTACAAAGAGTTGTATAAAATTCCATATCTTTGTAAAAATCTGGGGAAGGGGAAGGGGGGGGGGGATTCGTTTTCACCTACCTTCCAACACACTCCAAAGGTTCGTCCGGGTACTAACCCACACCTCCTCTCCCCCCCCCCACCCCCCCCCACCCCCCCCCCCCCCCCCCCCCATCTCTCTGTGACAGAAACCAGGATGAAAGGTAGCTTAGCCGCCAAGATGGCGAACTGCACCAACCCCCATGGGAATCGTTCACAGCCAGACTGATGGACAGCATAGACTCGTCCAGCAAACCCGTTTCCAGACACGTAGCAAAGCCACGAAGAATATAGAAAAAAAAAAATCAAATTCTGACAGATGCCCACCATTCTTGTCAGAACGACAGAAAGACAGAGACGAAAGGAAATAGAAAACAAAAGAACAGAGGTACAAAAAAAAAAGAGAGAGAGAAAGACACAGTTATTTGCGAACAAACTGACAAGATAAGTGATTGCTCGTTTTCTTCGTTTTCATTGTCTTTGAATGATGTTTATCTGGCCTGAAGAAGACAAAAGAGGTCGAAACGCGTCGTTTTGTACTGTGTAATTTGCTTGTTCCTTTTCTCCGGTGGAATAGCATTAAGTTTTCTTTTCAATTAGAGAAACAGATCAAGTACGGACGGAAACAGACAGACAGGCAGAAAACGAAAAGAGATAAGACACCGGCCGAAACATAGTCCCCCAGGAACAAATGAAAACAGTGGTACAGACAGAATCAAGAGAGACAGACAAGCAGGCCGAGAGAGGCAGGGAGAGACAGACATCATACCTGACAGAAATAGTAAAGGACGACGACTGGCAAGAGCACGGCCCCTGACAACGGGGTCTGAATCAGGATCACCACCAACGTCAGCAGGACCATGGCAAACGTCACCTGACGTCATAACATGTCGCGCAATGTTACGTCATCATCATCAGCATCAGCCAATGTAATGCGGTGAAAAACAGGGGGAACTTTTTTTTTTTCTTTTCTAATTTAGCGAGATCTAGACCACGGGTACTGCCATGGAAATTTTAACAAATGTGAATGTCATGTTTTACGCGCGCGCGCGTGTGTATGTGTGTGTGTGTGTGTGTGTGTGTGTGTGTGTGTGTGTGTGTGTGTGTGTGTGTGTGTGTGTGTGTGTGTGAGTGTCAGAAAGACATAGCTAAGGGGGCAAGAAGACGGAGGAAGGGAGAGAGAGTAGGGGGGGGGAGAGAGAGAGAGAGACAAGACAAGACAAGACAAAATTCTTTATTTACGAGGATAATAGATAAGC
>CM065743.1:19319223-19324223 GCA_033310375.1 Conus canariensis
AGATGTGGGGCACGGGTGGGGGTGGGGGTGGGGGAGACGGGAGAAAGAGGAGAGGGAGAATGAAGGGAGAAAAGGCGGAGAGTTGAAGGGGTTGGCAGTAAAGCTTGTTCTTCTTTACTGAAAGAAAGGCGGCCTCTGGAAACTTGGCTGCGCGAGAGTGACGGAGGAGAGTGGGGGTGGCGGGGGGGGGGGGGGGGGGGGTGGAGGAGGTGAGGGAAGGGGTGGAAGGGGCAGGGCAGGTTGGGGGGGGCGCGGGGGGGGGGGGGGGGGGGGGGGGTAGCAGGACGGCACACACGTTCTCTCTCTCCTCTCTCTCTCTCTCTCTCCTCTCTCTCTCTCTCTCCTCACACACACGCACGCACACACGCTTACTCAAAAGACACACACGCACGCACGCGAGTGCGCGTGTGCGCCCATGCGCGCACACACGAACACACATGCGCACGCATTTCACTCGAGCACACGCACAAGACACACACACACACACACACACACACACACACACACACACACACACACACAGAGAGAGTTCTTACCTTCGTCTTTTCTTTTGCTTGTCACGTGACAATTCATCAGCGGAGGACCAGGCATCTGACGTCACACTGTCCAGTCTCTTGACCATGTTTTCGCGAATTTCCTTAACTGGTGACACCATGACAATGGGTTTAGTCAGAGTGAGAGGCCGCTCCTATCTCAGGAGGTATGGCAGTCATTCTCAGCATGAAAACATCGACTGCTCATGCCTTCCATGTAAAAACGTGGCTTTCGTGAATGAAGAACATAATAAACACAAGAAAAACTATTTTCTTTAAAACTTTATTTCTTTCTTTCTGTGTACGCAGGCTCATACTCCTGCGGACATTGCCTGTATAAACAGGCAATGGAGTTTTGTGTATATGACCATTTCTTATCCCGCCATTAAGGCAGTCATACTCCATCTTCGGGGAAGGTGCATGCTATGTGTAACGTGTCATCCATACCAACGGTCAAACTGGCCTTCTCTTCCGAAAGTTCGTGATGGGATTTGACGTGTATGCAAGATGTTGTGCGTGCGTTCATTCGAAGGACTGTATGGGGGGGGGGGGGGGGGGGGAATGGAGTCAGAACCAAAGTTAACTCCGAGGGAAAAATCCCCCTGTACCGAAATTCGAATCCTCAACCCCAGGATCACGAGTCCGGCGCTCTATCAACCGAGCTATTCCGGCCCCTCTTTAAAAACTGATTTTAAGATATATTTCTAAGTCCTAAGACACATATAATGATGAAACAATTTTATAACGTTTTTTTCCCCCCACTTCTAACATACTCACGATCATGGCGTAGTGGCACAATGAACAAAGCTGAATACACACATACAGTAAAGCTGCCGTATATACACGCTTAAAACACACACACACACACACACACACACACACACACACACACACACACACACACACACACACACAAAAGTACGCACGCACGCACGCATACACGCATGCACACACACACGCTCAAGAAATGCATGTTTCTGAAGGTATATTTTTTTCACAGTCCCTGCTTGGTGTGAAACATTGCCGTGTTGTCGGGATCCTGAAGAAGAACAAAAAAGAAAGAGAAAAAAAAAATGTTGAAAAAAAGAAAAGAAAAAAGAAAGAAAGCAAAAAGAGAAACTCGGAAGAGCATGCCTCTACAGCCGTTTAGGCCGGAAGAGTTATCGCGCCCTCAGTGAATTCGCTTTATTACGTCATATTCACACGTAGCTCAGTTTTCTCCTTTTCCTTGGCAAGGAGTAGGGACGCGATTTTTTTTTCTTTCCTTTATTGATATCTTGCGTTTACTGGTAAGGTAAAGTAATGCTGCTTATAGCCCAGCCGACCGCAAAGGGCCATATCAGGGCTGTCACTGCGTTTTACTGAACCAGTGGGCAAGTAGTGTGGAGGTAGTGCAGAGCGGTAGCACAGCAATACCAAAGACAAGATGCAAAGCATATACACGTACTCCCAGTTTATCTTGAATACGCGTGAGATATTCCATAAAGAGGAAAAAAACCGTTTTGGGCCGTTACAGCCGTTAGTAAAGGCTATTCTAATGAACATCGGCCATCATCTGTGACCCATAATGAACATACATACACATTTTCAGAAAGATCGGCCAAGTACGTTCTGAGATATTCCATAAAGACGAAAAACCGTTATGGGCCGTTACAGCCGTTAGTAACGGCTAGAACGGTAAAATAAACCATCGGGCATCATCCGTGACCCATAATGAACATACCTAAAAAATTTTCAGAAAGATCGGCCCAGTAGTTTTGTCTGGAGCGAGTGGAACATATTTTGACCACGGACGGACAGACAGACAGACACAGACAGACACACAGACAGCATTTCTTCATTCCCATTCTAAAGTACTCCCTGTTCTATAAGAACTGGGAGTACAAAAAAACGTAAAGCCTTTACAGTAACCCCACGCGCTGACTGGGCCTACCTAAAAAGTCATCTAACTTACTCTCTGGGTCGTCGTCCTCTTCCTCTTCCTGAACGTTTGTGAGGTAGTTCTTGAGGAACTGAGCGAAGGGCCCGTCGTGCGACATCAGCTCTTCGTAGCTGCCTTGTTCTGAGATCTTGCCGTCCGTCATGACGATGATCTCGTCCACCATGGGCAGCCAATGAACGCCGTGGGTCACCAGCACCCGTGTCTGTCAGGGTCACACACACACACACACACACACACACACACACACACACACACACACATACGTACACACACACACGCGCGCGCGCACGCACGCACGCACGCACACACACACACACACACACACACCACGCACGCACGCACGCACGCACGCACACACACACACACACACACACACACACACACACACACACACTCCAGCTTAAATAAGCAAAACACCCCCCAACGCAAGTAATACAGCTACGATAAGCAAATAGAATATACTACTACTACCACTGCTACTACTACTGCTACTACTACAACTATGCACACACACACACACACACACACACAGCTTAAATAAGCACACATCCCCACCCCCCACCCCCGCACACATACAAACACGCACGCGCGCGCGCGCCACACACACACACACACACACACACACACACACACACACACACACACACACACACACACACGCACGCACGCACGCACGCACGCACGCACACACGCACGCACGCACGCACGCACGCACGCACGCACACACAGGGTAACACTTCTCCCGAGGCGACGGACACCCGCTCCCACCTTTCTCTTGAGGATGCCATTGGGGCCGATGACGTTGCTGAACATGGCCTTGCCCACGTGAGAGTCCACAGCGCTGAGAGGGTCGTCCAGCAGGTACACGTCACTGTCACTGTACACGGCACGTGCAACACTCACACGCTGCTTCTGACCTCCGCTCAGGTTGATGCCCTGTAAGGCGAGGAGAGGCAGGCAGAGGAGAGACAGGCAGAGGAGAGGCAGGCAGAGGAGGCGTCAGTGATTTGGTCATCCCTGCAGGAGTTCGTATGTTCTTCCCTCCCTTCTCTTCCCTTCATTATTCGTTCACGGGAGCGTAGTATTGACTTGTGATTATATACTAGCCACTGTGGCGAAGTGGTTAGCGTCGCGGACTCCCGGCTGGGAGGTTGTGGGTTCGAATCCTCTCAGAGTCACGTGAGTTTTTCTGCCCCGACCGGCTCTTACCCAGAGTTGAGTTTGCTGCGGACTCAGTTGGGAAGACTGGGACCACACAGTCGAGTTTCATCCACTTAATGGATGCGTTTCTGACAGTGTTGCTCAAATTTCCTGACCAACACTGCAGGTGCCTGTATCTCTCGGGCCTGGTTGACGCCGGGATATATTATGAAAGGAAGCGTAGAGTACAAGCCCTGTCATGTAGTCTCATACCGAAATGGAAATCCGTAGCATACTTGTGATTGCATTGTACTACCTTGCACCCACGGATTGTATCATGCATACACGTCATGACTTGCACTGCAGTGTATTGTTTTGCACTGTAGAAGGGCACCGAAGTGCACTGTATTTTCCTGTATGGAACTGCATTGAATTGTAAGGTACCCGTTGCCTGCTCTTTAGGCCCATCATTTTTTTTTCTTCTATTTTTGGCTACGTTTCTGCTTGTAGTCGTTACCGGTCGGGCTGTGTGACCCCATTTGACCCCTGAGGAGAGTTCATCGGGACACACACCTCGACTGGCGCCGCTCAGCTGCAGCGCAGTATGTGAGCCTCTCTATGGCCCAGTAGCTGATCTCCCCTGCTGTCAGCCCCTACCCCACAAACGGCTTTAGTCCCCCCCCCCCCCCCCCCCCCCCCCCGGTTCCCAGTCCTGCACTGAGCAAGTGCCTGACGTGGGTGGCGTCTATTTTCTACTCCTTTTCCGCAGGAGTAGTTTTCGCCCCCCGCCCCCCCCCCCCCCCCACCCCTCTACCTCCCCCTTTTCCTCCCCTTACCCCTTTCTCTCTGAACAACCCAGCTTCCCCTGGAGGTGCTGGTGTGTAGGGACCAGTTGTGGCCCCTGTGATTCCGCTGCCTCGGTAACACTTTTTTTTTTTTCTTTTTTCTTTTTTTACGGAATTCAGAAAGGAGTGAGTATGTGTGAGAAGTATGGAGGATATCTGCTTCGTTTCGTCTGGAACTTTGATTGCAAGCTCTGTCTTTTTGGGTTGTTGCGGTCTATGTTGTGACTTCTTTTCTTAGGACTTAAAAAGAGACTTCAGCGTTACAAAGGGCCTACGGGGTACTCCCTGAGCGCTTTTCTGGTGTGGAAGAAAGACTATTTTTTTTGTCAGTATGAAATTGTTGGCTAGGGTTGTGTCTTTACCAGTTATTTGTCCTTCACGTGTAAGGCCCCTTTTTTCCTGACGTGGTACAGTTCCGAGTGCATGGGAAATTTTCGCATTGACCAGCTGGGCTCTGGCCGCAACCTAAAAGAGCTGCCCATAGAATTTTTTATAGACATCCTACCGCAGCATTTAAGAGGATTCCCCTTTTTTTTCAAT
>CM065743.1:19341723-19346723 GCA_033310375.1 Conus canariensis
CATTTACCTTCAGAGCAGCAACACCTCACCCTCATTTTCCTTCAGCAACACCTCACCCTCATTTACGTTCAGCAACACCTCACCCTCATTTACCTTCTGACCAGCAACACCTTACCCTCATTTACCTTCTTACCAGCGATACCTCACCCTCATTTACCTTCTGGTAGATGGCGGAGAGCAACACCTCACGCTCATTTACCTTCTTGTAGATGGCGGAGAGCAACACCTCACCCTCATTTACCTTCTGGTAGATGGCGGAGAGCAACACCTCACCCTCATTTACCTTCTTACCAGCAACACCTCACCTCATTCATTTGCATTCTTACCAGCAACACCTCACCTTCATTTACCTTCTGGTAGATGGCGGAGAACAACACCTCACCCTCATTTACCTTTTTACCAGCAACACCTTACCCTCATTTGCATTCTTACCAGCAACAACTCACCCTCATTTACCTTCTGACATATGGCGGAGAGCAACACCTCACCCTCATTTACCTTCTGGTAGATGGCAGAGAGCAATACCTTACCCTCATTTACCTTCTTACCAGCAACACCTTACCCTCATTTGCCTTCTGGTAGATGGCGGAGAGCAACACCTCACCCTCATTTACCTTCTGGTAGATGACGGAGAGCAACACCTCACTCTCATTTATCTTCAGGTAGATGGCGGAGAGCAACACCTCACCCTCATTTACCTTCTCGTAGATGGCGGAGCAACACCTCACCCTCATTTACCTTCTGGTAGATGGCGGAGAGCAACACCTCACCCTCATTTACCTTCTGGTAGATTGCGGAAGGCAACACCTCATCCTCATTTACCTTCTGGTAGATGGCGGAGAGCAACACCTCACTCTCATTTACCTTAACGTAGATGGCGGTGAGCAACACCTCACTCTCATTTACCTTAACGTAGATGGCGGAGAGCAACACCTCACCCTCATTTACCTTCTGGTGGATGGCGAAGAGCAACACCTCACCCTCATTTACCTTCTGGTAGATGGCGGAGAGCAACACCTCACCCTCATTTACCTTCTGGGGATGTTGGAGCGCAACCTCACCCTCATTTACCTTCTGGTAGATGGCAGAGAGCAACACATCACCCTCATTTACCTTCAGGTAGATGGCGGAGAGCAACACCTTACCCTCATTTACCTTCTGGTAGATGCGGAGAGCAACACCTCACCCTCATTACCTTCTGGTAGATGGCGGAGAGCAACACCTCACCCTCATTTACCTTCTGGTAGATGGCGGAGAGCAACACCTCACCCTCATTTGCCTTCAGGTAGATGGCGGAGAGCAACACCTCACCCTCATTTACCTTCTGGTAGATGGCGGAGAGCAACACCTCACCCTCATGTACCTTCTGGTAGATGGCGGAGAGCAACACCTCACCCTCATTTACCTTCTGGTAGATGGCGGAGAGCAACACCTCACCCTCATTTACCTTCTGGTAGATGGTGGAGAGCAACACCTCACCCTCATTTACCTTCAGGTAGATGGCGGAGAGCAACACCTCACTCTCATTTACCATCTGGTAGATGGCGGTGAGCAACACCTCACCCTCATTTACCTTCTGGTAGATGGCAGAGACCAGGCAGGCCTTGATGCGCATGCCGATGCGCGTGGAGGTGAACATGGAGTGGGCGAAGAGGACGGACTTGACGATGATGACGACGAACATGCCCAGACAGATGACGAAGCCTTGCCAGTCCCTCCCCTCCGGCCGCACCTCCAGATAGTTCATCAGAACCCTGCACAGCCATCAGCATAGTTCATCAGAATCCTGTACAACCATCATCATAGTTCATCAGAATCCTGTACAACCATCATCACAGTTCATCAGAATGCTGCACAACCATCATCACAGTTCATCAGAATCCGTGCACAACCATCATCATAGTTCATCAGAATCCTGCACAACCATCATCACAGTTCATCAGAATCCTGCACAACCATCATCATAGTTCATCAGAATCCTGTACAACCATCATCATAGTTCATCAGAATCCTGTACAACCATCATCACAGTTCATCAGAATCCTGTACAACCATCAACACCATCTCAAGCCACACTGCGCATCACTGGATAAAAGAGAGGAAGACGAAACAGACACAGAAACAAGACAAAGGGAGGGAGGAGGAGGAGGAGGAGGAGGAGGAGGAGGGAGGGGGAGGAATAGAAGAAGGTGGAGAAAGAAGAAGAAAGGGAATAACGAAGTGAGGAGGAGGAGAAAATATCAGTGAGAGGAATGGAGGAACGTGGAGAAGAGAAGGAGAAGAAGAGGGAGAAGAAAGAAGAAGAAGAGAAGAAGAAGAAGAAGAAGAAGAAGAGAGAAGAAGAAGAAGAAGAAGAAGAAGAAGAAGGAGAGAAGAAGAAGAAGAAGAAGAAGAAAGAAGAAGAAGAAGAAGAAGAAGAAGAGAAGAAGGAGGAGAAAAGAAGAAGAAGAAGGAGAAGAAGAAGAAGAAGAAGAAGAAGAAGAAGAAGAAGAAGAAGAAGAAGGAGAAGGAAGAAGAAGGAGAGAAGAAGAAGAAGAAGAAGAGAAGAAGAAGAAGAGAAAAGAAGAGAGAGAAGGAGAAAGAAGAAGAGAAGAAAAGAAGAAGGAAGAAGAGAGAAGGAAGAAGTTGGAGAAGGAAGAAAAGGGGAAGTGAGGAAGAAAAATGAGGAAGGAAGATAAAAAAGAGAGGAGGATGAAGAGGTAGAAGAATAAGGGAAGGAAGAGGAGGAGGGGCGGGGGGGGAGGAAGAAGGAAAGGAAGGAAAAAAGGGAGAAAAAAAAAAAAAGACGAAGGAAGTAGAAAACAGAAGAAGGAAGAAGGGAAGAGGAAGAGAAAAGATGAAGGAAGGGAAAGAGAAGTCATGGGAAATGGGGGAGAAGAAGCACAAGAAAACAGAAAAAAAAAGGGAAGGAGAAAAAAAAAGAAAAAGGAAAAAAGTACGAAAACAGAAGAAGGAAGAGAAGAGAAGAGAAGAAGTGGAGGAGGAAAAAAAAGGACAAAAGAGGTCAAAGAGAAACGAGAGATAACCGGAGAAAGAGAAAGAAGGAGAAGACGTAGGAAGGACGGAGATGAAGAAAAGAGAAAGGAAAAAAACAAAAACAAAGAAGGAGAAGTCAGAGGAAGAGGACGAAAAGACAAAGAACGAGAAGGCAGAAGGAGGTGAAAAAAAAAATGACGAAGACGACGAAGAGTAGAAGGAAGAAGGAACAGAAGGTGGAGGAGGAGAAAAAAGAAAGACAGAGGAGGGGAATGGATGGGAAGAATGTGGGAGGGAAAAAAAAGAAATAAAAGGAAGAACAGTTCAAATAGAAGAACAAGGGAGAAAAAAAGAAAAAGAGAAGAAGAAGAAGAAGAAGAAGAAGAAGAAGAGAGAGGAGGAGGAGGAGGAGGAGGAGGAGGAGGAGGAGGAGGAGGAGGAGGAGGAGGAGAAGAAGAAGAAGAAGAAGGAGGAGGAGGAGGAGAGAGGAGAGGAGGAAGAAGAAGAAGAAGAAGAAGAAGAAGAAGAAGAAGAAGGAGGAAGAAGGAAGGAAGAAGAAGAAGAAGAAGGAAGAAGAAGAAGAAGAAGAAGAAGAAGAAGAAGAAGGAGAAAAAAACCAGCAAAGGAGAGGAGAGAGAAAAAAGAAGACGGAAGGATAGGAAGGAGAAAGAGCGGAAAAAGAAGAAATAGATTACAAAGAGGACGAGCAGAAGAACACGAAAGAGTATCTTGCCGAAAAAGTCCGAGTAAACCAAGGAGAAAAGAACACTGACGGAGGAGAGAGAAGGAAAAAGAACAAACAAGAACAACAAGTTGAAGGAGGAAGAGGGAGCGGGGGAAAAGCATGGCGAACAACAGAGGAGAGAGAGGAGAGGGAGAGGGGAGGGAGAGAGAGAGAGAGAGAGAGAGAGAGAGAGAGAGAGAGAGAGAGAGAGAGAGAGAGAGAAAGAGAGAGACGAGAAGGACACACAAGTACTGAAGAATTATTCACGAGTGACAACAACAGACACACAACACACACACACACACAACACACACACACACACACACACACACACACACACAACCTCCAGCCAGCCAGCAGCCAGCCAGCCAGACATGCAGACACATGAACAGACACACAAACACTGCCATCACAAACAAACAGGTTCCTGATCTGCTTGACCATCCACGCCACACAGACGGGATTGACACCTATTCATTCAGCTGGAAGACCGCGTCATCAGAGGCACGAACTGTGTTGATTTGGGGTCAGTTCTGTGCTTCTCATTTCTGGCGATGTTTCATGTGTAGTTTGTCATGTCAGTGTGATCATAACAAGCTTACTTAGTTAGGCCCATAGCTCAAGGGTGAGCATAGGCCATCGACAACACTCCACCATCGCACTCGGTTCTGGGCTGCTCGCTGAATGCCTGTCCAGTTGGTCCCCTGCCTCTTTATCTCTGCCTCAGTGTCTCGCCTCCAGCTGCTGCGAGGTCGGCCTCTCTTCCCTTTCCCTGCGGGTTCCATGTCAGGGCTTGGCGTGTGGTGCTGGATGCTGGCTTCCTGAGAGTGTGTCCAATCCAGCCCCACTTCCTCCGCAGAATCTGCTTGGCCACTGGTTCCTGTCCTGCTTGCTTCCATAGATCTGGCCATCTGATTTTGAAGATGCGCTTCAGACAGGTGTTGATGAAGGTCTGAATTTTTTTTTGCTGTATAGCCTTGGTCATTCTCCAAGTCTCGCAGCCGTAGAGCAGAACCGACTTCACGTTTGAATTGAAGATACGATCATAACAAAGCATAACTGCAAAAATCCGTTCTCAACTGTTAAAAAAAAAAAAGCTGTAATGACTTTTACTTATTGATTTATTTTAATCTCCAATCCCTGGAAGAGGCAGGCCCGTCGGAAAAATGGACATTCAGTCTACCCTGGTCATTTAAGGTGCCAATACACGGGGCAATTGGATAGTTAAGCTCCCGACACATACAACAATGGATATATCAGGGCAAGTTGAGGTGCTGACACAAAAGGCGGCCAGTGTACT
>CM065743.1:19359223-19366723 GCA_033310375.1 Conus canariensis
CACACACACACATTAAATTATTGTACAGAGTGAGACTGGGCCTTGAACAATGCATCATGAAACAAACTGATCTAACCTGATATTACCATAATTGCACTCATAAAATAAAATAAAAAAGAAAAATGCACGCTCGGAGTGACAGATTTGTATACAAACATACATCCTTACATCTATCACTGTACATCATCAAGAATACACTGATAAGGGTACCACTTTTTAAAGAAATCTGTAAGCTTCATTTCTTTTGAAAAGATGTATTTTTCAACTATATAATTGTGTTTCAAATCTTTCAGAAAGTGTATTACATTTGGTTTGATCTTATTTATCCTGCATTTGTAAATAAAGTATTTTGCTAATAGATTAATCCGATCAAAAGTGTCGTCTGTTTTTGTTTGGTCATCATTCCCAAACAAAACAAGTTCTACGTTGAATTTTAACTGAAAACATTGTTCGCACTTCTCTCTTAAAATCTTCTCCAGGTCCCTCCAAAAACATTGTGAAACATCACAGAACCATAAATAATGTCTGGCTGAATCTTTCTCCTTTCTACAAAAAGTGCATTTGTCACAATGTGTAATTCTCATTTTCTTCAAAATATTGTTGTTAACTAAAATATTATAACACAATTTAATTTGGAACCACCGTAATCTGATTTTCTTTATTTGTTTTATTTGTTTTAGTGTACTATCCCAGTCCACATATACACTACTCAAAACAATTGAAGTACCACTTAGGAAAACTGCTGTCATTCGAAAGAAAACAAAGCTGAACATAATTTAATGATTGAATATTTTATTTTTATTATTCCTCAATCCATTCAAATTTATTCAAACACCGTGACAAAAAATTATCTTTGTTTTACACTTGATTAAAGAGGCATACCCCCAAAATGAAAAGTAACAAGAGTCTATGGTAGATGTCATGATGTTAATAACGGGTATGACCACCGTTCGCGTTCAAACAAGCGTCACATCGACGTCTCATGGAGTGCACCAGGCGGCGGAGAGTGTCCTGGGGGATCGCCTGCCACTCCTGCTCCAGCAACTGAAACAGCTGGTCCACGGTGTCTGCTGGAGGGTTGTGGGCCCGCACTCGCCTCCCCAGCACGTCCCACAGATGCTCTATGGGGTTCAAATCTGGTGACCTGGCAGGCCAGTCCATTCTTGTCACCTGCTGCCCTTGTAGGAACTGATTCATGATGGCGGCGCGGTGGCACGGCGCGTTGTCGTCCTGGAACTGGGCGCCCTGGCCAACTGCCCTCAGGGCGGGCATCACAAGGGGGCGGATGATGGTGTCGCGGTAGGTGGCACCGGTCAGGCGGCCTTCAACACGGTGTAGGGGGGTCCTGTGACGTAGGCTGAACCCACCCCACACCATCACGGACCCATCTCCATAGCGGTCATGCTCCCTGACGGCAGCGTCAACGTAGCGTTCTCCAGGACGTCGCCAGACGCGAACCCGCCCGTCGTTGAACCTGAGGGTGAACCTTGACTCGTCTGTGAAGAGTACTGTTGCCCATTCAGGTCTTGTCCACCTTCTATGACATGCTGCCCAGGCCCGACGATGAGCTCGATGCGCTGGGGTCAGTATTGATCTCACTGCTGGGGACCTTGACCTCAAGTTGGCGTCGTGGAGCCGGTTCCGAACTGTCTGGGTACTGACGTTGACGTTGCTGGCTTGTCGTAGCTGGTCTCGGAGTACTGTGGCACTGGCTGAACGGTCTCTCAGACAAGCGATAACAATGAACCGATCCTGCTGTCTGGAGGTGCTTCTCGTCCGTCCACGTCCCTGCTGTTCTTCAACACTTCCAGTGTTAAGCCAACGGTCTCTGAGCCTCAGAATGACTGGGTGACTCACTCCAAGCCGTCGACCAATCTCCCTCAAGCCAATACCTTCTTGGTACCATGCTATCGCTCTTCCTCTGTCGGTGTTGCTTAGTCGTTGTCTCGCAGGCATGGTTAAATCTTCCTAAATTTCGCGGCTTTTTATACCCGTCAAATGTGCTAACTGATTGCAATTCTGCTCAGAAAAGACCTAGCTTTCACGTGCATCACATTTTTTTTTCTTGCTGTGTCTGTGTCAAAATCTGGGAGCGACACAAGTTCGATAATTTCTCGGGATTTTTTTGCCTCAGATGCGACGCGGTAGTTAACTGCTGACCGACTTTAACATAACAAAAATGCACAAGGAGTAGTATTTGAGAACCGGGTAAGCTTATCCAGCAGAGTTTATTCAATTATCAATATTAATTGGTTTATCAGAGCTTTTTAAAATTGCATACAAAAATTAGGGGTGGTACTTCAATTGTTTTTAGTAGTATATATTTAGTGTTTGCTCCCACTTTGCAAAAGCATTTATATCGTATATAATGACTGGCTCTAGTAAGACATCATAGAAAGTTTTTGAACCTTTTTTAGCATTTGCTATTATTTTTTGTGCGTTTGCTCTTTCATTGCATTTGCTATCTTTTATTTTGATATTATTTGCAGCAAGGAAGCTTTTAACTGATTGAACACAACTCATGTGTTCGCGGGCTCCGTTTTTACCAACTGAAAAGATTTGTGCATTTGTGTGCATGTTTTTGACTAAATCAAACCATCTACCCCGAATGCCAAATCTTTTGCAATTCTATTAATAACCCTTCGGGGGAAATGTTGTCAAATGCTTTCTGAAAATCGACAAAGCATGTATATAATCTGCCGTTACGCGATTTTAATGTGTGGTCTACTATATTTTTTAAGACAAAAATATGATCTGCAGTTCCGTGGTTTTTTCTGAAACCTGCTTGTACATTAGATAAAAGATTATTTGATTCCAAATGATTGTTTATTCGAGTATTTAATATTTGGCATAATACGTTGCTTAATGCACAATTAAGAGTTATTCCCCTGTAGTTGCTAGGGTTCGTTTTGTCTCCTCCTTTGTAAAGGCCCCTTTTCCATAAATCCGGATATTGACCAGTTTTTAAAATTAAATTAAAAATGTTTTTCAATGTGGGTAGCAATTCTGGAATCACAGTTTTTAAAAAATCATTCCTTATCCCGTCTATTCCAGGAGATTTGTTCTTTTTTAAATTCTTGATTGCTTTTAGAATTTCTATATCTAATATATCATAATCTATATGAACGTCACTCAGAGCTGCTTTCATACCTTTATTCCCTTGGTTCTCCTCTATTACTACTTCTTTATTTTTATTTCAACTTCTTTTCCGATTAGTTTTTCAATATGTGTCATCCATCTTTTGATTGGTAGGTGTTGTGTGTGTTCTAGAGTCTCCATGGTTTGTAATTCCTTTAAGATTTTCCAAACTGCATTTGGATTTTCAGACAAGTTTCTATTCAATAAAGTTATTAAATTGGCTTTGTACAGTCTCTTTTTTTTCTAATAATTTTGTTATATGTTTTCCTTGCAACGAAATATTTTGGTGAAGTATTTTGTTGAATGGCTGTCTGTTTAGTGCGTTTAACAAAGATTTAGCTTCTCGACGTTGTGATTGACATCCCTTATCAAACCATTTTTTATTCTTTCTTTTTCATTTCTTCCATTTCCTTTTTGTTTTATAGGCAATACTTTGTTTGCCAGTGTCATGCAGTATTTGTGTGAACTCTTGAACGACATTATTCACAACTGTCGTGGATTTAAAATGCTTCTCGTCATCTATTATCATAATGTCATTAATTGACTTAATGCGCTTTTTCATTTCTGAAGATTTTAATGCCCTTTGGAATTTCATATCCGAATTTTCATTCCAAAAGGACATTACATTTTTATCCTGCGTGTCATGATATTCTATTTCTACATGATCTTTGTCAGTTAATTGGCATTCAGTTTTGCATGGAATATATGATTAATTTTTAACGATATTGGGCAATGGTCTGAATAATCTGTTAAATTATGAACTGTCATGTCTATTATGTCCTTCAATAAATTTTGTGAACACATGAAATAGTCGACCACACTGCAGCCTTTGGGTGTGAAGCAAGTATATTGCCCTTGCAGATCGCCCAGAGTCCTCCCATTTAAAATGCACATGTTACAGTCAATGCAAAGTTTTTCCCCGTATTTATGAACATATTTATCCACTGAACATCTGTTTGCTGCATTACTAAAAAGATAATCTTCAGGCAAAGAATATATGTTGCTTTCTCTTTCCATTGTAATGAAATCAGGAATCGTTCCTGATCTGGCATTAAAATCCCCACATAGTATTACTTGTTCGTTTCTATATGATAATTTCACAAGATCAGCTTCTATATTATCCCAAATTTTATTTGTGTAATCTTTTCCAAAAGATGAATTTTCGGGTGGTATATATACACTGCCTATATAAAATGTTTTACCTATTACTTTCATCTTTAACCAAACAATGTCACTATTATTCTGAGTTGATAGAGTAATAAATTCTCTTAGGTGTTGCTTAATAAAAATTGAACCCCCCCCCCCCCCCCCCCCCCCCCCCAATGCTTCCTGAACCTTTGCTCTTTTAGAACGACAGTAATGTATACCAGGTGCAAAATTTGGTATTTGTATTTTGCTGTAAGAGTCCTTGTCCAAATACGTTTCCTGTATAAATATGATATCGTATTTCGATATTATTTCAATTACCTCATCCTCTTCAAATTTATTGAGTTTTTCACCATTATTTGTTTCTTTACAACCTTTTATGTTCCAAGAAATAATTTTCATATCATTAATCCTCATAGTCGTTTAAGGGTGGGGTTTGTTCATGTTGCAGTTGTGTAATATCAGGGGTATTTTTCTTGTTGGGGTTATTTTGTTTATATATGTATTTATTTCACATTCTCAGTTGTAGTATCTATCTTATTTTCCCCATGTTGTGTAGTCGTGAAGTCCCCCTTTTCTCACGTTATCTCTCGTATCGTCCATGGATGTAGAAATGCTGATTTCTGTTCTCGACTTCATTTCTGTTGTTTCTTTCCCGTTCGTCTTGGTAATTTTCGTCACAATTATGGTCGTAGACACGTTGGTTTCTGTAATTATCCCGATTTTTTTACTTGATTTCCTTCCCCGTCTCCATTGTAGGTTTTCTGTTTGGCAGAGCTGGAGAAGTCTTGTTCTCTGTATTCATACCCATTTCTGCCTCGGTTTCCTCCCCTGTCTCCATGATAGCTTACATGTGGTTCATGGTTGTAGCTGTCTTGTTTCCTGAAACCCTCTCCGTTTCTGTGTCGGTTTCCTCCCCTGTCTCCATTGTATCGTTCGTATTGTTTAGTGTTGTAGAAGTATTGTTTTCTGTAACCATCTCCATTTCTGGGTCGGTTTACTTCCCTGTCTCCATTGTATCGTTCGTATTGTTCATTGTTGTAGAAATATTGTTTTCTGTAACCATCTCCATTTCTAAGTCGGTTTCCATTTCTGATGTCATGGTAGTTTTCGTATTGTTCATTGTTGAAGAAGTATTGTTTTCTGTGACCATCTCCATTTCTGTGTCGGTTTCCTTCTCTCTCTCCATGGTAGTTTTCGTAATGTTCATTGTTGTAGGAATATTGTTTTCTGTAATCATCCCAATCTATGACTGGGTTCCTTTCTCTGTCTCTGTAGTAGTTTTTCTGTTTTACAGGGCTGTAAAAATCTTGTTCTCTGTCCTCGTATCCATTTTTTGTCTCGGTGTGTTTCCCTGTCTCCATGGTAACTTTCATGTTGCACAAAGTCGTGCAAGTGCTGGGGAATTCCGATTTGCCTCTTTTCGTACCACTTAGTTGTTGGTCGGTCTTGCATCATTGCAGTACGTCTTTCGTTGATTTCTAGCTCTCTTTGGTATTGGTGTCTGATGAAGCGCTTTTTGTCTTTCTCCTCTTCAGTGCTGTAAGCCTCCTTCTGTTCTCGGAAATCTCTTGTCCTCTTTTTAGCAGATTCTTGATGCCTCGACTCATGTTGTTTGTTTCACATGCTCCTTGTGTTTCTGTTTTTCCCATACAACAGAATGAATATGTCGTCCAATGTTGCCGGCTATAAGACCTGATCCTCTTGGGTTGGGGTGAATTTCATCCTGCATGGCGTTTTGTCTCTTTCTTAGGTTTTCATGTTGCAGAAATGTCACATCGTCTTTTGACTTGAGTTTCGCAAATACCACTGCATTAAATATCTCTCTCTTTCCGTCCAACTCTTCATCAAGCGTGGGGATGATGTTGCTGATGACCATTTTAGATTTTGGACATTGCTTTTTGATGTTACTGACGCATTTTACCATGTTTTTGCTGGTTTTGTTTGGTGAAGCCTTTCTGAGATTGTTGATTCCTATGTGAAAAAGAATCACATCAGGATCTTTTTCGTTTTCCATATCCAGTCTGTTGCACTCCTCTATTGTTGGTACTTTTGTCATTGAAACCTTTAACCCATAGGACTTCCCCAATCGTTCTGGGTTGATTCCACGTAGGGTTGAGTCATGTATGATGTGGAGAGTGGGTAGTTCCTGACCTTGTTCCTCTCCAACAGAACTCTCCTCGTCTGAGTCAATGCTTGTGATGTCACTCTGGGAGTCTAGGCAATGACTGTCAGAAAGGGAATGGGCGTGGGTAAGGTCAGGGTAGGAGCCTTCTGTTGCATCTTTTGTTTCGGTTTCATTCTTTTTTCCCCTTTGGATGTGGAGATTCGATAAGCATCTCAGATGATGTTGTCATAAAGTTTCATTCTGTTCTTTCTTATTTCCTTTCTTTGAGCTTCCTTTTTTGTCTGTGTTGGTCGATGATGCGTCCGCAGTCTTTGTTGGTTCTTTCAAAGGGGTGTGTCTGTGAACATTGGCCTTTTGAGTATGGTTTTGTTGGGTGAGTAGGACCTTTGGTTGATTATCTAGTCTTTCTTGCACAGCATGCATTATCTGTGCGAATGCGTTGCCCCCCTCGTTTCGTCTGAATGTTGCAACTGTTCAGCGAGTTTTACAATGGCTCGTTCCATGTTTTGTAGCACATTATCTGTCTTTTGGTTGTGCGCTTCTATCAGCTCATACAGAGTGTTGTCATTTGTTCCTTTGGACGTGGTGTGTTCTGACTGTTCATGCTGCAAATCATCTTTTCTTTCAATCGCTTCCGTCATTTCTTCTTCAATGTTTTCGTCATACAAAGGTCGTGCGCATATCTGACATGTAAATTTTCTTTGTGTTTTTGCAAATATACAGACTTGGTATGTTGGTAGTTTTGTGCAAGAAGAATGTATTTTCCTATTACAATCTGAGCATTTCGGGGATCTCTCGTTGTTCTTTTCGTTGCAAGTGCATTGAACGTCAATTTGTAATGACGTGTTAGCCGTGCTTGCGTCATATTGCAAGTTATTTGCATCACAAGTTGTTCCATCTTTGTTTTTCTCTGTTTGTGTGTCGCTGTTGTGTTCTACTGACCTATTGGTCTCCTCTCCTTGTTCAGTGCTGAGCAGAGTGTGGTTCTCCTTCCCGTAGATTGCAGGATTCGGGTGTCCAGCCTCTCGCATGGCCTCTCTGGCCTCTGCCATGGTGTTGCACCCCTTGTAGCTGGCCTTCGGAAATCC
>CM065743.1:19371723-19389223 GCA_033310375.1 Conus canariensis
AATGGGACAGTTTGGGAGCTTAGGGAATTAAAGCAATGGGACAGTTTGGGAGCTTAGGGAATTAAAGCCATGGGACAGTTTGGAGCTTGGGAATTAAAGCCATGGGACAGTTTGGGCGCTTTGGGAATTAAAGCCATGGGACAGTTTGGGAACTTTAGGAATTAAAGCCATGGGACAGTTTGGGAGCTTTGGGAATTACAGCAATGGGACAGTTTGGGAGCTTAGGGAATTAAAGCAATGGGACAGTTTGGGTGGTTTGGGAATTAAAGCAATGGGACAGTTTGGGAGCTTTAGGGAATTAAAGCAATGGGACAGTTTGGAGCTTAGGGAATTAAAGCAATGGGACAGTTTGGAGCTTAGGGAATTACAGCAATGGGACAGTTTGGGAGCTTAGGGAATTAAAGCAATGGGACAGTTTGGGAGTTAGGGAATTAAAGCAATGGGACAGTTTGGGTGGTTTGGGAATTAAAGCCATGGGACAGTTTGGGAACTTTGGGAATTAAAGCCAATGGGACAGTTTGGGACTTTAGGGAATTAAAGCAATGGGACAGTTTGGGACTTAGGGAATTAAAGCAATGGGACAGTTTGGTGGTTTGGAATTAAAGCAATGGGACAGTTTGGGCGGTTTGGGAATTAAAGCAATGGGACAGTTTGGGCGGTTTGGGAATTAAAGCCATGGGACAGTTTGGGCGGTTTGGGAATTAAAGCCATGGGACAGTTTAGGTGGTTTGGGAATTAAAGCAATGGGACAGTTTGGGCGGTTTGGGAATTAAAGCAATGGGACAGTTTGGGGGGTTTGGGAATTAAAGCAATGGGACAGTTTGGGCGCTTAGGGAATTAAAGCAATGGGACAGTTTGGGCGCTTAGGGAATTAAAGCAATGGGACAGTTTGGGCGGTTGGGAATTAAAGCAATGGGACAGTTTAGGGCTTAGGGAATTAAAGCAATTGGACAGTTTAGGCTCTTAGGGAATTAAAGCATTGGACAGTTTGGGCTCTTAGGGAATTAAAGCAATGGGACAGTTTAGGCGCTTTGGACTGGCGCAAAGATAGGGTCACGGGTGAGTGCAAAGACCTGAAATGTGCCGTCAACTCAGGGGAAGGTCATAAATTTAAAGATTGTATGTGATATCATCGGTGGACATGCCTCTCCAAAACAGGGGAACTAACTGGTGGGGAGTTGTTCTTTTGATCACTTATCGGTTTAACATTTAATGCTGGCTCAAAGTGGTGGCAGGCCTCAAGACGCTTCCATGGATTACATTCCAGTGTTGTAATGCAACATTCAAATTGTGGCGTGTGGCCACAACTAGCCGTCGGACCTGCAGACATGTAAACAAGAGTGGCCTACCCTGTCCAGCGGGGTGTACTGGGAATCGGCCCCACGGTCCACTCCGATGGTCAGGAGCAGCGAGACCAGCAGCAGGATGAAGTTCAGCAGCAGCACGGTGAAACTGACCAAGGTCTGGTCGTACAGCTGCCCACACACCCATCATCACACCCAGGGTCAGCTGGAGGGGTGGATCCACCTGTGTGGGCCTCCTTAGCTAACAGCAGCACCGCATCTTTACAGCAGTCCCACACAGAACATTTCGCGTATAGTTTGCGGCACGTGTGTCGCTTAATCACGAATAATTCGTTTTGTAATATACGCAGTGAGTTCGGAATCTACCCCCAAAGAAAGGCCGTTTTGTTTCGTCAGTTAATCACGAATAATTCGTTTTGTAATATACGCAATGAGTTCGGACTCTACCCCCAAAGAAAGGCTGTTTTGAAAGGAAATGTGCTCTCTGTGACAAAACATATACAGTAATGCACCCTCCTCCACCTGAGGAGTGAATGCATTCCATTGAATCTTTGCTTAACGCGTGTTCTTCGAGAACTGGGTCAGTGCCTTAGTCCATGCTATCCCTGGTCACTATGAGAGAGAGAGAGAGAGAGAGGAGAGAGAGAGAGGAGAGAGAGAGAGAGAGAGAGAGAAAACAGACAGACAGACAGACAGAGACAGAGACAGAGAGAGAGAGAGAGAGAGAGAGAGAGAGAGAGAGAGAGAGAGAGAGAGAGAGAGTAAGGGAGAGAGAAAGAGACACACACACACACGAAGAGAGAAAGTGAGGGAGAGAGAAAGTGAGGGAGAGAGAAAGACACACACACACACACACACACACACACACACACACCACAACACACAGACACACAGACACACACACACACACACACACACACAAACACAGACAGAAAGTGAGAGACGAGAGAGAGAGAGAGAGAGAGAGAGAGAGAGAGAGAGAGAGAGAGAGAGAGAGAGAGGAGACGCCTACATGCCGCTAAGAACGGCAAACAGCATCTTTCCCGGCGTGGACATTTCGCTGAAGGCACGCGCCAGCTGGAGCTGGCTCTGTGACGGACAACACGTGCCATGCGGATGTTGGAAAGAATGAGGAGGCTACATCCGTAAGGGAGTGTGCACTGCTGTTAGCTTACGATCAACTGTTAGCGTAAGGGACCCACACACGTCACGAATAACAAATATGTCAAACAATAATATTCGTTCATAAAATGCCAAGTATTATGGTCTTGATGTATGCATGCACTCGCACACAAGATCAAAGTTAGCACTCGTGTCAGGAGTATCAGCATATGTATACCATAGCACACATTCGTAGAGTACATACTTACAGACACACATTCCCAGCTTCACAGTACACGAATACATAGAAGAATTTGAGCATGTGAAATTTCTCTGCTTCACCAACATCGCTTGCAGTGCAGTACCGCTGTCATACGAAAGTGGGATGGGGGTCTATGATCATTGATTTCAGCCCTGCTGAAATAGGTGGGTTCTCAAGGCTGGACTGCAGCCCTGCTGAAATGGGTGGGTTCTCAAGGCTGGACTGCAGCCCTGCTGAAATGGGTGGGTTCTCAAGGCTGGATTGCAGCCCTGCTGAAATAGGTGGGTTCTCAAGGCTGGACTGCAGCCCTGCTGAAATAGGTGGGTTCTCAAGGCTGGACTGCAGCCCTGCTGAAATAGGTGGGTTCTCAAGGCTGGACTGCAGCCCTGCTGAAATGGGTGGGTTCTCAAGGCTGGACTGCAGCCCTGCTGAAATGGGTGGGTTCTCAAGGCTGGACTGCAGCCCTGCTGAAATGGGTGGGTTCTCAAGGCTGGACTGCAGCCCTGCTGAAATAGGTGGGTTCTCAAGGCTGGACTGCAGCCCTGCTGAAATGGGTGGGTTCTCAAGGCTGGATTGCAGCCCTGCTGAAATAGGTGGGTTCTCAAGGCTGGACTGCAGCCCTGCTGAAATGGGTGGGTTCTCAAGGCTGGATTGCAGCCCTGCTGAAATAGGTGGGTTCTCAAGGCTGGATTGCAGCCCTGCTGAAATAGGTGGGTTCTCAAGGCTGGATTGCAGCCCTGCTGAAATGGGTGGGTTCTCAAGGCTGGATTGCAGCCCTGCTGAAATGGTGGGTTCTCAAGGCTGGATTGCAGCCCTGCTGAAATGGGTGGGTTCTCAAGGCTGGATTGCAGCCCTGCTGAAATGGGTGGGTTCTCAAGGCTGGACTGCAGCCCTGCTGAAATAGGTGGGTTCTCAAGGCTGGACTGCAGCCCTGCTGAAATGGGTGGGTTCTCAAGGCTGGACTGCAGCCCTGCTGAAATGGGTGGGTTCTCAAGGCTGGACTGCAGCCCTGCTGAAATGGGTGGGTTCTCAAGGCTGGACTGCAGCCCTGCTGAAATAGGTGGGTTCTCAAGGCTGGACTGCAGCCCTGCTGAAATGGGTGGGTTCTCAAGGCTGGACTGCAGCCCTGCTGAAATAGGTGGGTTCTCAAGGCTGGATTGCAGCCCTGCTGAAATGGGTGGGTTCTCAAGGCTGGATTGCAGCCCTGCTGAAATGGGTGGGTTCTCAAGGCTGGATTGCAGCCCTGCTGAAATAGGTGGGTTCTCAAGGCTGGATTGCAGCCCTGCTGAAATGGGTGGGTTCTCAAGGCTGGACTGCAGCCCTGCTGAAATGGGTGGGTTCTCAAGGCTGGACTGCAGCCCTGCTGAAATAGGTGGGTTCTCAAGGCTGGACTGCAGCCCTGCTGAAATGGGTGGGTTCTCAAGGCTGGACTGCAGCCCTGCTGAAATGGGTGGGTTCTCAAGGCTGGATTGCAGCCCTGCTGAAATGGGTGGGTTCTCAAGGCTGGATTTCAGCCCTGCTGAAATAGGTGGGTTCTCAAGGCTGGACTGCAGCCCTGCTGAAATGGGTGGGTTCTCAAGGCTGGATTGCAGCCCTGCTGAAATGGTGGGTTCTCAAGGCTGGATTGCAGCCCTGCTGAAATAGGTGGGTTCTCAAGGCTGGACTGCAGCCCTGCTGAAATGGGTGGGTTCTCAAGGCTGGATTGCAGCCCTGCTGAAATGGGTGGGTTCTCAAGCTGGACTGCAGCCCTGCTGAAATGGGTGGGTTCTCAAGGCTGGATTTCAAGGGTGAAAAGGAGAGTGGTAAGCATAAAAGGAGAGAAGTTCAAACCTGTGTCACTTACTGAGACAGGCCGTCTGTAGCGATAGAATGGATACTATCTTGATAGCCTCTTCCAATTGTCAGGTAGCGATAGAATGGGTACTATCTCGATAGCCTCTTCCAATTGTCAGGTAGCGATAGAATGGGTACTATCTCGATAGCCTCTTCGAGTTGTCAGGGCCTGAGAAACGCACAAAAGAGGCATGATGTTTTCCAATACTTAAAACTAAAACATTTTTCCATTTATTATTTACCGGAAACCCACTTCGATAAAAAAAAAATCGAAAGATATGTTTCAGCAGAGTGGGGTCACACCTGTTATTTTGCATCACACAAATCAAACGCTAGAGGAGTATGTATTCTTTTGAACAACAACTTTGAGTTCAAAGCTAAAAATATTCAAAGGGACAAAGATGGAAATTATCTCATGATCTTGATTAGAACCATGGAATATGATAAACTAATTGTTAATGTTTATGGCCCCAACAGGGACAATCCTATCATTGTATGAACTCTTACTAAACCAGATTAAAGAATTCAAAACTCGTTACATAATAGCAATTGGTGACTGGAATCTGATTTTGGACCCCTCAACCCTCAATAGACTATGATAATTACAAATGTAATAACAATCCTAAAGCTCAAGCGAAAGTCCAAAATATGATGGTTGACACAGAGCTAGCAAATATCTGGAGAGAATATAATCCGGAGTACAAACGGCATTCTTGGCGAAAATCAAGCCCCTTAAGACAAAGCAGGCTGGACTTCTTCTTTGTATCTGAATACCTTCTTTACTTTGTTTAGGAACCTGACATTCAGTATGGTTACCATGGTAAATTTATCATTAAAATTTGGAAATGATACTACTCGCAAAACATGTTGGAAGTTTAACAGTTCGTTATTAAGGGATAAGCAGTTTGTAGAAGAAATAAACGATGTTATTGATAATGTCACTCAAGAGTACGCCGCTTCACACTACGATAAAGCAGAAATATTTGACATTCAAAAGTGTGAGTTTGAACTTACCGTACTGGATCACGTTTTTCTAGACTTTTTACTGATAAAGATGAGAACTAAAGCTATGGCATTTGCATCTTTAAATACAAAATCGGCAGAAGAAAATGAAAGGAAGATAGAAAGCGAAATCAATAGAATAGAAAGGATGGAAAAGAAAACGACACTTGACATACAAAAATTGCAAAGCTTAAGTCTATAGCTAACGGAAATAAGGGGAAAGAAAATGGAAGGGGTGTTGCTAAGATCAAGGGTGATATGGGTGGCAGATGGGGAGAAAATTTTGAAATACTTTTATAATTTAGAAAAGAGACATTATACAGATAAACACATCCCATATCTCACAATGGATAATGGAGAAACTGTTTGGGACCCGAAGGATGTAAGAACAGAGTTTAAACGTTTCTATGAAAATTTGTGTCGAGAAAGAACAGTATTAGATAACCAAATTACAGATCTGGCCAAGGAGATTCCAAAGCTAACTTCAGAGGAACAGTTGTCACTTGAAAGTGAAATCACTCTTGAGGAAGCTGTAGAAGCGCTGAAAAATATCAAAAACGGAAAGAGTCCGGGAACAGATGGTTTCACACCAGAATTTGTTTTAGGTTTTCTGGAGAAAATTAGGGTATCTAATGGTTAGAGCACTTAATAAGTCATTCAAGGATGGGGAACTACCAAATACCCAGAAGGAAGGCTTAATAGTATGTATTCCAAAATGTGACAAGCCGAGAAACTTTAAAGAAAAAAAAATGGCGTTCCATATCCTTGTTAAATAGTGTATCTAAGATAGGATCATCGTGTATAGCTAACAGAATAAAACCCGTTCTCCCAAAACTAATACACGAAGACGAAACAGGCTTCACGGCAAATAGATTTATTGGTGATATTGTTAGGTTTATTTACGATCTTGTAGATTATTTACAATCTAAACATTTACCCGGCATGCTAATCTGTGTAGACTTTGAAAAAGCGTTCAATTCCCTAGATTAGAAGTTTATGCATAAGGTGTTATGAGTCATGTGGTTTTGGGAAAGATATATATTGTTGGATAAAGACATACAGGAATAAAAGCTAGCATAACTGTGAATGGTCCGTGCCCAGACTGGTTCAGTATACTAAGAGGTTGTAGACAGGGAGACCCAATTTCCCCCGTATGTGTTTCTAATTTCAGCCGAAATTCTGGGTATAATGATCAGAGAGAATGGGGACATAAAAGTAATAAATGTTAATGGTACTAAACAGAAAATATCCCAGTTTGCAGACGATACACAATTGTCCATTCAAGGAGATAAAACATCTTTTGAACAAACAATACAAACGTTAGAGAAGTTCGGAACAGTTTCAGGTCTGTTTATGAATAATGAAAAAAAACAAAAAACAAAAGTAGTATGGCTAGAAAGCAATGTATCATCGACTGTTCGGTATTTGCCTCATCTGAAATTGGATTGGGACCCAAGGGAATTTAAAATACTTGCGGTACGGTTTATGACTGATCTAACGAAATGTGTTGAGTTTAATTATGCAGAAAAATTCTTGGAAGTTAAAACGCTTTTCAAAATATGGTCAAAATGAAATATTACGCCACTTAGTTTAGTAGCAGAACTCACTAGTTCTGTCAAAATTGGTATATCTCTGGATATAGTTACCAAACCCACCGATTGATATCATAGACAGTTTTCAGAAAAAAAAAGTTTCCAATTCATTTTGAACAACAAACCTGACAGAATATTGAGAAAGAATACTGTTAAAAATGTATTAGGAGGCCTAGGTATCCCTTCTATTAGACTTTTTATTGCCTCATTAAAAATCTTGTGGATTAGAAAACTTTTGGTAGGCAGATTCAAATGGATGTCCATGATTGAAGAAAGGTGTCCAATTATACAACAAGATTTAGACAAATATGGGGCAATGACGAAAACAAGATTGATGATAATTATACTCGATTTTATTCTAATGTGTGCAAAGCTTTTCCTTTACAAATGTAAATGCGAAAAACTTATCCCGGAATTTACATTTTTAGACGACAACTCAAAAATAGAAATGTTACCGAAGAACACACACAGCTAGAATAAATTTGCAGTACACAGACTTCCAGCGAAAATGGTGTTTCTATAGGGCCCTGGTCTATGAATAACCCCCCTCTCTGTTGACTTAAAGCTGTTATTTGCGACTGCAATAATCAGATAACTGGACATTTAGGCAAAAGGTTCTCAGATACTCTTGTTTCTTTGTTTGGTACACATATGCTTCTCGATGCATTGTGAATAATTATGTGTATGTGGCGAAGTCGGCTGTTGGGGGTGGAGGAGATAGCTTGGTAGGTATTGAATATGAAGTTATACTTTCTCTGCCATTTACTTTGCTGTTCATGTCTTTTGGGTTTCCCCCCAGCCATTTGATTTGATTTTCTTTTTTCTTTACCTTTATGGAATAATTGTATTTTCCCTGAGCTGAAATGTGAGAGCCTGAAGAATGGCATGGAATGCGTATGCATTTTTGTAGAAAGAAATGCTTAAGGCACAGTACAGACATTCATATCTAAGTGGCACGATACAGACGTTTACATCTAACTGGATGGTGCATTGCCTTACATTTCGTCTGATGGTTTTTATTTGAATTAATATATACAGTCTTTTTTTTTCTTCTGTGTAAGATTTGTTGGGTCAAAGATGGTGCTTTCAAAAGGATTTCTTTTAATCGTGCTGATTTCTATTGACACAACCAAACAAGGCAGTCCGCATATATTCTAAAGTACCTTTCTGTCATGTCTCTGTTAGATATTAATTGAATCATTGTCAACAAGTTTTTCCACTGTACTGCAGCTGGCATGATTTGTTGGATATTACAGACATAATAGAAACCAATCATTCTTTGACCTTTGCAGATATTTATTGTTGTTGTCTTTATTGTTGTTATTGTTGTTGCCGCTACTATTGTTGTTATAATCGTTACTCACATTACTATTATTGTTATCATTATTATCATTATCACTATTATTATTATTATACTTTTTCCCTTGTTGTTACGTTGAAATTGTATACGTATTATGTATATGACTGACAAATGTGCCAACGTTGTATTGAAATCTCTAGCGCACTGTCCTCTTTCAGCGCACTTGTAAACTCTGATTAATTGATTATTGAAAACAACAAGAAAAGGGAGAGAAGTTAAAACCTAAAGATTATGAATAAAAAGAAATTTAAAAAACCCCAGATATTCCCATTTCTGAAGCGACACTGGCAGACACGTTGTGTGTCAGTGGCGGAACAGAGAGAACGAGGATGGACATATAAACCTATACCACAAGCAGCTTGGTGAAGATCCAGCTAACTATGATGTGGACACAAATGCGAGCAGGTTTTTTTTTTTTTTTTTTCCTCCAGTCTCTGTTACACTAGGAGCCGGTGAACGTTCGTCGTAAGTGGGCCACTAGGTTTTGCGGTGCCGTTGTAAATTTTAAGGGGGTAGATTGTTCTGTACAGTGCGTTGTGAAATTGAATAAAAAAAATAGTACCCATTCCAAAGCATCTCTTTGTTAAAACTAACCAATGACATTAGTTTCCATTCTCCTTTCTGTGTCACGTCAGTTGAATAAAACGTTTGCCAGATGGCCGCTAGTGACAATGACCTTAACAGACTTTGTATGAGAGCGGTATTTAGTTGCCTGCAAAAAGAGCGAGACTCAGAGAGAGAGAGAGAGAGAGAGACAGGGAGAGAGAGAGAGAGAGAGAGAGAGAGAGACAGACAGAGACAGAGACAGACAGAGAGAGAGAGAGAGAGGGCAACAGGTAGGAATGGTGAATAGATGGATAATTAACACACACACATACACACACACACTCACAGGCATACACATACAACGCACGCACGCACGCACGCACGCACGCACACACACACACACACACACACACACACACACACACACACACACACACACACACACACACACACGCATGCACACACACGCGCGCACGCGCGCTCGCGTACGCACAAGCAATTTTTTTTTTTTCAGAGACAGCCATGGATTAACAAAGCGAGATCAGCCAGACAGAAGAACCGTGAGAAATGAGGAGTCACTATGCAAGACAAGACAGAACTCACACCACAACACAGTACAGCCCAACACAGCACAAGACAACACACAAACCCATTCTTCAGTGGTAGTGAGGATAGAACTCACACGACAACACAGTACAGCCCAACACAGCACAAGACAACACACAAACCCATTCTTCAGGGATAGTGATGATAGAACTCACACCACAACACAGCACAGCCCAACGCAGCACAAGACAACACACAAACCCATTCTTCAGTGATAGTGATGCTAGAACTCACACCACAACACAGCACAGCCCAACGCAGCACAAGACAACACACAAACCCATTCTTCAGTGATAGTGATGCTAGAACTCACACCACAACACAGTACAGCCCAACACAGCAGAAGACAACACACAAACCCATTCTTCAGGGATAGTGATGCTAGAACTCACACCACAACACAGTACAGCCCAACACGGCACAAGACAACACACAAACCCATTCTTCAGGGATAGTGATGTACACTGAACAGTGGAAGAAACGACAGGTTAACACAACGTCATGCAGTACGGCACGGTACGGCACAACATCGGCACAGTACAGGACGGCACGGCACGGCACGGCAAGGCACGGCACGGCACGGCACGGCGCAGCGCGGCACGGCACGGTACGGCATGGTACAGTACGACACGGCACGGCACGGCACGGCGCAACGCGGCACGGTCCAGAACGCTACGGCAAGGCGCGGCGCGGCACGGCACAGTACGGCACGGCCCGGCACGGCACGGTGCGGCGCGGCACGGCACGGTACCGTACGGCACGGCGCGGCGCGGCGCGGCGCGGCGCGGCGCGGCACGGCACGGCACGGCACGGCGTAACGCGGCACGGCGCAACGCGGCACGACGCAACGCGGCACGGTCCAGGACGGTACGGCGCGGCGCGGCGCGGCACTGCACGGAACGGCACGGCACGGCACGGTGCGGTACTGTACGGCACGGTACGGCAAGGCACGGCACGGCGCGCAACGGCACGGTACTGCACTGCACTGCATGGCACGGCACGGCACGGTACTGCACTGCACGGCACGGTACGGTACTATACTGCACTGCACTGCACGGTACGGCACGGTATGGTACGGCACGGTACGGTCCTGCACTGCATGGTCGGGCACGGTATGGTACGGCACGGTACGGTCCTGCACTGCATGGTCGGGCACAGTATGGTACGGCACGGTACGGCACGGTACATCACCACAAAGCATCACATCACACACCACCCCAAACCACACCACACCATACCACCCCACACCATATCATACCATAACACTCCATACCACACCGCACCACACCACACAATACCATACCACACCATCCCATACCACACCACAACACACCATACCACACTACACCATACCACACCACAACACACCACAACTCACCACACCACACCACACCATACCACACCACCCCATACCACAACACACCACAACTCACCACACCACACCATACCACACTACACCATACCACACCACACCTTACTAGACCACACCTTACCACACCACACAATACCATAGCACACCACAACACACCACAACTCGCCACACTCCACCACACGACACCATACCACACTACACCATACCACACCAGAACACACAACTCGCCACTCCACACGCCACGCCACGCCACGCCACGCCACGCCACACCACACCACACCACACCACCACACCAAACCACCACATCACAACATACCACATCAAACAACACAATACAACACCACACCACACCACACCACACAACATGTACTACAACACCACACCACACCACAGCACGCAACACCACACGTCATTCCACCACACCACATACCACATCACACAATACAACACCACACCACACCACATGTCGTACCACCACATCACATCACCACATACCACACTACACAACACGATACACAACACAAACACTACAGCACACACCACCACACATCGTACCACTCACCTTTTGCATAATGGCAGTGTAGAGAGGCACCGTCTGGCAGACGACAGACAACAGCCAGAAGAAGAAGGGCACCGCGGAGGACTGGGCTCCTTTCAGACGTTCATACTGCGTCATCACCGCCATTAGGATCTGTAACAGTGCCAGAACACACACACACACACACACACACACACACACACACACACACACACAACATAGACAGTACGCACGCACACGCACACGCACCACACACACACACACTCACGCACGCACGCATGCACACACACACACACACACACACACACACACACACACACAAATACATACGCACACACACACACACACACACACACACACACACGCTAACGTATGGACACACGCACACATAGAGACACACACATATACGTACGCACACACACACACACACACACACACACACACACGCGCGCGCGCGCACGCACGCACGCACGCACGCACGCACACACTGACTGACTGACTGAAACCATTTACTGTCAGATTAACATAGTGTTGTACTGACATTTTAAAAAGAAAAACCTTAATAAATTAATGAGATAACGAAAATAATACAAATAACATCTGAATGACATAAAAATCATTAAGGAAAATTAACAGGGAAACATTTAACATTTGTAAGTAACATAATAAAAATCAGAAATTGTAACAATAAAGCAAATTACATCTTAACTGTACTGAATATCAAAAATCTCTCTCTCTCTTTGCACGCGCACACACACACACACACACACACACACACACACACACACACACACACACACACACACACACACACACACACTGTGTTATGCTGTTGTCAGATGTCGACATCGTCGTCATCATCGCTATCGTCGTTTCAGTTTGAAAATTCGCTGAAGGAGAGAGGTAGGCTATATTTCAATCATCGATGTCAAAGATGAGTGCAAAGCGTCGCACTGGTGCTTAACTCAATAACAAAGTGTGTTCAAAGAAAGGTGCGACGGGAGAGTGGGAAATGTAGGGAGGCGAAGGGAGTGGAGGGGGGGGGGGAGGGGAGGGGAGGGTAAGGACAGAAGTGAAGGGAGCGAGAGATCATTCACACCATTTGCATGCGGATTCTGAACACAACGTTCACATAATTATGTTCTGCTGTAATGGAAAACAGGACACACTGGGAAAGCTTCCTAACAACATCACAAGACAGGGCTTTCACAAGACTGACTGGAACCCGTAAAGGTTAAAGGACAGGGGGATGACCTTGACCTTGACATGATTTTTGGGTGGCTGCACACCAAAAGTGTATGCGCCAAGGCTTTGCTTAAGGACTCGAGTATTTATAGACTGACGCAATTAGATTGCTTTGAGATTTTTTTTTTTTTTTAATTGTGTCTGAAAGTTGCTTCTCCCCATTTTCTTTCACATCGCCGTCAAGGTACAAGCCAGGTGGTTCCAAGCAGACAGATTACAATCAAAGAAATGGGAATATCTGGGCGCTTTGGGCTGGCGCAAATACAGGGTCAGGGATGAGTGCAAAGGCTTGAAATGTGACGTCAGCTAAAGGGAAAGTCACGTATTTAAAGATTGTACGTGATGTCATCGGAGGATTTCCCCAAAAAACAAGGGAAAGAATTGGTGGGGAGTTGTTCTTTTTGATCAAGTATCAGTTTAACTTCAAAAGCTGGCTCAAACTTAACGGTAGGCCCCCAAAACGCTTACATGGATTATAATACAGTGATGTTGTACAACAATCCTGCTTATGGCCTGTGGCCGGTGCATGTAGGCCCAGTTGAAGAGGTCAGCCCTGAACCCAGCACCTTGGAGGAGTGTTGCTGCAACCCTATGTTCTTCAAGGAAATATCAGGTGCGTATGAATTCTCCTTCACCATACCTGCCCTGTACGCTCTGCGCATACCAGCCCTCGCGTTCTCTTCGCTCTTCCAGTCAGAAACTCCTGAAGATACCACAGAGAAATCTAAAATCGTTTTTGGTGAGTGTTCTGTAAAGTTTTGCTGCCCCCAATTGTTTGGAACTCTCTGCCTCCTGCCCTACGAAGCCAGCCCGCCTGATCTGTTTTCAAAGCACAGTAAAAAAAAAAAAAAAAAAAAAAAAGGTTATCCTTTTAGCCAAATGTTTTTAATAACGTTTGTTTTTTTTTCCACATTGTGTGTGCACAATACTTTCTGTAGTAAGATAGCCGTTACATGTGAATGAATGAAGGTCTGAGGGGTGTAAGACAGTGCGATGAAAAGTGTTCAACTCGAACTGCGCTAGTAGTAGTAGTAGTAGTAGTAGTAGTAGTAGTAGTAGTAGTAGTAGTAGTAGTACTACTACTACTACTACTACTACTAGTTGTAGTAGTAGTTGTTGTTGTAGTCATAGTAGTCGTAGTAGTAGTATTGCTATTATTACTATCATTTCTTCTTATTATCATTATCATTTTCATTTCCATTATTGTTGTTATCATCTTACCATCATCATCATTATTGTTATTGTTATTATCATTATCATCATCATCATCACTACTCCTACTACTACTACTACTACTACTACTACTACTACTACTACTACTACTACTACTATTGTTGCTGTTACACTCATACTCAGCTCACACAGAGTGATGTGGGTTGCTCCTTCATAGTCCGACCTGATGTATGTCACGTGTGTCTTTTTTGTTTGTTTGTGACGTTGGGTCGTCAATCGTGATCTTTCTTGTCCTCCGTTCTCCACAACGAGTGATGCCATGTGACGTATGTCACTTGTTTTTGTTGTTTGTTTGTGACGTTGGGTCGTCAATCGTGATCTTTGTCGTCCTCTGCTCTCCACAACAAGTGATGCCATGTGACGTGTGTCACGTGTTTGTGTCGGTTGAAGGGGTGAGGAGTTTTAAGTTCGGTTCTTTGGTCGTTCTCTTTGTTGTCCTCTCTTCCCCAGAGTGGAATGTCAGACGTCATCACCTTTGTCAAAGAGGTTATGTTTTTCACCCTGCGTCTGTTGGTTTGCTGGTCTGTCTGTTGGTTTGTTGGTCTGTGTGTTGGTTTGTTAGTCTGTCTGTTGGTTTGCTGGTCTGTCTGTTGGTTTGCTGGTCTGTCTGTTGGTTTGTGGGTCTGTCTGTTGGTTTGCTGGTCTGTGTGTTGGTTTGTTGGTCTGTTTGTTGGTTTGTTGGTCTGTCTGTTGGTTTGTTGGTCTGTCTGTTGGTTTGTTGGTCTGTGTGTTGGTTTGTTGGTCTGTTTGTTGGTTTGCTGGTCTGTCTGTTGGTTTGCGGGTCTGTCTGTTGGTTTGTTGGTCTGTGTGTTGGTTTGTTGGTCTGTTTGTTGGTTTGTTGGTCTGTTTGTTGGTTTGTTGGTCTGTCGGTTGGTTTGTTGGTCTGTCGGTTGGTTTGTTGTTTTGTTTGTTGGTTTGTTGTTTTGTTTGTTGGTTTGTTGTTTTGTTTGTTGGTTTGTTGTTTTGTTTGTTGGTTTGTTAGTCTGTCTGTTGGTTTGTTGGTCTGTCTGTTGGTTTGTTGGTCTGTCTGTTGGTTTGTGGGTCTGTTTGTTGGTTTGTTGGTCTGTCTGTTGGTTTGTTAGTCTGTCTGTTGGTTTGTTAGTCTGTTTGTTGGTTTGTTAGTCTGTTTGTTGGTTTGTTAGTCTGTCTGTTGGTTTGTTGGTCTGTCTGTTGGTTTGTTAGTCTGTCGGTTGGTTTGTTGTTTTGTTTGTTGGTTTGTGGGTCTGTACTGTTGGTTTGTTGGTCTGTCTGTTGGTTTGTTGGTCTGTTTGTTGGTTTGTGGGTCTGTACTGTTGGTTTGTTGGTCTGTCTGTTGGTTTGTTGGTCTGTCTGTTGGTTTGTTGGTCTGTCTGTTGGTTTGTTGGTCTGTTTGTTGGTTTGTTGGTCTGTCTGTTGGTTTGTTTTTCTGTCTATTGGTTTGTTAGTCTGTCTGTAGGTTTGTTGTTTTGTTTGTTGGTTTGTTGGTCTGACTGTTGGTTTGCTGTTTTGTTTGTTGGTTTTGTGGTCTGTACTGTTGGTTTGTTGGTCTGTCTGTTGGTTTGTTGGTCTGTGTGTCGGTTTGTTGGTTTGTTTGTTGGTTTGTTGGTCTGTCTGTTGGTTTTGTGGTCTGTTTGTTGGTTTGTTAGTCTGTCTGTTGGTTTGTTGGTCTGTCTGTTGGTTTGCTGGTCTGTCTGTTGGTTTGTTGGTCTGTTTGTTGGTTTGTTGGTCTGTTTGATGGTTTGTTTGGTCTGTCTGTTGGTTTGTTGGTCTGTCTGTTGTTTGTTGTCTGTTGTTGGTTTGTGGTCTGTTGTTGGTTTGTTGGTCTGTTTGTTGGTTTGTTGGTCTGTCTGTTGGTTTGTGGTCTGTACTGTTGGTTTGTTGGTCTGTCTGTTGGTTTGTTGGTCTGTCTGTTGGTTTGTTGGTCTGTCTGTTGGTTTGTTGGTCTGTCTGTTGGTTTGTTGGTCTGTACTGTTGGTTTGTTGGTCTGTCTGTTGGTTGTTGTCTGTCTGGGTTTGTGTCTGTTTGGTTTGTGGTGTCTGTACTGTTGGTTTGTTGGTCTGTTGTTGGTTTGTTGGTTGTCTTGTTGGTTTGTTGGTTGTCTGTTGGTTTGTTGGTCTGTCTGTTGGTTTGTGGGTCTGTACTGTTGGTTTGTTGGTCTGTCTTGGTTGTGTTGTTTGGGTTTGTGGTCTGTCTGTTGGTTTGTTGTGTCTGTCTTGTTGGTTTGTGTGGGTCTGTCTGTTGGTTTGTTGGTCTGTCTGTTGGTTTGTGTCTGTGTTGTTTGTGGTCTGTGTTGGTTTGTTGGTCTGTCTGTTGGTTTGTTGGTTTGTGTTGTCTGTCTGTTGGTTTGTGTTGTTTGTTGGTTTGTGGTCTGTCTGTGGTTTGTTGGTCTGTCTGTTGGTTTGTGGTCTGTCTGGTTGTTGGTTTGTTGGTTTGTGGTCTGTCTGTTGTTTGTGGGTCTGTCTGTTGTTTGTTGTCTGTTGTTTGGTTGTGTTGGTGGTCTGTCTGTTGTGGTCTGTGTTGTTGGGTCTGTCTGTTGTTGGTTGTGTTTTGTGGTCTGTCTGTTGGTTTGTGTGTCTGTCTGTTGGTTTTGTTGGGTCTGTCTGTTGGTTTTTGGGTCTGTCTGGTTGGTGTTTGGTTGGTCTGTCTTTGGTTTGTGTCTGTCTTGGTTTGTGGTCTGTCTGTTGTTTGTGTCTGTTGTTGGTTCTGGTCTGTTGGTTTGTTGGTCTGTCTGTTGGTTTGTTGGTCTGTCTGTTGGTTTTGTTGTCTGTCTGTTGTGTTTGTTGTCTGTCTGTTGGTTTGTTGTCTGTCTGTTGTTTGTTGTCTGTCTGTTGGTTTTGTTGTCTGTTGTTGTTGTTTGTTGGTCTGTCTGTTGGTTTGTTGGTCTGTCTGTTTGGTTTTGTTGGTCTGTTGTGTTTGTTAGTCTGTCTGTTGGTTTGTTGGTCTGCCTGTTGGTTTGTTGGTCTGTACTGTTGGTTTGTTGATCTGTCTGTGGTTTGTTGATCTGTCTGTGGATTGTTGGTTTATGTCTGTGAGTTTGTTGGTCTGCCTGCTATGTTTGTTAGTCTATTTGTTTGTTTGTTGCCTGCTGTTTGTGTCTGTCTGTTGTTGGCCTGTCTGTTGTTGGTCTGTCCGTCTGTTTGTTGGTCTGTCCGTCCGTCTGTTGGTCTGTCTGTTGCTTTGTTGGTCTGTCTGTGAATTTGTTGGTCTACCTGTTGGTCTGTCTGTGAATTTGTTGGTCTGTCTGTTAGTTTGTTGGTCCGTCTGTTGGTTTTTTGGTCTGTAGGATTGCTGATCTAGCGTTCAAGGTGCTCGTTTCTAGTTTGGCTTTTAGCATCTGCCTGCCTGCCTGCCTGCCTGCCTGACTGCCTCTCTCTCTCCTCTCTCTCTCTCTCTCTCTGTTCAATATTTACTGAACAGTGTATTGTGTTTGCTGTACTGTCTACATCGTCCCACTCTTGCAAATAACTATCTTATCTCACTGCTTTTATTCAACTTTCTCCCCGTCTCTTCATTGAGGCCTACAGGTG
>CM065743.1:19406723-19419223 GCA_033310375.1 Conus canariensis
TACAGTCTGTCCCGGTGCTTTCTGTATGTCTGTTGCCACGTGTGTCCATTCTACATACAGCTGTCGATCATACAGTCTGTCCTGTCTGTACATCTGTTGCCATGTGTGTCCATTCTACATCCAAGTGTCCATTATATAGTCTTCATGATCTGTATGTATGTCTGTTGCCATGTGTGTCCGTTCTGCTCCAACTGTTCGTCATACAGTCTATCATGATGCTGTCTGATTCTGTTGCCATGTGTGTCCGTTCTACTTCCAACTGTTCGTCATACAGTTTGTCATGATGCTGTCTGTAGTCTGTTGCCATGTGCGTCCGTTCTACTTCCAACTGTTCGTCATACAGTTTGTCATGATGCTGTCTGTATGTCTGTTGCCATGTGCGTCCGTTCTACTTCCAACTGTTCGTCATACAGTCTGTCATGATGCTGTATGTATGTCTGTTGCCATGTGTGTCCGTTCTGCTTCAATGTTCGTCATACAGTCTGTCATGATGCTGTCTGTATGACTATTGCCATGTGTGTCCGTTCTGCTTCCAACTGTTCGTCATACAGTCTTGTCATGATGCTGTCTGTATGTCTGTTGCCATGTGTGTCCGTTCTGCTTCCAAGTGTTCGTCATACAGTCTGTCATGATGCTGTCTGTATGACTATTGCCATGTGTGTCCATTCTACTTCCATGTGTCCATTCTACTTCCAACTGCCCATGATACAGTCCAGTTTCTGCCTTTTTCTGTCGCTGCGAGTGTTAACTCCAAACTGATTCAACATCCATCTTGCGCGCAGTTTGGGAAGATAAGTGAATACCCGTTCTTCGTTTGTCATTGTCCCGAATCTTGTTTATCTTGCCTGAGGAAGATCAAAGAGGTCGAAACGCGTCGTGTTTTTCTTGAAATGTGTCTGTCCCTTTGGTTTGGCGGAATTTTAATTATATTTTCTCTTCCAAAGTGTGCGTTCAAGTAAAGACGTCCGGCTTTGTCCTCTCCGTCAAAATACTGCATTTGGTTTTTCTGAAATCTAGTTCAGTTCAGTTCAGTGGTTTATTTAACGTCTGTTCACCATTGATGATATTAGACGAAAAATAATTTAAAACGTCATCTCTAACTAACAAAGCTTAACCTCAAAGATACAAAAAAATAACGACAATAACTTTTTGAATTAGTGGTAAAAAAAATAAACACGCATCAAAGCAACTTGGCAATTTCTGAAATCTAACGGCATTGTCACGGTAAGTGTTGTCAACATTTTCTGGGACGAAACTATGCTTGAATTCTGAGAGAGAGAGAGAGAGAGAGAGAGAGAGAGAGAGAGAGAGAGAGAGAGAGAGAGAGAGAGAGAGAGAGAGAAGCGAGGGATGGGGTAAACTGGCCGCTGTTCAGCTGCATGTGACCTATGCTTGGTTCCGGCCACACGAAAGAATACAGATGGTGCAGAACGAACGGTGTCTCATTGCCAGGGAAGGCTTTCCGAACTGACCCCCATTTAGCTAAATCAACTGTGTATCACTGTAATGGATTGGCAATAAGACAGTTTCTGAAGCATCCTTTGAGTTTCTCACCGTCAATAAAATAATTTTGACTTACCGGGGTAGGATCAGGAGGGGGGGGGGGGGGTTGGTGGTGGTGCGGATATAGTCACCCTCGTCTCACCAGCTCGCCAGCACCAGAGGAAACAGGACCACAGCAGGATGATGGTCAAACACACTCACACACACACACAGAGCTGCAAGAGTGTCCCAGAATTCTGCCTTCCTGACCAACACTGAAAGAAGACGGAACAGCAACTGTCAGCAACCACACTCATGCCACGCAGTGACTGCAGGGAAGACGTGTGCTGGCAGGGTGAAAGAGACGGGCAGTGAAAGAAGGAGGGCGGGGAGGAGGGCGGGGAGGGAGGGGGGGGGGGAAGGGAAGCGAGTTCAACGAAAATGCCAACAACGTGTCGTCCGCACATGCAGTTAATTATTTTTCTCGGCTACGCATCTCTATTCGTCATTTCACGTAAATCTTTCTGTTGCTGGACAATACCGTGTCTTTGAAAAAAAAAAAAAAAGAACAGAACAGAAAAGAAAAGAAAATCGCTCGCGTATCTTAAAGCCTACCCCGGATCGTTCGCCGTGGAGCTGCTTCATTTCAGATGCGTAGGCTTAAAAGTAGGATATTTAGTTTTTTAAACAAGGTAATACCAAGCAAAGTTTGTCATGTGTTTGTTACAGTACTTGCAACGTGCAGAACTCTCAGCCTACCTTTCCGATGAACTGGAAAATCAAATGCGTTTCCCTTTTTCTAAAGTGCGGTTGCACCATGTTCTACAATCATCTAGAGAATTTCCTTCCTGTCCGCTCGGAAACATGTCACATGGCTGGGAGGTGAACGTGCAGAACTGAATGCATCTCTCTCTCTCTCTCTCTCTCTCTCTCTCTCTCTCTCTCTCTCTCTCTCTCTCTCTTGTCTCTGACTCAGTAATTAAATTATTCGATTACAATGATTAGCGCCCATTCGAAAAGTCTTCTGTGAACCATACTTTGAATAAATCGTCTAAACATAAAACCTACTCCGTTAAAATCGCTCGTCCCCACTCCCACTCTGTCTACCATCCCTTTTCTCCTCCCCCTATCTACCATTCTCTCTTCCCCACCCTCCTCTGACATCTCTCTCTCTCTGTAGTTTTGTTTGTTTGTTTGTAAGTTTCCTTCTGTTTTACCATCCCCCATCTCATTAGTGCTTTTATGAATAGTTTGCTTATCATTGTAGAATTAGATTACCATGTTGTTATGTTGAATTGTCAGTATGAATGATATGTGCTGAAATAATGTATGCATGACAAGGACAGATTGTAAGACTAGGCTTTGGCCTAAAATCTTCATCCTTGTGTATTAAAGATCAATCAATCAATCAATCTCTCTCTCTCTCTCTCTCTCTCTCTCTCTCTCTCTCTCTCTCTCTCTCTCTCAATGCATATTAACCTTCAAACACCATTATTTCAACCATCTTATGTGCCAGTACTTGCATACTCCGCCATAAATCCACCACCAACCACCACCACCCTCTTTGCCTTTTATATGGACCTGACTATTTAGAAAGTGTTTTGTACTTGAAATGCAAATGCTACTTTGTTTAGCGCCCTGGCGCGCGCGCGCGCGCGCGTGTGTGTGTGTATGGTGTGTGTGTGTGTGTGTGTGTGTGTGTGTGTGTGTGTGTGTGTGTGTTCCTACTACCTCCTGCCCTCTTGTCATTATGTCGTTATGCTTGTATTCTTATGCGACTCTCTCTCTCCTTCTCTCTCTCTCTCTCTCTCTCCCCTCTCTCTCTCTCCCTCTCCTCTCCTCTCTCTCCCCCCTCTCTCTCTCTAAAATATGAATGAACAACTCTGTTCATCACATGAAAAGGGGGAAAAAAAAGAGATGTAACATTATTCTAATTGTTTGAGTGGGTGGTCGAGTTAGTCCACAGTGCGGAACTGATCGAAAGTGAAGAGTAGGAAAACAGACTTCGGCTCTCAATGCGATGATGAATGCTTTACAAGTGTGTTACAAGTTGATTTCCTTGTTTGCTACAGGGAGAAAAGTGAATCATATCCGTACCCCTACTACGCAGTTTCAAAGTCGTTATGTGCTCTTTTGGGGATTTTCCAGAACATTCGCTGCACGTCGGTCTCTAGGCATTGTATTGTACTGTCCTGTACTGTTGTACAATGTGGTACTGGACTGTATTGCACTACACCATATAGTACCGTGTTGTACCTCACTGTGCTAAATGTGTTTTGCACACTGCACTGCACAGTTTAACATTCTGTACTGTACTGTGGTGTACTTTACTGTACTGAACTGTGTTTGACACACTGTACTTATGCTTTGTAACATACTGTCCTATACAGTGTTGTGCCATACTGTACTGTACTGCACTGTGTTGTACCATAATGCACCGCTCTGTGTTGTACATTACTGTTCGATCCTCTACTGCTTTGTACCATACTGTTCTGTGTTGTATAACGCCGTTCTGTCTTGTGCCCCTGTGCCCTGCTGTACTGTACTGCACTGTGTTGTACATGACTGTACTGTGTTGTATAACATCGAATCATACTATACGGCACTGTATTGCAATATATTGTACTGTACTTTGTTGTACCATACTGTACTGCACTGTATTTTGCTGTACTCTACTGTGTTGCTCTGTATTGTACCATACTGTACTGCGCTGTAGTATACCATACTGTACACAGTAGTATACCATACTGTACCGCACTGCACTGCATTGTACCATACTGTACTGCACTATATTGTACCACACTGTACTGCTATGTATAGAACCATGCTGTACTGCTCTATATTGTACCATACTGCACTGCACTGTATTGTACCATACTGTACTGCACTGTATTGGACCATATTGTACTGCATTGTATTGTGCCATACTCCACTATATTTATTGTACCAAACTGTACTGCACTGTATTGTACCATACTGTACTGCACTGTATTGTACCATACTGTACTACACTGTATTGTACCATACTGTACTGCACTGTATTGTACCATACTGTACTGCGCTGTATTGTACAATACTGTACTGTACTGTATTGTACCATACTGTACTGCACTGTGTTGTACCATACTGTACTGCACTGTATCGTGCCATACTGTACTGCTCTGTATTGTACCATATTGTACTGCACTATATTGTGCCATACTGCCCTATACTTATTGTACCAAACTATACTGCACTGTATTGTACCTTACTGTACTGCACTGCATTGTGCCATTCTGTACTGCACTGTATTGTGCCATTGTGTACTGCACTGTATTGTACCATTGTGCACTGCACTGTATTGTACCACACTGTACTGCTCTCTATTGTATCATTCTACCATTCTGTACTGCACTGTATTGTACCATTGTGGACTGTATTGTATTGTACCACATTGTACTGCTTTCTATTGTACCATTCTGTACTGCACTGTATTGTACCATTGTAATAACGGCAAAATAACGGTTTAACGGTTATATAACCGATATACACTTTTGAAACCGGTATTTTAGTCCTCAATTGGCTAAAGCCTGTGTACATATCAAGTTTCATCCAAATCGGACAATATGTTGAGAATAACGGTTTTTAACGGTCAAATTTTGAAACACTATACAGAAGTGCCATTCGTGTGTGATAACCTTTCTATATACCAAATTTCATCAAAATCCACCTATATATAAGAAATAACGGCAGAATAACGGTTTTTAATGGTTGTTTAATCCATTTTCAGCATTACATCACTTACATATGGACAGAGGCTCCGATTTGTCACAAGATCATCCAAACCGCTTATGAATTGGCCAAGTACTTTCTGAGATATTCCATAAAGAAGAAAAACCGTTACAGGCTGTTACAACCGTTAGTAACTGCTATAACGGGGCAAACTAAAACGTCAGGCATCATCCGTGACCCATAATGAACACACCTGCTAATTTTCATAAAGGTCGGCCAAGTACTTTCTGAGATATTCCATAAAGAAGAAAAACCGTTACAGGCCGTTACAGCCGTTAGTAACGGTTATAACGGTAAACTAAAACATCGGGCATTATTCGCGACCCATAATGAACATACCTACAAATTTTCAGAAAGATCGGCCAAGTACTTTCTGAGATATTCCATAAAGAAGAAAAACCGTTACAGCCGTTAGTAACGGCTATAGCGGTAAACTAAAACATCGGGCATCATCCGTGACCCATAATGAACATACCTACAAATTTTCAGAAAGATCGGCCCAGTAGTTTTGTCTGGAGCGTGTGGAACACATTTTGACCACGGACACACAGACAGACAGACAGACAGCATTTCTTGGTTCCCATTCTAACGTACTCCCTGTTCTATAAGAACTGGGAGTACAAAAAGAACTGCTCTCCCCGGCAGGGAAATGAACACGGGTCTCCGGTGCGACAGGCGGGGATACTAACCACTACACTACCGAGGTGCTTACACACCTTGGTTACACTTAAGTTTATGAACCGTTATTGCTTAAACTGTACATCCCAAAATCATCATTTATAGCCGTTAGTAACGGCTATTCTGGTAAAAATATAACATCGGGCATCATCCGTGACCCATAATGAACATATCTACAAATTTTCAGAAAGATCGCTCCAGCAGTTTTGTCTGGAGCGAGTGGAACACATTCTGACTACGGACGGACAGACAGACACACAGACAGCATTTCTTCGTTCCCATTGTAAAGTACTCCCTGTTCTATAAGAACTGGAAGTACAGAAACGTTAGACCGACCTTCATGCTGTGTGTAAACAATACAGACGTGAACATGTTACGTTGTAAGTATTCATGTTGGAGCTAAAGGCTATAAGTAATGGCGTTGCAAAGCACAGGTAAAGAAGTCCAATATACATTGAAAGGGAACTCAGGAGAACGCACACCTCTGTCAAGGTTGAACCCACCCCCAGACACTCCTCCGTTGAAAACACAATAATCTTTTTTTTTTCTTTGCCAGCGGAAATAATAATCGATATGGATTGAAGAAACTGTACTTCCGATATATTTCTAATAAAACACGGAAACGAAACGAAATGTCGACGTGTATATCACTAAAAAGTCGAAATATTCCACGAAAATATAGATACGTATCAATAGGTCACGGTAACCCCAAAGATTTTTGTGTTCGGTGAACATTTTGTAACAGCCTTTCCGACCTGATCTTGGACCCATCAGACAGAGGTAGCACCCAAAGGTGCCAGTGGGACCCAGACAAGCACTGTCCTCAACTGCCGAACCAAGCAGCCAGCAGCAATCCTGCACCACCCTTGGAACCCTGCGCTGTGTGATACAGGATGCAGGCACGCACAGGGCATTCATTACGACGTCAAGGGGCAGAACTGCTCCCTGGCAGAGGCCATTTTATGATCGCCGCTGGACGTACCATAACTGAATCCAAGTGGAAGCGCCCCCGTATCGCATGACTGTAGAGTCTACTGGCAAAAGACGCCACCACCAAGCATACTGCTGTGCGCATCTCGCAGCCCCATTCGTTGCTGTTCCGCTGACAGGTAAAACCAGTACGGTGCCTGCACCGTGTGGGACCCCTACACGACGACTAACGAGGACAGGCTGGAATCAGCCCAAAGGAGGGCTGCACGCTTTGTCACAGGACGTACGTTACCACAATTCCTCGTAAGTCATCAGCCTCATCAAACAACTAGACGGGCACCCCCTAAAGCAGCGAAGGAAGATCACCAGATTGGCTATGATGTTTAACATTATACATGGCATGGTCTGCATGGATAGATCCCAGCTGATTCCTGCTCCAACCCGACAGCGTAGAAGACATGATCATCAGTTCAAACAACCACAGTGTCGAACTTTGTACCAACAGGGGTCGCGACACCGTTGTTGAGGCAGAGACTCTTGACACGTTTGTGTCAAGAGCAAGAAAACTACAGAAACTTTTTTTTTCCTCTGTTGCTGCACCAGCCCACCGTTTAAACGTCAGAATGGTCAAGATGATGACTGAGGACGTTTAATGGATGAAGATGAAGATGAAGAACTCCAGGCACAGCCAAGCTTTCGCCACACACGGTCTTAGCTGCCCTCTGAAGCGGATCCCGAGCTGCAGTATTTCCCTGCTGTCAACAGGACTTTCCCTGTGGTCAGCCGGACTTTCTTCACCGTCACTGGGTCTTTCCACAGAGTCGGCCAAAAGATATTAAGATGAAAATACACCCGAAGGTTCCCTTGTGACCTAGAGAAACGTTGTCCTCAACTGCTCCGACAAATTTGCTGAAAGAGTTCAATAGTTTTTTTTTTTCTTTTGAACTTTTTTTTTTCTTTTTGTTTGCGTAACAGGAAATCTTTAAGTGAGGCAGGGGACAGTATAGAGTGAATAACAAACAAGTAGGGTAACTCTTGCTGCCCTGATTGTAGGCCCATAAATTAGGCGATTTGAGTGTCGTAGGCAGCATTCGTTTAGAGGTTTAGGCCTGCAATTATTTCATCATAGGAGCAAGAGTTACCCTGCTTGTTATTTTTTCTTTGTATATTCTTGTTAAAAAAAAAGCAAAAAAAAAAAAAAAACCAAACCAAACAAACAAAACAAAACAAAACAAACAAACAAAGGAACAAACGAAAACCTAAACGTTCTTCGCGCAGCCACACGAACAAGAAAACAAATCTCACAAGTCCAGCATCAATCCGTGCCCCTGTCATACATAATTATATTCACTCTATTTCCACCATCCCACCATCCCTTCACCTCCCCCCAACCCCTTTCCCCCCCCCCCTCCACCACCACCGCCACTCCCGCGCCCTCAGTCTGCAACTGTTCCCAGGTGCCCCCCCCCCACCCCACCCCCTACGTGAGGTGGCATGAAGTCACGGAATGTATCAGGGGAGGTAAGACGGTCACGTGATGTCAGTCTTCAGACGGAGTGAAAGGTGAAAATGTGATCCTCGTTTTGACGAACTTTCATGATCCACCGCATCCATCGCTGTGTGTGTGTGGTGTGTGCGGCGGGGGGCGCGCGCGCGCGCGCGCGCGTTTGTGTGTATGTGCGTGCGAGCGTGTGTGTGTGTGTTTGTGTGTGTGTGTGTGTGTTGTGCGTGCATGCGCGCGCGCGCCCGTGTGTGTGTGTGTGTGTGTGTGTATGTGTGTGTGTGTGTGTGTGTGTGTGTGTGTGTTGTTGTCTGTCTGTCTGTGTGTGTCTGTGTGCGTGCGTGTGTACGTGTGGTGGTGGTGTGGTGGTGGTGGTGGTGTGTGTGTGTGTGTGTGTGTGTGTGTGTGTGTGTGTGTGTGTGTGTGTTGTGGTGTGTGTGTGTGTGTGTGTGTGCGTGCGTTGCGTGCGTGTGTACGTGCGTGTGTTGGTGCGTGTGTGTGGTGTGTGTGTGTGTGTGTGTGTGTGTGTGTCTGTGTCTGTGTCTGTGTGCATGCGTGCGAGTGTGTGTGTGTGTGTGTGTGTGTGTGTGTGTGTGTGTGTCTGTGTCTGTGTCTGTGTCTGTGTGCATGCGTACATGCGAGAGATTGATCGATTCTTTAATTGTAAAGGCCACCAGCCCATCACAATAAAACACATAAAAGATCGTCACACATGATCAAGCACGCAAAAAAAAAAAAAAGAAAAAAAAAAAAAGAGTACAGCTAAATCATACTTTATTCGCCAGCGTAAAACAGCATATACAAATCTATTTAAACATACAGAAAATGTAACCAATGAAGCAATTAAGACACAATGAAGCAACTAAACACAGTTACTAATGTACCCATTAGGAATCTAAGTTTCTGATACAGAGAGCTTTGTGAACAAAAAGTGTCACATCTTTTATCAGTTTTTGGTTTGTGCCTGACATCAACAATATAAATTTAAAAAAAAAGATGGCTGCCTCCAGAATTTGTGCGGAATAAACCAGGCACGAATATCTCATACATTGGACATATCAAGAGAAAGTGCATTTCACTCTCTTCAACGTCACAACAAAAAGGACAGCAAGAATCAATATTACGTCCAGGTTGAAACTTAAGAAAGTGAGACTTCAAAAGGGACATCCCTATTCTAAACCTTGCAAAAGACTTTCTCACAGTTATATTCTTAATTAAAGATACAGACTCAGTGCAAATAACATCGCGTTTGAAAAAGGAATACACGTAAAAACAAATCATGAGAAGATAAAGAAGATCTCCGGTCCTGCTTAAAACAGTCAATAAGACGTTGTTTAAATTCTGCTATAAAAAAAAAAAAAAACGTTAAATTTCCAACACCTTGCGACCCCCAAACGATTCCAAATCCATATTTAAACAAAATTTGCGTACGCTGCATGCCCAAGTAGAATAATTATGACGCTGCAATTCCAACAACATATTGTAGGCCTTTCTTGAGTACCTTGAAATTATCTAATCTTGTCAATCTCAGCCAAAATTTAATACATCTGGAGTAAGTAGCCACAAAGAGGGGGTACCTTCCAGTTTCCCTGTAAATTAATTGTCTTGGAGACTTATAACTTACACCAAGAAATCGCTTCAAAGCTGTGAGATGTACTCTTTCAATTTGGTCTTGGACCCCGGACAAGCCCCAAATTTCTGAACCATAAGTAAGGATAGGCAGAATTTGCGAGTCACCAAGTTTGAAAAACACTTTTGGAGAGAATTCACCAACAGACCACAATAACTTCATAATTGCTGAAACACCCTTGCTGGCACGCCCAGCTAAGTCTTTCATGGTATGAGAAAATGAAAGTTTGGTGGACATAAGAATACCTAGGTATTTGTACATGTTAACAATTTTCAGTTCATAACCATTAAAATACCACTTTTCGCTTTCACCAATAAAACCCCCATTTCGAAACACAACAATATTCGACTTGTCAAGATTCACAACAAGGCCCAAACGTTTTGAGCTTTCACAAAGTATGTGCAGCTGGGTTTGTAGACCAATAACGGTGTCAGAAAATAGCACAACATCGTTTTCAAATAACAAGATAAATAGTTCTATTAGTTCTGGGGCAAGCTGAATGCCATGTCTACCATGTTTGGTAATATCACAAGTAAGCTCATTAATAAAAAGTGAAAACAATACAGGAGAGCACACTTCACCTTGTTTTACTCCTTTAGGACAAAAAATTCTTCAGTTAGATCTGCTCCTGCGCGCACACGTGCTTTGACAACTCTGTAATGTTTTGCAAGGCATGGAAACTTTTACTATTCAAACCATGCTTGCCTAATACTTTCCACAATTTATCTCTACAAACCTTGCGAAAATCAATAAAAGCAGCATATAATTTTCTGTGCCTTAAAAGCTGTTTCTGAATCATAGAAAAAAAAAGTGTAAAAATATGATGAGTGGTACTGTGATCTGGTCTAAAGCCAGCTTGTTCCTCACCAATAACATTGTTCATTTCAATCCAGTCAGTAATACGCTTATTTAAAACGTAACTGTACAGCTTGCTACTGATGTCAAGCAAAGAAATTCCTCTGAAATTATCTGGAACAGAGGGGTCACCTTTTTATGTAATGGTAGTAAAATTGACAATGACCAAGCATCTGGAAATAAGCCCTTGTCAAAAAGATAGTTGAAAAGCTTCGTGAGAAATGGTAAAATCTGTTCACAACTATATTTGTAAAATTCTCCAATAAGACCATCAGGCCCAGCCGCTTTGTGATACTTCAAGGCACCAATAGCTGAGCGTATGTCGTGAGAAGTAATTGGTACATTTAGAGATTCACAATCAGGAAATACAGAATTCCCTAGTTCACCAACAACCTCGTCAGACAAATCGTAAGTGTCAACATCATTTACAGAGTTGAATACATTCTTAAAATGATCATACCACTGTTCTTTTGAAACATTTACACCAGTAGCTCCTCTCGCACGCACAACACGTATAGTGTCCCAAATTTACGTGGGTCATTGGAACAGTTATTAAGATTATTAATGATACTATCACGACGCGTTCGCCTTTTATGTGCTAAAAGTTGTTTGTACTGTCTTCTTTTTTCACAGTAATAGAGTCTATCTTCAACAAAGTTAGAATATTGACATTTACGGAGACGTTGCCTCAGGAGTCGATGACTTTGTCAACACTCAAGGTCAAACCAAATCCGCAGTTTTTCCGCACCCACAGTATATGTCATCAGCATACTTTCACCTGCCTTACGTAGACAATCATCAAACTGGGAAAGGGCTAGGTTCACATCAGTGTTTATAAGATCAGTGGCTACATTTAGTTTGTCTTTAATTTATGTGACTGCATTGAATTCAAAAATATGTCTTTCATGTAAACTTTCCACTTATGTTTACTTAGATGTGCAGTTTGTTTTGGTAAATGTCAGTGGAAACAATTGTCGAATCGGCCAAGAATAATTTAAGCTCAACAATTGTATGTTTTGATTCATCAGGGGTACTACATTAAAACTCTGGCAAAATGGCAACAGGGTGCGGGAAACAATAAAATAATCTACAACACTTGAGCCATTGGTGAAGTGTACGTAAATGCCCAGGAAACCCATAAGATTTAACACCATTCGAAATACACAGACCAAATTCTTCACAGACATTTAGTAACAGACGACCAAAAGCATTAACGGACAAATCACGAGAAACACCTGCAGTTCTCTCATCAACTTCTGGATTATCGTCTGCTGAATCAGTCAGATCTGCCAGATTCTGAGTTGGATCACCAAAATCGGCTTGTAGGGAGCCATTTCTTGCGTTCAGATCACCACAGATAATGATAGGTAAATCACTATGCTCTCTCTCATAAGTTCAAGCAGGCAGTCCTCTAATAATGAAACACCATTATAAATGTCAGTCTTTCATAGTAAGGAGAGGTTTCAGGCGGCAAATAACAGCCTACCAACAAACAACCAGTTTCTGTGGCTAAATATGTTTTGAAAGCTTAAGGAGACAATGTTATCTATCTCAGTCTCTATTCTTTCAATAAAATGACATAAATTCTTTCTAACCAAAAAAAAAACCAACTCCACCTGATAAACGCCCGTGAATGTTATCATTGAGCTTAAC
>CM065743.1:19426723-19436723 GCA_033310375.1 Conus canariensis
CATATTTCATTTACAAGAAAGTTGTTCGAAATGGTATTTGGAATTTTTATGCTTTGCAGAACAGACATTGAATCCACACAAATAACTGCTATAAATATTGATTGGGGCAAGTCAATTAAATGTGACAATGCCATAATAATAGGTATCATTTCGGCGACAAATATTAATCTGCCTTTTCCGATGGAATATATCTTTTCAACCTTTTGTGATGATATAACAAAAGCAGAACCTGACTGATTATTAGACAATACTGAACCATCTGTGTAAACTTTAAGATGTTGAGGATATTTCTCTTGTATATGCATCTTTACAGAATAAGCATGAAATATTTGGTTGGTCAGTTTTGCTCACTTCAGTGTGGTCAAGATCAAAACGTGCCCTGTTTCTTTCCCAAGCTGGAAGAGAAATCAAGGCCACCTTCGCTAATGTCTCAGAACTGACTGTTGACTCTTTCAACACATTTTCTGTACAAGAACCAATGGTAGAATTTGATGAAATAGTCTGAGCTCTTTTTGGATAATGAGATTCAGGTTTTATAGCAATCTCATCATCTACATCATCATCATCTACATCATCATCATCTACATCATCATCATCTACATCATCATCTGCCGCCTTTGTCTAATGTTGTACGTGGGTGAATCGTACCGCTCGCTTGCGGAGCGAACAGAAGAACACCTCCGATCTATCCGTCTTCATTATGACTCTCCAGTTGGCAACCATTTCAACAAAAATAATCATTCCATCAGTGACTTCTCTGTGTGTGCCATCTGGAAAAATGGGAGGGGCAGACATCTCCGAAAATTCACAGAATCCCATTTCATCCAAAAATTTGGATCCTTTCAACCCCCTGGGCATAAACGTGAAAACATCATAAAGGGTTCAACGCTGTTTCTACTTCTTGTGTTTCACTGTGAACCTCACATCACTGTTTGTATTAGGATAGTATGAAGAAGAGAACTGGGAATGTTGTGGAAGGGGGGGGGGGGACGGGGGGGGGGGGGTAGGGATATGTTTAGTTGTATGGGGGGAGGGGGAAGTGTGTGAGGGGGTACTTGTGGGGGGTGGGGTGTTTGTGAATGTGTGTGTGTGTGTGGTGGGGTGGGGGGGTGGGGTGGGGAGGGGGGTGGGGGTGGGGTGGGGGTGGTGTGGGGGGTATGTGTGTGTGTGGTGAGGTGGGGGACGGGGGCGGGGGGGGGGAGGGGGCGAAGTGTTTGGGGTATGTGTGTTGTGGGGCGAGGGTGGGTGGGGGGGGTGGGGGTGGGGGTTGAGGGAGGAGGAAGGGGGGAAGTATATGGGGTATATGGGGTGTGTGCTGGGGGGTGGGGGGGGGGGGGGCAGGTGGAAAAGGAATTCATAGGGAGGCTGTTAGCAGAAACCTAACAGTCCTAACACATGTGGCAAACGTTTGCATTATGCTGCGCTACCACGGGAAAAGTGTTACACAATACTGTTATGACATCAATTTGTTCTGATGTCATTTGTTCCTTTATGTTCTTTTTCGTCACTTTGACGTTTTTCCCTTGTGTTTACTGTTTAGTGTTTCCTGATGAAGAGTCTTAGACCCGAAAGCTTGAGTGTTTATTACTTCTTTTTTTTTTTTTTTTTTAAAGCACTTCAAAGTAGTCATTTTTCATATAATCTCATTTTCGTTCACACCTGTGAGCGTTGAACATTTCATCACATATTTGGCAAGTGTTAGCTTTCAATGTTCGTCTAATGGTAAAATGTGTGTGTGTGTGTGTGTGTGTGTGTGTGTGTGTGTGTGTGTGTGTCTGTGTGTTACGTTTGTGCGCGTGTGTGCGTGCGTGTATGTGAAAGTGTGTTTGTGTGTGCGTGCGTGCGTGCGTGTGTGTGTGTGTATGTTGGGGTGTGTGTGTGTGTGTTTGTGTGTGTGTATGTGTGTGTGGTGTAGTAGTAGTAGTAGTAGTACTTCAGTTTTACGTCTTTTCACATATGTGATATGAGAGAGAGAGAGAGAGAGAGAGAGAGAGAGAGAGAGAGAGAGAGAGAGAGATGCATAAATGTCTGCGACTATGTAAGTGTATGCATAATGTGGTTATGTAAGTGCATGTATATGTCCCTCTAAGCATCCCTACAACATACCTGCAAATAATCTTTAAGTAAATGCTTAACTGGACTACAAATTAAAGAGAATACAACATGGAAGGCAAGTTTGAAATCTGAAAAGACATCACACAAAGACATGCCTGATAATGGTGGTAAATGAGCTTGAAGAGGTAAACAGTCAAACAGCAGATGCTTGCGGGTTATTCTTCGTTCTCCACAAATGCATTTTGCTTCGTTTGTATATTTAATTTTTAAGGAATAAAGTTTTAATTTATAAAATATTGAAAGGAAATTTCTGTATTGGTACATTTTATTCACTTGTAAATGAGGAACGCTGTTTACATGTTCATAATTAACTAAATGAGTGTTTTTATCAGCCACACCAAGCAACGTCTTTTTGTAGTGTTTTCTGAATCGGCACCAGACGGTTTGTTTTAATAATTGATTGACTTCAGGTAAAGAAAAGGGTATATTCAATACCGTGGCGCACTCTTTCATTTCTGGCTCCTCTCTTTGCGCATATATCAGCTAGCTCATTACACCAAATATCACAATGCGACTGAATCTAACAAAAGGTGACATCAGTTCCTTTACATATCAAGTCATGAATAAGATGACATATTTCATTTACAAGAAAGTTGTTCGAAATGGTATTTGGAATTTTTATGCTTTGCAGAACAGACATTGAATCCACACAAATAACTGCTATAAATATTGATTGGGGCAAGTCAATTAAATGTGACAATGCCATAATAATAGGTATCATTTCGGCGACAAATATTAATCTGCCTTTTCCGATGGAATATATCTTTTCAACCTTTTGTGATGATATAACAAAAGCAGAACCTGACTGATTATTAGACAATACTGAACCATCTGTGTAAACTTTAAGATGTTGAGGATATTTCTCTTGTATATGCATCTTTACAGAATAAGCATGAAATATTTGGTTGGTCAGTTTTGCTCACTTCAGTGTGGTCAAGATCAAAATGTGCCCTGTTTCTTTCCCAAGCTGGAAGAGAAATCAAGGCCACCTTCGCTAATGTCTCAGAACTGACTGTTGACTCTTTCAACACATTTTCTGTACAAGAACCAATGGTAGAATTTGATGAAATAGTCTGAGCTCTTTTTGGATAATGAGATTCAGGTTTTATAGCAATCTCATCATCTACATCATCATCATCTACATCATCATCATCTACATCATCATCATCTACATCATCATCTGCCGCCTTTGTCTAATGTTGTACGTGGGTGAATCGTACCGCTCGCTTGCGGAGCGAACAGAAGAACACCTCCGATCTATCCGTCTTCATTATGACTCTCCAGTTGGCAACCATTTCAACAAAAATAATCATTCCATCAGTGACTTCTCTGTGTGTGCCATCTGGAAAAATGGGAGGGGCAGACATCTCCGAAAATTCACAGAATCCCATTTCATCCAAAAATTTGGATCCTTTCAACCCCCTGGGCATAAACGTGAAAACATCATAAAGGGTTCAACGCTGTTTCTACTTCTTGTGTTTCACTGTGAACCTCACATCACTGTTTGTATTAGGATAGTATGAAGAAGAGAACTGGGAATGTTGTGGAAGGGGGGTGGGGGGACGGGGGGGGGGGGGGTAGGGATATGTTTAGTTGTATGGGGGGAGGGGGAAGTGTGTGAGGGGGGTACTTGTGGGGGGTGGGGTGTTTGTGAATGTGTGTGTGTGTGTGTGGTGGGGTGGGGGGGTGGGGTGGGGAGGGGGGTGGGGGTGGGGTGGGGGTGGTGTGGGGGGTATGTGTGTGTGTGGTGAGGTGGGGGACGGGGGCGGGGGGGGGGAGGGGGCGAAGTGTTTGGGGTATGTGTGTTGTGGGGTGAGGGTGGGTGGGGGGTGGGGGTTGAGGGAGGAGGAAGGGGGGAAGTATATGGGGTATATGGGGTGTGTGCTGGGGGGTGGGGGGGGGGCAGGTGGAAAAGGAATTCATAGGGAGGCTGTTAGCAGAAACCTAACAGTCCTAACACATGTGGCAAACGTTTGCATTATGCTGCGCTACCACGGGAAAAGTGTTACACAATACTGTTGTGACATCAATTTGTTCTGATGTCATTTGTTCCTTTATGTTCTTTTTCGTCACTTTGACGTTTTTCCCTTGTGTTTACTGTTTAGTGTTTCCTGATGAAGGGTCTTAGACCCGAAAGCTTGAGTGTTTATTACTTCTTTTTTTTTTTTTTTAAAGCACTTCAAAGTAGTCATTTTTCATATAATCTCATTTTCGTTCACACCTGTGAGCGTTGAACATTTCATCACATATTTGGCAAGTGTTAGCTTTCAATGTTCGTCTAATGGTAAAATGTGTGTGTGTGTGTGTGTGTGTGTGTGTGTGTGTTGTGTGTGTGTGTGTGTGTGTGTGTGTGTGTGTTGAGTGCGTGCGTGCGTGCTTGCGCGCGCTCGCCATGCAATATATTCTCTACCCACATCATAGGATTGACGCCACAATCAGGATATGAAAAGGAAGGGGAAGAGGGATGGGAGGGGGGAAGGGGGGGCGTGTCATGTTTGAAATTTACGTCAGGCAGAGCAAAGAAGATAATTATAAACGAAGGTATCAAGTAATTGGAATTATGACAAATGTTGAATCGCAGAAGCCTACTACATGTAAGAATTGATTGGGTTTGGAAACAATTCCTAAGCAACGTCACAGCTTACCATACATGTATTTGAACCCTCATCCAAACAAAACCCGGAGAAAATTAGCCCAAAATAATTTCAAACAGCTGCCAACAAAAGGCGTGCGTTTGACTTTTTTGTTACGAAAAATGAAGGCTACGTTTTTTTTGGGTTTTTTTAGAGAACTTCGTTCTCAAAGCACTACGTTTAAATCTGTACATCAAAGGAATTTGCATATTGGACATTTAAATCAATCATGACTAGAATCTTTCTGTTGTTGTTTTTCTGAAATATTTCCCGTAAGTATCTTGGTTTTGGTTTTTGTGAGTAATTTTTATCCCTCTATACGGATAGTCAACTGTTTAAATTGCGGGCAGGACGCGCACGTTGTGCACCACATATTTTGCCAGTCTATCGACTTTTTTTTTAGTAATTGAAACAGATTCCGCTATGTGAAGGCATGTAGCGGAAGGTCATGTTGTTACCTCTCAAAAGAAAGAAAATGTAGCAGGTGAGTAATTTAATGGACGAAATGTTATCTCAGTTTAGATGTTGATCTCTTTAAAGCACGCGAATGACTTTGACTGGAAAGAAAAAGATGATGGGGAAAAACCAAGCAGATGATACTGAGCCGCCAGAACAGCAAGTGGCCTCCAAGTTAAAATGGACATTTTTTTTTATCTCCCAAACAATATCTTTCCACTTTGAAGCATGGAATTACAAATGCTACATCAGCTTCCTGATTATCCAAGTCGGCTCAATCCGAAGCGATTTTAAAGTGAACAGGTCGATTGTTTGATATAGGATCCTTCGCCGACATGCAAACATTGTCCTTTTCTTCCATACGTATTTTCCGTATGTGTTGTCGAATTCCACTTTTGTGTTGGGTACAGTGGACAAGCATTGGGTACAGTGGACAAGCGTTGGGTACAGTGGACAAGCGTTGGGTACAGTGGACAAGGGATAGACGGACTACCGTCACACAGTGCGGCCCTTGTACAATGTGCTGACAGCACAGGAGGGTGGATAAATTAATCAAGAAAAAGAAAATATCTGAAAGGGTATCTAAAACTTTTTACCGAAAATATGTCATTAGGAATGCGATGAGCGCTACATGTATTTCATAGTCAACATGTCCTTCATAACACTAACCCTTTCTTTTTGTAACAAAAGTGTGTGTGTGTGTGCGTGTGTGTGTGTGTGTGTGTGCACGCGCGTGCGCGCGCGTACGTGCGTGCTCGCGCGCACACACTAACCTTTTCTTTTTAACAAAGATGTGTGTGTGTGCGCGCGCACGCGTGCGTGCGTGCTCGTGCGCGCACGTGTGTGGATGCGTGTGTGAGTGCGTGCGCGTGCGTGTGTGTGTGTGTGCTTGTTTGCGCGGCTCTGTGTGTGTGCGTGCGTGTGCGCGCGCACCCACGGAGTACCAGAAAAAACAACTACAAGTATATCTTTTTAGGACCAAAAGCAACCAAAAAAGTAATGGATCATAGCGGGTAAGTCCTAAATTACTTGAGCTGGGTATTTCGGATGCATATGGATAAACCGATAGATTTAGCCCTGCGAACTTTAGCAAAGACATTTGTAACCCGCCGATTTGTGAGCAGCGCCAATTTGTAAGCGCTTACAAATCGGCGCACATTGCATGACTTGTAAAACCGCCGATTTGTAAGCAGCGCCGATTTGTAGAGCGCTTACAAATCGGCGGGCTAGGCCCCGCCGATTTGTAAGCGCTGCTTAGAAATCGGCGGGTGCTTTACAAATCGGCGGGTTAAGCCCCCGCCGTTTTCTAAAGCGCTTTACAAAACGGCGGGCGCTTTATATCCTGTTTCTTTGGATTAAAACGATAAACTATTATTACGCTTTCAGTGATTATTCCTGCAATTTTGATGACTTTCTATTTCACCAAAACGGCGGACTGAAATGCGGTGTGTGTGTGCATGTGTGTGTGTGTTCATGTGTGTGTGTGAGTATATGTGTATGTATACTAGTTTGTGCATGTAAGCCTGTGCATATGTGTGTGTTGGGGGAGGGGAGTAAACAGTCTATTTCTTTTACCCTGACTCACTCACACAATCAAATTTCGAAGTCGAAAGCAGAGGACATTGTTGACATGTTTTTATTCTATTTGTTCATTAATGTAAACGTTACATGAACGACAAAGTGAACTAGAATTGTTTGTTTTTAAACGCAGATTTAAGCACATTTTACAGTCGATAATATAAACACAAATTTCCACACTCAAATGAAAACGAAATCGTAACTCAGCTTATATTGAGTGAAGAGAATAGTGCAAGAGAATAGGGGAAAGTTAAACTAGTGTGCAGTTTTCATACTTTCACCAGAATATTTCACTAATATTTCACATTTTCCGCCTAGCGGCTATTCTCCCCACCACATGGACAACAACAGATGAGTCATTTTCGTTCTTTGTTTGTACTGTCTTAAATGTTAAATGTGATTTATTTTTTCGCCTGAAGAAGACCCAAGAGGTTGAAATGCATCGTGTCTTGTCATGTGCTTTGTTTGTCAATGTCATTGGCGGTAACTAACACCCTCTCTTTCTAAACTTAACTAAAAGAATAGATATGATTGCCAGGCACAATCAATAAAAAGACAATGCAGGAAAATTATTTGTGGATGCTGTTATTTGTAAAGAAAAACAAAACAAACAAACAAACAAACAAACAACCGTTTGCATGTTTAATCAAAATTTAGTGGTAGACAGATGAAAATGAAACCAAAAAAAAAAAATCATACGCTTCCTCCCTCTTGGAACTGTGTGCATCAAAGCAAGGTTAAGTCATAATTACACATCTTTGTTATCTTTTATGGCTGCAGTAGGATAGTTGCCCATTTTGATACATAAACTGAACTTGAAACGAGACAGAGAGAGAGAGAGAGAGAGAGAGAGAGAGGGGGGGGGGTAGTAAAATAAGTTAGCAGGCTTGTCTTTTTCTCTTCGTTAGAGTGCTCCTCAAAACGACGTGTGTCAGTCCGCCATCTTGATGAGCAAAATAGAATGTCATCAAAATTGCGGGAATAATCACTGAAAGCGGAATAAAAGTTTATCGTTTTAATCCAGAGAAGCAGGATATAAAGTGCCCGCCGTTTCGTAAAGCGCTTTACAAAACGGCGGGGGCTTAACCCGCCGATTTGTAAAGCACCCGACGATTTCTGAGCAGCGCTTACAAATCGGCGGGGGCCTAGCCCGCCGATTTGTAAGCGCTCTACAAATCGGCGCTGCTTACAAATCGGCGGTTTTACAAGTCATGCAATGGGCGCCGATTTGTAAGCGCTTACAAATCGGCGCTGCCTACAAATCGGCGGGTTACAACATTAATTGAAATTTTCTACAGGTAAACTGCCAATAGAAGGACCTTAACAACGACTGTTGTTTGACCGAATACTATCCATCAAAGGCATTGCATAGGTAGTTGTGGCAAAAAAAAAAGATGCGCTGAATGTTTAGTCTTGTCTGCAATTTTTTCAATATTTGTATTGAACTTCGTTTTGTAGGCACGACTGTTCAATCTACACTCTGGGAACCACATTTTTCTGTTGTTGAAATATCATTGTTAGTGTCGCAAATTCTAGAATGTATTTTTTTTTTAAAAGAATGCAATGAAATTGCAACTAAACATATGGTATGGCAATAGTATAGTGTAGGATGTTATCATACAACTGTTTCTTTTTCAGCTTGATATGGTGCTGTATGGTTTCCTTGTGACGAAAGTGACTGGTTTTACAAATGATTCTGCACAACACTTTGACCTCTTCTTTGCTAATTTTTCAAGTTAAAAAAAAGGCTAAAGGAAATTGGACAATAAGATGGTACCCCGTAAAAAAAAAGTTATCTCAGTACCTCGTGCAGATACCGTGTGAATTAGATGGTTGATTTTGATGACTCAAAGCCTCGTTTGTAAGTTCAAATCAAGTGCTGCTTAAAGAGTTGATCTGCACCTACCACTGAATAAATTCTGACGGATTTCTTTCCGAACATATTTTTTTAAAGCAGTATTTGAGAGATATCTTTTTGGAAAAATATAGAAGTAATTTAAAGTCTTCAGAACTGTGGTAATTTCGGTTACAAAGCTCGACATGTTCCAAAATGAAGGACTTCTTTTTCTAAACAAATTTTAAATAAATGTTAGCGAACTGCCAAAAAACAAAAACAAACAAACAAACAAAGAAAACGTGGACAAACGAATCACAAGACAAAACAAAACGCGTTTCAACCTCTCAGGCCTTCTTCAGGCAAGATACAAAACACTGAGGACAAGGAAAATGGACGTGCAAACACTTATCTTCATTCACTTTAGCGCAAGACAGGCTTTGAAATCAAATCTTCTTTTTCTAGTTTTAAACCAGGTATCAAATGCAAACCGTTTGCTTCTCTCCTACAAATTCATCTAGATCCATATATATATATATATATATATATATATATATATATATATATATATATATATATATGTGTGTGTGTGTGTGTGTGTGTGTGTGTGTGTATTAACGACCGTGATACTTGTCTTCTTCAAGACAGGACTTGATCTGACTTGTCAATAAAGATGTGCATTGTCAGTCAGTTATTTCTTCGAAGTTCCCAGCCGTGGGTTCGAAAGAAAGATGGTCTAGTGCGTGTAGGATTAATTCCAGAGCCTCTCATAATACAGGAGGTAGCCTACAATTCTCACCACACACACACCGATTCCAGTCTACATAGCGCCTCTTACTTCATCAGAAAGCCCGTTGCCAGTGATCTGAACACAAGTCTGTCCACAAAAGGCGCTCAAGCATTACAGTCATTGGCAACGTTCTGGCCATCTCGGAGTATTCTGATGACCTGTGCGAGTTTTCGTTCGTCACTTTTGACCTGTGTCTGTGTGTTTGCCTGTCTGTGTGCAAACTAACTGAAAAAAAAATATGGAGCAGATTTTTATGATATCATTTTTTGTGTGACATTTTGATAAGGTTCATATCAAGACAGATTTTTATGATATCATTTGTGTGACATTTTGAGAAGGTTCATATCAAGACAGATTTTTATCACAGGGCTCTGAATACAGCATCTGATGAAACACGGAAGGAGTCACGGATAGTAATATCAGACCGACATCTTCATGCATTTGACCAGCAGTGTGTGTGTCCGTGTCATTGACCGTCGGTTTGCTTGGCCAGTAACCCATCGGGGGTGAGGGGGTAGGGGGTGGAAGGGGTCTTTGGAGCAATTGTAGACACGGTTCCCTGACTCTTCAGGCCGCAAAACACAAGGACTCAGC
>CM065743.1:19446723-19454223 GCA_033310375.1 Conus canariensis
TAAACCAGGAAGATTGTTATCGATGTTTAAGGAGGCGACATCATGATCAGTAAGGGATTGTCCTGGATAGTTTAAAAACACTTTAAAAAGAATTAGGGACAGATTTTCACCATGTCTGACACCCCTAAAATAAATAACATAATTACAGGTTTGTTAACGAAAGACAAAAATGTAAGATATAATCTGATTTTGCACGTTTACGACCACTCGACGAATCTGTCCATCACTGTCTTGCATTATGAGCATTTGACACGGCCCCTGCCGTCACACAAAGCTTTCCTAAAATCAACGAAAACAGAACAATCGTCTGTTAGTTTGCTTTTGTCACAAACAGAACAACGTTTCTCCGAGAGTGTTCAAACCATACATCTTACCCGATCGTTGAATGATTGTATAGAAGCACAGGTTGACTTTCTTAAATAATCTTATGCTTAAAAAAAATTAGTAGTTTATTATTCAATTTTTTTTAAAAACGCTTCCAATGCACTCATCAGTTTACTACCTTAGTAATGTTTGATTTTGCTACATTTGCCCTTTTGTGATGGCAGCGTCCCCCCCCCCCCCTTCATTCCCTCCCCCCTCCCCCCAAACTACCCATTCTTCCAGACTGACACCTGAGTAAAAACTTTATAACGTTAACGTTATATCGCTGAGGGTACACTGTTCCTAATATGTTCGTTAGCAGTCATGTCAAATCCAGAAAAATTTTCCATTTCTAAGTTTAGGCGGTGTCAATTCTGTATCTTCATCTATGACCATTGGTTCATTTAAGAATTCCATGTCAGAATTGAGTTCACGGTCGAAATCATCCTCCGCCAAGCCATTGTCATCTTGAGGAATGTTTTTTTAGTGTTCGTTTAGCTTATGCAAATCGACAGGACGTGTAACATTGGTCGCCTTTTGATCTTTGCCCAGTGCTCTTTTTCAGTTATTTATGTCTTTGTGTGTGTGTGTGTGTGTGTGTGTGTGTGTGTGTGTGTGTGTGTGTGTGTGTGTGCGTGCGTGCGTGTGTTGTGTTGTGTTGTGTTGTGTGTGTGTCTGTGTGTGTGTGTGTGTGTGTGTTGCGCGCGCGCATGTGTTGTGTGTGTGTGTGTGTGTGTGTGTGTGTGTGTGTGTGTGTGTGTGTGTTGTACTCATTTCTAATCTTCCGATAATCTTTACTTTTAATTGATAAGGTCGAACGATTGATTTCAACAGTCAATCTGACGAACGATTTCATGGCTGTGATAATAAAAGCTGTCCCTTTTTTCACGAAGTGTTAAATCAAGGTCTAGCATCAATGTTTGAGTAGTTTACACTTTCATTCTTTTTGGTACTTTCTCAACGGTACTCCTGATTGTGCATAAAAGAAATTCTGTCAAATTTTGATTGACATCCTCCACAGATATTCTGTCATTGTGAAGCAAATCATGTCAGTCTTCAACATCCTGTGTTCGCGCACGCGCGCACGCACACACACACACGCACGCACGCAGGTACCACACACACACACACACACACACACACACACACACACACACACACACACACACACACAACACACACACACACACACACACCAGAGAGAGAGAGAGAGAGAGAGAGAGAGAGAGAGGATTGAAGGAATTGGACAGAGGTGAAAAAGGAGATAGTAAAAGAGGTTTGGACGGGAGGAAGGAAAGAGATGGGGGAAGGTGGTGGGAGGTAGTAGTAATCATTTAGGGTGAGGAAACTATCATCAATGACATTTTCCTCCTGTAGCTGGTGATCTTTCAACACGTAAAAGGAAAACCAAACGAACAAACGAACAACAAAAAACGCCCGAGAACTCATCTGAGGGGGCACACGTAAATTCACCATACCAGTCCTCGTCATCGGAACAACAATGATAATTACGATTTTGATGACGAGAATTTACAGAGCGCATTTTGTTTTCAATGTGACATGTTGGCAGTCAGAATTTAACCATTATGCTCTCGGCATCTGCAGTTTGTTGAATGAAGTTGGAATGTTCTTCCTTGCTCATCTTCAAGGTGTACGTGTCAGGCTTTTTGCAGGGTCCAGACTTTCGGAGAACGTTCTCTTCCATCAGTTCTTTTCGGACATTTCCAGCATTGAAGAACCCAATTAGCTTTTTGGAATTTGAGATGTTCAGTAAAGTACAACCTTCCTGCAGGTTTGCATTCTAAGACAATTGGAAATCAGTCACTTCCGTGCAGATCGGAGTAAGCACACCACCTACAGCCAAGCACTAGCGAGGGATTGCGTGCTGGTAAAACTATACTCAAAAGCGTACCTGTGGAAGAATGGGAGTACGTTGGAGGTGCTTTATTCAGGTAACACAGATCATACTCTGAAAACATCTTCCACAGTGAGACATCTGAATGAAGTATTCACACCACTACAAGGAGGACTGGGCTGCACAACAACATGTGGTCACAACGACACGTGGTCACAACGACACTTGGTCACAACGACACTTGGTCACATCGACAGTTGGTCACAATGACACTTGGTCACATCGACACTTGGTCACATCGACACTTGGTCACAACGACACTTGGTCACATCGACACTTCGTCACAACGACATTTGGTCACATTGACACTTGGTCACATCGACACTTGGTCACATCGACACTTAGTCACAATGACACTTGGTCACAACGACACTTGGTCACATCGACACTTGGTCACGTTGATACTTGGTCACAACAACACTTGGTCACAACGACACTTGGTCACATTAACACTTGGTCACAACAACACTTGGTCACATCGACACTTGTCACATCAACACTTTGTCACAACGACACTTGGTCACATCGACACTTGGTCACATCAACACTTGGTCACAACGACACTTGGTCACATCGACACTTGGTCACATCAACACTTGGTCACAACGACACTTGGTCACATCGACACTTGGTCACAACGACACTTTGGTCACAACGACACTTGGTCACATCGACATGACCCCGAGGCCTGTGCCCATTGAAAGCACGAAACAGCAGAAAAAAAAGATCGTGGAAGTTCCTCCATCAGGCTGACCAGGTCTTTGTCAGCCGACAGTGACAGAGAGAGGTAAGTATAAAGAACGCATCGTCACCGTTTTAAAGCAGTGTCAGTTGAGCAGCCGGAGCTTCGGCATCGAGCGGAGTGGCGAGACTGACTGGGCTGAAGAAGAGATATTTGTGGATAAGTAACAACCTGCTCCCGGCCCGTCACTCCAACCGCAGAAGGTTGTGCTGGTTGTGAAAGAATCATTTCAGCGGGAAAGGGAAACAGATGTCTGACTATGAATCTGCATCTCCAGGAAGGCAGCCACCACGGGCTTCAGCTGTTGACAGGGGAGCTGCAGCTCCGCAGAAATCTTAATGAAGACCCAGGATATTCCCGAGTAATTAGGTATTGTTCCTACTGATGGGACTGGAGCAAACATTTCAGTCCATCTCCGTGTCCTCATGCGGTTCTTGTGCCACTGAAAAGTGAGCTGGATGTTCATACGGCTGCTGTTTGTGTTAGGGTTTCCACGCGGTTCTGTATGATGTGAGACATCAACATTTTACAGCATGACACCATGAAAACTTTGTGTAGAGTTGTCCCACCTGATGTGATTCTTGAATTTTTGAAAGTTATCAACATTTTTCATCTAAGATTTTTCAGAAGAGAGATTTTTAACACAATTTCCGGCGTGTTTTGGGGTGTATTTTAAAAGGTTGTGTAAATGAGGTTTTTTTTTTAATGACTTGTGAGTTGACGTCATCGTGGTGACAGCCCTGATATGGCCCGTTGCGGTCGGCTGGGCTATAAGCAACATTACCTTACGATGCGGTTCTTGTGGCACGGAAAGTGAGCTGAAGAGTCATACGGCTGCTGTTTGTGTTGTTGATGTTGTTATCGTCGTCGTACCCTGGCTTAAAGACTCCACGGATCATCCAAACAGCCGAAGTTTTTGATTACCCCGCCACATGGGCAGCCACTCTCCGACTTCGGGGGATTTTGGAGTCTGATAATGTTATGCTAGGAGCTTGTCACAACTGAAGACAATCCCGCATAACTATGCAGAGCATAACAACATTTTGATGTAGCCTTGGTGTTCTAGCCGATGTCAAATGGCATGACACAGCCTTAAGCCAAGGCGTGCTGTTTGTGTTAAGATCTCCAGTCCCACAGGTCCACCAGCCAGCAGGCTGAAATCACGTGGGAGAGGGCAGAGGCTTGTGGGACCACTCCACCATCTCTAGGTTACCTCTGCTCTGGGTGCTGAGCTCAGAGGGTGAGAAGGGCGATGGACCGGGAGAGGATGGCTCCAGAACACTCAGCAGCTGAGGATTGGGACTGGCCACCAGTTTCCTCGCTTCATGAAAGGGTGTTATCTTTCCTTCTTGATTCTTTGAGCAGATGTTTCTAGGTGTCACACTGGGCAGTGCCGTGAGGAGGAGGGGTGGCTGCCACTGCAGCTGCCTGCCACAAAGGGCTGGTCCCTGGCAAGGTTCCTCTTCAACTGCTGTGCAGCACTGACCACAGATCTCCTTCCCCGAGCACCTGTCAAGGACCTGACAGCGGAAACGCCTCTTCTAAGATGGAACGTAGAGGTCTACCCTGACCCTGAAATCACCAGCTCCGCCTTTTGGCCCACTCTGCAGAATGGCCCAGTGACGGTGAGGAGAGACCCACTGACCCCAGGGAAAGTCATAGATATAGCAGGAAAGACTGTGACCCGGCATTCTCGTCAGAGAGCATGTAAGACCTCATGACGAGAGCTTGGCTGTTTCTGGAGTTGTACTGCCTTCACCTGTCAGCGGAACAGCAACGAGTGATACTGCGGGATGCACACGGCAGTTGGGACTGTCTGATTTTATCCTGTACTTTCCTTTTCTCTTTTCTTTCTTCTTTCTTTCCCTTTAAAGGGAATGGGGCGATTTCATGAAGAAGCCATTTCTTTTCTCTTTTTTTTTCCCATCAATATTCCCTCTATCCCTTACCCATTCACCATGCATTCCAGTTACGGGGCCCGGGTCAAGAAATCCCAGTCTTGACCCCTTCCAGGATTCGGAAGAGATATACGACAAATTGAAGCCAGCCGTGATAACGTCCAAATCTCAGGGACAGAGAACAGAGCACTGCAGGGCTTACCTTGGCCATCCAGGCAACTGCCTGCATTGACCCAGCCTCTCGATAGGACAGCCGATTGATACACTTAGGCCAGCTAAAGAGATGTGTTGAGAGCGCCTGCTCACTCAGTCACCAAGATCTCAATCCCCTCTGTCACAGGTGTCACCCCACGGTAAACGCAGCGGGTCCAACGAAGACCACAGAGAACAGAAGACTGTGGAAAAGAACACTTGAAGGAGACACGACACAAGAGATTCAGTGAGAAAGGCAGAAGGCGGCTTGTACTGTGTCAGGACCCTCACCCTTACTCTGTCTGGCCCTGGAGACCCTGACAGAGGCATCAGCTTAGACCAGTCAGCAGCTCGGCTGTACAAGCCTAGAAGCGTTCTGGAATTGTAGCTCATCCAAACATTGATGCCGGCGTCAGCAGAGCCCAAGGAATCACTGGATCTCTCTCTCCAGCCCTCCAGAACGGCAAGGTCACGACTCCCGGAAGGGAGAGGAGGAACAGGAGAAGGGGAGGGGGGGGGGGGAAACGGGGAAAGGGTGGAGGAAGGAGGAAGAGGACGACGGGGAGGGGGGGGGGGGGGAAGGGGGGGGGGGAGCAACTAGTACAGAAGCAAAAGAGACGGAGATGAACCACAAAGACGAGTCTTAAATAAAAGTTAGCAAACCGCCCAGAGAACGTGGACAAACGAGTCACAAGACGAAACACAACGCGTTTCGACCTCTTAGGTCTTCATCGGGTGAGACATAAACGAATAAAACAACGAAACTTCACTTAGCTTTGATCGCTTCAGATCACTTCACAGGGTTCAGCGCAAGGAAGAAGGCGTTGAATCTGAAGCGATCAAAGCTAAGTGAATTTTCGTTGTTTTATTCGTTTATGTCTCACCCGATGAAGACCTAAGAGGTCGAAACGCGTTGTGTTTCGTCTCGTGACTCGTTTGTCTACGTTCTCTGGGCGGTTCGCTAACATTTATTTAAGATTTGTTTAGATTTCCGCCTGCAGTCGTCTCGCTTTGCAACTACACAAAGACGAGGTTTACCCAGTCATGTTCCCGACGCAGCCTCTTTCAATTCACAATCCTTTTGTTCGTCAACGTCAGCCAGATTAACTTCTTGACGACTTAGAGGCCAAGAAAGGGAATGCTTTGTTGTAGCGTCTATATTTTCCCCATGCACGTTACTACTAAGCTGAGTCCTCGGACTGGAAAGCTTTCCCCACTCTCACAGTCTGTTCTCAGTTAATTAAGCGGCTGCCAACAAATCACGCTCACACTTGACAGTATCAACGGATTTTGTTGGCGGTCCTCCCCTTGCCGCAGACCAGCATGCAGTGAATGATCAATCGGCGGCATTGGCTTTGTAGTTTAATAGGCCCGTATGCTCGGCTGCTTTGATCTGCCGGTCGGCTGTTTATTGTGGTAACTAAGTGGTCTATGAGAGAGAGAGAGAGAGAGAGAGAGAGAGAGAGAGAGAGAGAAGGATTTTATCATTTTCAGCGATGACATGGCGGCAAAGAGGTAGACGAAGAGGCGCGGGAGAGGAAGGGGGGGGGGGGGGGGGGGGGAGAAGAATGGCCAAAACGGAAACCTTGAAAGTTAAAACAATTTTTCACAAGCAGGTGAGCTGTCTACAATCTCCAAGCCTGCCCCATAGTGAAGCAGACTCACCCCATCCCAACCCTCCCCCCACCCTCCCCTGCCATATCTTCCCGCCTCCCGTTCCCTCTCTGTGTATTAGAATGTGGACTAAAATCCAAACCTGACAAGCTCGTGGACATGTTCTGTCAACATATCGTGAAGAGTCACTGGGGCGCCCCAACCATCAGTTGGACACCGGGTGCCTCCAGTTCTGTCCCTTGTTTACCAAGGCCTGGGTGTCTGCGAGCGGTTTTGGCCTGTCCACTCTGCAATGCTGCCAGTCCATGGTTTGTTTCCCCCCACCCTACCCCCACCCCTCCGTCTCCAACACCCCTCAACTATTCCCTGCAGGATTGTTTCAGCAAGGCTCTTTTGTTGCATGGCCATACCAACATTTTTTTTTCTCTTAACTGATGTTGATAGATCTTCTCACGAGTCTTGGTTGTTGAACGCACTTGTTTACACTAATAATAATAATAATAATAATGATAATAAGAATAAGAATGATGATGATGATGATGATGATGATGATGATGATGATACAACAATAATGATAATAATGATAAAAACATAGCATTTATAAAGCAGTTTACGTTCTAGGCGCTGACAATCCACATTCTCGTGTACACAACGGGCTGCCTACCTGGGTAGCGCCGACCGAAGAGCTGCCTGCCGGCGCTTCATTCAGTCTTTTCCCGTGTCCTCCAGTCAATCTTGTTCACTCCATTTCCTTACTTTCTTCATTCTTTCCATTT
>CM065743.1:19459223-19461723 GCA_033310375.1 Conus canariensis
AATGAGAGAGAGAGAGAGAATGTAGCTTGTTTTGCTCTTTCATGATTTTCTTGTGCTTCTTAGGTGGCACCTTTGGTTGGTTTTTTGAAAACTCAACAACCATACTACGGTATTGCACACCAGCCTTTTTCTGGGATAGCATTCTTCTTAAAACTGAAAAGGCAGAGGAGTCAAGTTACCACTTTCCGCGGTCACTGAGGAGAAACAATCAGGTTTCGAAATATCGGTATCTGACCAGGAGATATATGTTAGTGAGTTTTCTCCCTATTGGAGATTGTCTCCCCCTTGGAGACTATAAGCTTGCTGAAGGCTCATTTTGGGAAGCATTTATTATTCCCCATTCACCCACTCAAGCACATACTGTTAGTTAGGCAGAATTATCTACCACTGCAGATATGAATGCTTATCTCCCCCTATTTCTTCAAACTAAGACATAAGAGCAAGCTTTGTTTATAATTGAATATTTCTTGCAGTCATTGCAACACCAAGTTGCTCTGTAAGTTGCTGGAATGGTGCTCGGTACTTATCCTTGGAATTTATTAATATATTATATATATATATATATATATTATATATATATATATATATATATATATATATATATATGAGATAACATAGAAGAAGAAAAACAATGGATCACAAAACCGCTTGCTTGACTCCTTTTCTTTTTTTTTTATTTGTGTCCAGTATTTCGATCCCCCCAAAAAGGCACCTTCTTCTGGGACAGGAGAGCTTAATCAGTCTCAGCACATGTCTGTATTTCCAGGTTCAAACAGAATGCAGGACACAAACAATAAAACCAACAGGTAAAACATCAGGATTGAAATGGGCCTCAGTAGTGAGACAGTGGTGCTTCTGGATTTTTAAGGTTTATACGTCACACACACACACACACACACACAGAGGCCATTGCCCTCATCATGGGGGTGCAAGCAGATGCAGTCATAGAATCACCTCAACAATATATACAGACATAACAAACACATATCCAGAAACTGTACTTATGATACCATGCATGACCGCGATTTGAATGCTTTCAATGAAATACATGGTATAATAACAAGTCTTACTAACACAACTTACTTGTTACAATTTAAAAGGGAGAACTTTTCTGAAAGACGTCATAGCAATAATGACGCGTTGCAAGTCTCCTTTTATTTATCGCTTTTAGATCCTTGTATTTTCGGTCAGTGTAGTGCTATTTGTTGATTTGTTTAAAACGTTTGGAAAGTGAATGTATGCCTAATTGTTCAGTATTGTTTTTGGATCGATTGATAATGCGATTGGAATATTCAAGAGTATGCTAGAATGTTCACCAGGTTTCCGTAAGTTGCTAGCGCATTGCCGAAGGTCCCAGAATGTTGTTGAAGCTGACCGAATTACATTCGCATACGGTCGTGGCGATTTCATTGGTTAAGCTTAGTGATATGCATAATATTCTAGAAAAGAATAATCGAGTAGGTTGGAGAATATTCTTTAGATAACATATAAACAGAACGAGAGCAGTGCGACACAGAGAGAGAGAGAGAGAGAGAAATGAGATTTTTGGAAGAGTTCTAATCATTGTCCAGCCATAGAAGTGTTCGAGTCTTCACTGAGTTTGAGTCTAGTCGATCAAAAGCTGACATTAGTAGAATATTGCCTGCTGCATGTACGATTGAGTTCCTGTACGACGTATTGAACCTAAAGGTCAGTGGATTATTTTTGTTCCTATATTCTTCAACGTTTGTAAATAAAAGGATTCTCTTCGTTTCAATACCGCCTGGTGTATTTTGTCGTCTGCGAGCTGAACACCTACCACAGGATCTACAACGAACTCTTACAAGCTAGGCTACTGCACTTACCTTGTACTGAGGAAGTCAGCGCATTTTAGCAGTGTAACACTTGTTCGCTGTACCAGTTCTCTGCACAGTTGGATCTTTTATACCACGAAATCACTCAACAGGAAAGGGAGGTAATTAATTGGTATCTGTCTGCGGTATCCAGTTTACTTCCCACTTTGAGTCAATAATACATGTCTTCAGACAGGAAATACTCCAAACAAAGTGACTGAGGGCGGAAAATGAAGCAAGATTTAGAAAGAGAGGGGGTCAGTTACCGCCAAGGACACAGACAAACAGAGTACAGGACAAAACACAACGCATGTCGACCTCTTGGGTCTTCTTCAGACAAAAACAAATAACATTTCGGACAGGGAAAACGAAGAACGAGAAACCACTTATCTTCTCACATCTTGCGCCGAATATGAGAAGATAACTGGTTCTCGTTCTTCATGTTCACCGTCCTAAATGTTATTTGTTTTTGCCTAAAGAAGACCCAAGAGGTCGAAATGCATTGTGTTTTGTAATGTACTTGTCTATGTCCTTAGCGGTGGCTAACCCCCCTCTCTTTCTAAATATAATTTTCAGTTCTACAAAATCCTGGGTCAGTCACACATGTGAAGCAACTGTCAAGTTCATAAGTTACATGAACTAATCAGAATGCAGAGACTAAAAATCGA
>CM065743.1:19464223-19479223 GCA_033310375.1 Conus canariensis
TAGATAGACAAATATAGATAGGAGTGGGGGAGGGGGTCGGGGGGTGGGGGTGGGGGTGGGGGGGGGGGACTTCGCGGTTTGCAGAAGTCTGTAAACTTTCATACGATTGGTGCAAGGAACGAGCGGTTTACACCTGTTGCACCAGATGCGTGTGTTGTCTACATGCCACTGACACGGGAATACTCACGGCTTTCCCTGCCAGTCGGAGGAACGCTGACAGATTTTGGCCAAGGGTAGTGCAGCTAGTGGTGAGTTTTACGTCATTTTGACCGGAGGCTCTAAAGGCTATGGGTGTCCCTGTCCGAAGTCTGCAGATTTAGGGGCAGGATGTCTGGTCATTGGCAGGAATCTTAGGCTTGGTTCCGGACGGGATCTGTTTTGGTCTGGAGAGAAAGTTAATATCTAGGTTCTATCCCACCACATCTTATTTTGCACGAAAACCCCCCTTTTTACAAACAAATCTCGTCCATCTCATGCTACTTTTTGCCAAAATTAACACCTTTTTCTACAATCAAAATTAACATCCAAAAACCTCCAAAATTGACGTAATTGTTACTTTAAAATGGGGGGCTTACGTGCAAAACAAAAAATGGGTGATATAGAACAAAAGATATTAACTTTCTCTCTGATTAACGCCCGCGGGATTGAGCCCTTACTATTGTTCTAGTACGCTCTTCTACTTCCAGCACTACCAACAAATCAGAACAAACAACCGACCTTCCATCTTGGTTAGTTATTTTTACACACACTGAATTTATAGACCCCGCAACTAATTCTTTAAACCGACTGTTTTCACCAAATGTGCTTAACTGATAATCGCAAAACCCCGCCTTAATTGATGGTAGTACTCTTAGAACTGTAGATGGATGGCCATCAAATAAATTAGTATCTGTTTTTAACTCTTGTAAATGGACATACAACATTGGGTTAATTAGAAAATCGGATGGTTCATTACCTTCAAATTGATAGATGTCTTCTCTTGTACTAAATTTATAAGATCTGCTAGTACTGTGGAAACCCAAGATTCTAGCAAGGCCTTTAGGAAAAGTGTATTCTCTTCTTTCTTCTGGTGGAAAATGCACAGTAATTCTGAGGTTTGCTTCGTTAATTTTTAGCAATATGCCTAATTCGATAAATACTTCTTTTAAAGAACAAAAGTTGTAATAACCTTCTGGTATTTTTTCATGAGTTATTTGATTGCCCCCCTCGTTACTAATCTTAATCCAGTTATTCTGAGCTTCTTCAGATATATTAAACCACTTAACTTTAAAACCAATTTCTCTAAGAGCAACCCTACTATCACCGCGCCTATTGTCAATTGGATACTTTAAGAACACACGCGTGTTTTGTTTAGTTATATAAATGTGCATCCTTTTTAAATCCTTTTAAAAAAATTTATTTAAAAATGGAACCTTTTAAATATAATGAAAGTGCCACTTACGACGTAGGAGGGGTTTATGAGCCCAAATCTTTGGACTTTAGTAGCCTAACCATCGCAGTGGATGAATCGTATGGCTTTCTAGTCAGGCTTGTAAACCCACTAACTAGATTTTTAAATCCTCCAATAAAGAGTGATAGAGTGCCATCAGCATGGTCATCCAACCCTATGGCTTTTTACCAGAATCAGTTAAATTTTGCCATTTACTGCTCAACTACTGGCTGCGGTGTTTCATATGCAAACCATTTATACCACCCCAATCTCTTAGTAAGGTCAGTATATAACTTTCATGTTTATTATCAGTATAGGCGCATACTAACTGAACTGCAAGTACCCCTCCCCAACGACAACGCGTTTAATCCATTCAACAGCCCAATGGACAAGAATGCATATGAAAGAATCTGCAACGAATTTAACATTAACCCTTCAAATAACTTTAGACAAAAGTTAGACCGCAATCACGGGTTGGGCACATTGTATTTGTGGGGCACGCATAGAGAATATAATTTTGACTACTGGCCCGGCCACACCTCTTTTAAGCCAAACTCCCAAGTTAGATTGGGGTCAATAGAACAAAAACACCCCAATGCTTGGGCAACATTTATCTTAGATGAAAGTAAAGGCCTAACAATGCCAGGAGTGCAAAGACTTAATGACTCCATACGCACGTACGTTTGGTGCCTTTTAGGAGCGCAAGCACAGACCAAGTCTAGCATAGTGGATCAATCTACAGGTTTTGACGCCAGAAAACAATTTCTAGCCAATTTAGAAGATGCTATTAACTCTGCTGTTGATTTGCCTTCCAGCATACAAAGGTACCAAAACGTTCTTTCACATGCTAGGTCTAAGGTTGACTTTGTTGTGGGCCATGGATTATACATGCTGCCTTCTGACCTTAGACTGCAGATTGGCATGATACAGAATTATAATAATGAAATTCTCATAGCCGGAGACGATCAAAACTTAGGACACAATCAAGGTTTAAACACAAGGCCCGCGCCAGCCATTTAAAAAAAGTATCTAGCCCAGAACCTGCAGAAAGCGACCCCCCGCCAGTTATAAGCAGCCCAGAAAGCGACCCCCCACCCGTTGATGTGCCTCACCCGACAGACACACTAGTGAAAAGACAGCCTTGTTGTGTTTTTAACTTTTACTGGATTAGCCATACTTTATTTCACTAAAAATTAAACCGGCAGCCAGCACTCCTAACGTCCACAGATGGTCGGCCATATAACCAGCCACTTTGCCTATGGTAGACAAAACCCAACTAACAACACTGCCTATTATGCCAGGCAGAGCATCAAGCGCTTTGACAGCTAACTTCTTTAATAAGTTTGCTAGATGGTGCAGTTGTTTTCTAATCCAACTTTTACCAGGCTGAGGCGTTGGAGGCGCTACTGGCCCTGTTGGCGCACTGCCGGTTAATGCATAAACCAGCGTAGAGATAGCAAACCCAACGGCTGTTAATATACTAACTATTGTAATTCCCTGCTCTCTGAACAGAGTCCTTATTCTTTCTGCTAACGTAGTATTTTCATGAAGGAGTCTGTTTATAGTTTCTCTGATTCTGTTTGTTTGTAATGCTATTTGTTCTCTGTTAGTAGACAGCGTTTCTAACCTGGCTGCCCTTAGTAACATTAACTCCTGTATTTTCGCCTGTATTCTAGCCTTTTCTTCTGCCCCTAAATTGTTATCATCTGCATCAGCCAGTTTATTTTTTTCTTCTCTTATCTCTCTCTCTAGCTCACCAAGTTTTGACAAGTTGTTTTTTAGCTCGCCATTTATTCTCCGTAGAGCATCATCAAGGCCCCTGAGTTCACGTATAGCAGCTTTAAGATTCCTGTGTACACTCTCAGGCAATGGAGGATCATCAATTGTTTGTAAAGCTGCTTCTTCTTCAGGACTCAGCTCACGTTCTCTTTGACTAGGCGAACCAGCAATTGTTTTTAACTGTGTCTCCTCATTAAAACTCGTCTCAATTTCTGCTATTGCCTCATCTGTTCTTTGACCTAACTCTCCAATAGAGATCATTTCTATTTCAGATCGTGTTGGCAGCCTCCGCTCCACGTTCTGTAAAACTCTAACGACCTCAGGCTTTAGATTTGTAATGTTTAATCGTTCTGCATCAGCAGCAGGGAGTCTTTGTTTAATTGTACTTAGACTTAAAAACCTAGTTGGGTTTTGCACTGAAGTAACTCTTACACGGTCCACTTTAGTTTTTATATACAAATGACCGCCATCTTCTTCAAAATCGTTAGGGTCAAGCACGTCTGGCAGCCCCCGTCCTATACTTTTATAGAATGATTCAATTCGTCGTTGCAATAGTTCGTGACGCTGTCTAGGGAGTGAAGAGCCTACTCCTAAAAGTTCTTGACGAGCACTAAGAAGTGAAGATCCTACATCTTGAGGCTGTCTAGGGAGTAAAGAACCTGCTCCTTCAAGTTCATCTTGCAATGAAGGACTCGGCTCTGTTTCATCTTCTTCTTCAATAGGACTAATCGCGTCAAAATCTTCATCAGCCATATTTATATATTTATTATTTTTTGTTTTATAAAAAATGAACCCATACGGCTGCGACCTCGATCCATTCAGAAAAGCGAAGGAACCCCACGGCATAAAAGGCATAAGACAGACTGTGCGCGTTGTAAATAATCCATCAACAATTGAGCCCAATGAAATATTAACAGTAAGATTTAGTGACCTTGGGCCTGACGATGTTATAATGCCGGGCACTGCCAGGCTGTCATTCAAAATAGACATTGAGTCGGCGGATCCTAATGCTACTGTCGTTGCTAACCTGGGCAGGGCCATCATTAAAAATATGGTAATTAAACTGGAGGGTAGAGAAGTCTTCTCACTGAGTAGCGCAGACATTTTTAATCTCTATTCTGATCTATGGCTGCCTAGAACAGAAAGGAAAGACAAAATCTTTCAAGGAATCCAGAGCCCAAACGGTCTTAAGCACAGGCTTAATGCTGCAGATGCAAAGGAAGACGAGGGAGACCAGGCAATAGCGCGAGCATTTAAGAACAGATTTTGCATCCCTCTAGATTTTGAACTGTTAAAAACCCATCAGCCATATTACCAAGGCGCACTAAGAGACAAACTTACTTACGAACTGACATTCAATGACAGCGGGTCTGTTATTCTATCAGATGATCCCTTAGCCAAATACACTGTTAGTAACATCTCTCTTAATTTTGACGTTGTTACTAACCCTGAACTAGCTAGAATAATCTTAAATCAGTATAAAAGTAGGGCGGTTGTTTACTTTGAAAGAGTTTTACACCACAGTCTAGCGATTAAAAACAAGCAAGACACCGTCTGGGAAATAGCTATAAGCAATTCTTTAAGGTCCCTAAAGGGGGTTCTCTTGCTATTTACTGAACCCTCAGCTCCTTTTAAGAGGGAATCTGAGGTGTTTTACAACCCAAAAATTGAGCAGTTGTCTTGCACAGTAGATGGCAAGCCTTTTCAGTTGTATTCGGCCGGACTTTTACCCGACCAACACTTTGATGAAATAAGAAAGTTATTCGCCGGAGGCAGACAGACAAGTCCCATAGCCGATCATGTGTGTAAAAAACTTCACCTTCACGATGTAAGACTCGAAGATTATCTAACAGACAAATATGGACTATGGCTGGATTTTAGATCAACGTATGACAACAGACTGCACGGGAGTGGAAGAAGGGTAGGGTCAGACGGCATACTCATACAGATTAATAAGGAAGAGGAGGAGAATGGCCAGATACAAATGCACGTTTTTGTGGTTTATGACGCCCAGCTGAACATTGAAGAAAATAGACTGAAAGAAATAGCCTATTAAAACAGATGGATAGTTTGAACTTTTTGCCCAAAGACCCGCACTGTTCGCTTATTTGTGGGATTACTGGGTGTGGGAAAACTGTCTTCGTGCTTGATTTGTTACAAACAGTCTACAGATTTCATTACGAGTACATTGTTATATTCTGCACAACCATTAAGCACAACAAGTCTTATAAAGAAAGGCAGTTTGTTTGGACAGACGAGAATATATTTTTAGTTGATCCTACTGACAAGCTAAGCGACTGTTTAGAACATTACTATAGGCTATTTGAGGGAACCGAAACGCTGTTTATTATTGATGACTGTTCAGCCGAACAAGACATTGTTAAAAAAAAGGACTCTGTCTAAGCTAGCCTTTAGTGGAAGACACGCATTAGTTTCTGTTTGGCTCTTAACTCAGAAATACAATGCTGTCTTAAAAGACTTTAGATCGCAGTTAAAATCAGTCATCTTATTCTATACTAAGGACAGGGATAGTTTTGAAGAATGTTTAAGTGAAAACTATATAATCAGGGACAAGGATGAACTAAAAAAAATAAAAGAGCAGTTAGAAAAATCTAAGCACGCTAAACTATGCTTACGGACTGACCCGCCAGTTCAATACGTTTGCTTATTATAGATTGCTTATTATAGATTGCTCATTATAGATTGCTTATTATAGATTGTTTACTAAGATGTTATTTGATTGTTTATTATAGATTGTTAATAATTGTTTATTATAGATTGCTTATGATAAATTGTTTATAATAAAAAGAATGTCTAGGGGCCAGAATCAAAAGCAGAGTTAGCTCCTAAATGCGCTGCAGTAGAGATCAAAGATCTAGCAGATACAACTGACTTTGATCTAATAGGAGTGACAGGAAATGTTTATGGATTTGAATACACCGACGATGGTGTTTACAAACGAATAGAAATTGAAGATAAAAAACGACAGCAATATCCTACCCTGGAAGAGATAAGAAATCTAAGGGCAAACGATTTTGGCAAACACGAATACAAACTTCATAAACGAGAGAATGCCTGGGCGTTGCTTCCTGACATTAACTGGGATTTACAGTTTGAACTACGAAGCCCCCATGTATACTTTGATAAGAAATACAATTTTAGAAAAGCTTTGAATGAAGGACGCCTTCTTGCTAGCCTAGTCCCAGGAACACAACAGAAAAAGCAGATTGAAATAACCAGGCAGGGCTCTGTATATATGCTCGGAGAAAGAAGTCCTTAGCTGAAGTGGGGGGCGACACCGTCGGCTTAGAGTTTAACCCAAAACTAGAATCACTGCCTAGAAAAATGACGATGCTTTTTCGCTTATTTATCACTCCAAGGGAGTCTGATCCAAGTTTGCCAGAGCATACGTTAATCAGAGGTGTACAAATAAAGTCTGAAAACTTGGGCGGGCCTCTTAGGCTTGTTATTGCTATTACTAAAAACGGGGATGAAATAAACACTTCTGTATCTTCTGACAAAGTTACTGTGATGGTTGACAAAGACAAACTAACAGTACTCGATTTTATTTTTATTAAGTATGTTGATTTTATTGCGTTTTACTCTGTTGATGAAGTGCTGCCAGAAGGGTTAATAAGAAAATATGTACAAGATTAATCTTAATTAAAAAATTAATCTTAATTAAAAAATGGATGATCAGGCTCAAAAGTTTAGGTTAGAGCAAATAACTGAACTTCAAGAAGAAATAGAAAGTGACTTGAATAAGTATAGGGTTACTAGAAAGAAATATGCTAAAGTTTTAAATACTCTTTCTTATATAATCACCGGCTCATCAGCTGTAGCGAGCGTAAGTACTGGGTCCGGCGTTGCTCTTTTAGCTACTGGGGCCGGAGCGCCAACCTCTTTAGCATTAGGGAGCATTGGTTTGGGTTTAGGTGCTATGTCTATGATTGTGAGTGCTGTTTTAAAAAAATTAACGCCTAAACTACAAAAGCACACTGCCATTGTGGCCCTAGCATCAGCAAAACTTTGTTCATTAAGGCTGAGAATAAGCAAAGCATTGCAGGATGAAAACATTACAGCTGAAGAATTTGAGCATCTTATGGCTGATGGTGAGGATTACAGGCGACAAAAAACTGAACTTCAAAAGGAGTGGAGAAAGACTTTTACTTCGCGACAGGTAGACACTGAGACAATCAAACAGAACATTGAAAACAAGCAAACAATCAGTTAAACCCAAAAATAGACTAAAAAATAAGATGTGAACTAAAATAAATAAATCATAAGTTTAACCAAAAAAAAAAAAAAAAAATCATAAGTTTAACAAAAAAATAAATACTTATTTTTTTTTTAACTAATCGGCACCGTGTTTGGTGGGACAACTTGCAACTCTTCGCGAACAAACGATCTTTTAGGGGCAGGCTTTTTGGAAGAAAGAGTTTCTCTTAAATAATACACGGGAGGGGTTGTTTTCATAATTCTTTCAACTTCATATACATCTACGCTCCATATAGGGTCTGTGGCTCTAATTCTAACGTCGCCCTCTGCCTCTCCGGGAGCATACAAGTATCTTACTTTTAGTCCAAAAGGCAAGAGTTTTTGATTACCTTGGATGTCTTCAGTAATATTTATTTTTTTTAATTTGATCGCGTTCACTGGCTTAAGTCCTGTTGCTTTAAATTCTTCGTTGTTCATGGCGCGTAAGACTGCTGGCAATCTCCTAACCCATTCTGTGTTGCGTGTTTTGTCCATAAGGTCTCTATGATATTGATAGGTAAACAGACGCTCGGCTAGATTCTTATTAAAGTTTTCTACTAGAGCCTGGGAGCGATGGTTGCCTGGGATCCCTCTCTTAACTGTAACCCGATGTCTTAAAAACAGTTGGTTTACAGCTCCTTTAAACTCTTTTCCATCATCAACCTGAATCAGCCTAGGATACTTTAATGGACCTCGCATGTATATTTGTTGTAAAGCCACAGCCACAGCAGTTGAGCTTTTATCCGTTAAAGGCTCAGCGTCTTTATACCTTGAAGCCATGTCAACAACTGTAAGAGCATACTTAAACTTTTTTCTTCTAACTTTGTCATGTGGAAGGTACAACAAGTCCATCTGGTGGGTGTCATTAGGAACTGAGTTAACAAATCGAGGCCTTATTATTCTTTTTGGAGCAGGCAGATATATTTGCCAGATCGCTTGTTTTGAAAGCCAGTCTTTCGCTTCTGATTCAGACACCCTAGCAGCTTTACTCAGTTTATCAATAGCGGCCTTTCCTTTCCAATACCCTCCAGGCGAATAATATATTTTGTACTTTGTATCGTCCATAAGAAGGGACTGTTTTATTTACATTTTTAACTATTGTTTTTAGATTGAATATGCAAGAAGAAAGATTGCTCCCATAGCGCCTATAATAAAGCCTATTTCTACCATTTTCTGATCCTCAGATGGTTCATAAAAGTCAGACAGTTCTGGCGGTGACGATGTTAGAAACTTCTTTCCTGTCACTAAGTAATATTCATTCATTGCATCATCAACGTCTGTAAATGTGTGCTCCGCATGTCCCTGTTCTCTTAACTTTTTATTAATAAAGTCTAAGTGAGCAATTCTCCTTTTCTCGTAAGCGTCTCTTGCCTTAGCTAAATCTTCCATTGCCTTGTTATGGCGTTCTCTTTCTTCATCAGACCGCAATTTACTAAACATATAATTGCTGCCAGAGAAAGCCAATGCATTAACAATAGCCCCGCCCACCATCAGAACTAATCCGGACATCTTTTTATAAATGAATGAATCTTTTTTAGAATGAATATTTTTTTATAAATCAATCTGCCTAAATGCATTAATCTTTCTATGCATTGATGTTTTCTGGGATAATCCCCTGTGCAACAAGAAAGTCTTTTGAGGCAATCCCCGCCGTTATTACAGCTATAACCTTAACAACATCCTCAATGTCTAACCTTCCTAGATCAGCCGGCCTCATCTTAAACATGTTTTTTGCTAACATGCTATATCCTATACTAAGACCGCCGATTACAGCAGAGTGGTAAATAGTATTGATGATCTTTGCAGTGCTCATATTTTTTATTAACTAAAAAAATAATTAAAATAATCATAATATGAAAGACTGCCTATGTGCTTTTTAATCAGATAATCTTTTGTTGCTAGAGCTAAAAATAAGGTTGTGACTAGTTTCGGCGAATCTTCTATCTTTCCCATGTTGGGCGGTTTTATTCTTAACAAACATTTTGCTAGGGTTGAGTAAACTATAACGCCAACAATAGGCACTGCATAATTAACCAGCGTTAAACTCATGGTTTTATTTTTTTATTTATTTAATTTTTAGATTTAAAAATGGCGGCCAAACACAGCGAATCTGATCTAATGATTTTAATAGAAAATTGTAATGAACTATTTGACGAAACGATAAAAGTGTTAAACATTGATTTTAGTAAATTTGAGCTTGAGAATGATGTAAAAAATTTAATCAAAGATCATAGTGAACTATTTAACGAAGCAATCAAAGAGTTAAACATTGACTGTAGTGATTCAGAAAAAGCTAAAGTATTGGCAGGCGTTCTTGTAAGATTAGGGTGTCTTGAAGTATTGCAACGCTGGGTGAAGAATAAAAACGCGTTTACTTACTTTTACTTACTTTTATTTTTTTAATTTACGTAAATATTGTGGGATAAAAATGAACCCCACAAGCGAGTCCGAGTTTGAAATACTGCCAACAACGTACAGTTGGAAGGTAGTAACAAATCATTAAGCAATATGTTCATTGAATTAGACATGGACATTATTAACCCTACAAACGTTCAGGAAAGTGTAACGCATGCTATTTCTAAAATCCCGGGTCTCTTCAAATTAACCCACCAGCAAAAGTGTTGTTGGCCATTCTGATTGAATATATAACCCCTGATGATAATAGTATGCAAGTCTGGGTGTCAACTAGACAGAAAGAAGTAATCAGCTATTACGACTTTACACCTGGCTGGGCCGATTACATGCTTACACAGTTTAACCATGCAAGTGAAGAAGCGAAATTGCGCGGCTCTGGCTGGTCTGAAGGAACAGTCATTGAAATCAAATTAAGACAAACCAAATACTCTCCTATAGTCGGCAATTCTTACCTTCCTCTCCCGAGAGAGCTAGTTTTTAAACGAGCAGCCTTAAACAACAAAATTCAGATAACCTATGTTTCATGTGGTGTGTTTTGCGCATTTACACCCTGTTAAAAAGCATCCAGACAGAGTTTCCAATTATTGCGTTAAAGATAGCCTGAACTTTGATAACATAAACTTTCCAGTGAGTATAGAAAGTATCGACCAGTTGAAGAGCAAAACAAACCAATAACTGTAAGCGTATACACCTGGATCCAGTAGACAATCTAGTCCTTCTAAGGGTCTCTCCCAAACGCTCCCACTTTTGGCGATCCACTTGAGAATCATGTAACTTGATTCTGTTGCAGACGGTTCCAAGAGCCATTATGTATTAATTAGAACATATGAGCAGACTTATGGCTTATGCGTCAAAGGATGCCTAAACAGGGGCTTTGTAGAAGGTGTTTAGTCAGGATCCCAACTGTAGAGGCCGCCGTCAGTCATAAAAAACATTGTAAAAGTTTTGTAGACTGTAAAATCGACTTCTTACACCAAAACCAGGGTCTAAGTTAGTTTTAAGAATGTACACAAAATGCAGATGAGCCCATACGTAGTCTATGCTGACTTTGAGGCGATCTTGCCGCAGTACTACGGCCCTCAAGAACGGACACAACAAAAAACACCTTATTATCTCGTCATCAGATCTGTGTCTTATGCTTTCGTCGTTGTTAGGTCAGATGGTGGACACACACAGCCGGAGATTTACAGAGGCCCTTCCAGCTATCGATTTTTGGAGCAGATGAAACATCTTGCAATCAATTCTCCAATCAACTGAACCTTTCAGGACATTAAGATGACCCGAAGATGAAGAACGTATATAAATCAGCCACCCATGCTGATATGCAAATGCAAGTTATTAGGTGACACTGTAAGAAGACCAGATCACAATTACTGGGAAATTCAGAGGGGCAGCACACAACAGCTGTAATCTTCAATCATGTTGACCCGAAAAATGGAAACTGCCAATCTTCTTTCATAACTTACGAGGCTACGATTCTCACTTTATCATGCAACATTAACTTCTGATTTAAGAGGGTTAGCTGTATTGCACAGTCATCAGAAAAGTACATGGACCTTTTCATGTAGACTGTTTATCCTTCTAGACCTGCCCAACATTGATGGGGAGTTAAGTAAGTTAGCAGAATCTCTACAAGACTGTCCAATAACCAAACAATATTTCGACCCATCTTTAGTCCGTAAAGGCGTCTATCCTTATGAATACATGGACTCGTGGGAGAGGTTTGACGAAGCAAGCGCTGCCACATAAAGACGACTTTTACAGCCGTCTTAGAGGTGGAGGCATATCTGACGCCGACTATGAATACGCAAAGAAAGCCTGGACAGAATTACACTGTCAAACAATAGGCGACTACCACGACCAATACTTGATGGCTGACGTGTGTTTACTGGCAGATGTGTTTGAAAATTACAGATCCACTTGCATGAAACATTACGGTCTAGATTCGTCACAGTACATCTCTGCCCAGGGTTGTCTTGGGACGCATTCTTGAAGTCTACAAACATTGAGATTGACTTAATATCGGATCTGGATACACTTCAGATGATTGAGGATGGGCTGAGGGGAGGCATTAGCATGGCCTGTCATCCTTACCGCAGAGCCAACAACAAGTATTTAGACGATTATGATCCAACTAAGCCATCCAACTATCTGGTGTACTTAGACGCCAACAATCTGTATGGGTGGGCCATGAGTCAGGCACTGCCATTGAGAAACTTTAAAATGATAAATGGGCCTCATGAGGTTACTGCCGTGTTGAGTATGCTATCACAGCTTACACCCGATAATCCAATAGGACTAATCTTAGAAGTAGACTTAGATTATCCCGCAGAGTTGCATGACCTTCATAACGATTTCCCCTTAGCCGCAGAAAAATTAAAGATGAGTCCCGCCGAACCACCTAAACTCGTGCCTAACCTCTTTAACAAAACTAAATATGTCTGTCATTATCGGCTGTTACAGTTTTACCTAAGACACGGGTTAAAGCTGACAGCTGTTCACCGAATAATTACCTGTGACCAAGAGCCTTTCATGAGACCATACATCATGAAGAACACTGATCTTAGGACTACGGCCACAGACGCTTCAGAAAAAGACTTTTTTAAGTTGATGAACAACAGCTGTTTTGGCAAGACGATGGAGAACGTACACAATCGTAAAGATGTAAGATTAGTTACGAAAGAAAAACAAGCAATTAAGCTGGTCTCTAAACCTAACTACCAAGACTTTAGAAGATTTAGCGACAGCCTGGTTGGCATTATGATGAAGAAACAGAATGTGAAGTTAGACAGGCCGGTGTTTATCGGGTTTGCCGTGCTAGAGCTGTCAAAGTTATTAATGCTAGAATTTCTATACGACTACTTTAAGCCGCTGTACCCAGAATCAAACGTCGTTTACACAGACACTGATAGTTTTATTATGGACATCCCAACTGAAGACTTCTATAAGGATTTAGAGGCGGAGGTAGCCAAGGGAGCTGATGGGTGGTACGACACATGTGACTACCCAAAAGATTCGCCTTTACGTTCAACTGTGAACAAGAAAGTGATTGGAAAGATGAAGGTTGAATTTAATGGGACGGTTATACAAGAATATGTTGGCCTGCGGTCGAAGATGTATAGCGTTGCTACCCAGACTTCTGTAACAAAGAAAGCTAAGGGCATAGATAAAGAAGTTGTAAAAAAAGAAATAAGTCACAACAACTACAAGCAGGCTCTCTTTGAACGCGAAGTATTTTATCACACAAACGGTAATCTGCGCTCTACTCTTCATCAAGTAAACACAACTGCTGTTAATAAGAAGTCACTAGACTCTAACAATAGCAAGCGAACTTCCGTTAGCCCCGAGTTTTCATACGCTATAGGCCCCCGGAGAACTGACTTGTCCGACTTAACTTAAGATCTTAACTAGTACTTAACTTAAGATCTTAACTAGTACTTAACTTAAGATCTTAACTAGTACTTAACTAGTACTTAACTTAAGATCTTAACTTAAGATCTTACTATACTTAACTAGTACTTAACTTAAGATCTTAACTAGTACTTAACATGACTTGCACTTAACTTGCACTTAACTTGCGCTTTACTTACACTTAACTTGTTATAACTGACCTAACCAGTACTTAGCTTGTACTTAACCAGTACTTAACAACACATTTAAAAAACTAATTTATATAAAAAATGGGTCTACAGCAGGAGGTTGTACTTTTTTTGCAGAAGCTGGTTCTTTTACTGTTTTTGTGGGGGTTTGTGACTTTGTTGCTAAGTATGGCTTTAGGCGCTTGTATACTAAAAGCCCTCCACCAACAACAATACCTCCCAGTACATAATAATACATCTTATAGTTTGATTGTGTTGTTGTTGGTGGCGGTGCTGGTGCTGGTGCAGATGTTGTATTACTATCTAATAATTTTTGTTTTGCTGCTTGGTTTGCTTTTTTCAGTCTGTTGTATTCAACTAGTTTACGACCGGCCTCAACACGTCCAGGATTTTTAGACTTAGTAACACTACTCACCTGCGGGACACTCAGTTGCGGATTCACTTGTGGGGCACTCGCCTGTAAATTCACTTGTGGAAAATTCACTTGTGGGGCACTCGCCTGTAAATTCACTTGTGGGGCACTCGCCTGTTGAGCCTTCTCCTGCTCGCTCATTTTTTTTTAGTCTGATTAAATTAATATGATTAAAATTAATATGATTGAAAGTAATTAATCCCATGATGAATGGACATAGCAACGTCCCAAATCTATAATACATGTCACATGCAAGAGATTCTAGAGACTTGGTTAAAACCGGATCTTGTGTTAAGTCATATTTTAAATCTTCTTCTGAATCAATCGGCGCTATCTTGCCTACTAACTTAGCATATAAACTAATTATTGTCTGTCCCACCGATATAACCTTTTTGATCCTAGCTGTGCCTCGTACCTGGCGTAATACTTCTCAACGTCTGATGTAGACAATTGCTGAATCTGTTCGATACTTAGTTCAGTGCCTAAATACTGCCTGGTTTTCCCACACGCAGCCAGCGAGTATAATCTTTCTTTATGACAGAGGTCTGCTGCCTCCTCACACTTTAATAGCTCGTCGCAATCCATTTTTTTAAACTCTTTTTAAAAACAATAAAAAAAATAATTGTAAATTCAGCTGTTATTTATTACTCATAGTCTTTTACTAATCTTAAAAACTGTTTAGGTTTAAAGGTAACAGTTACTCCTTCAGGGTCAGTAGAAGCAGTCAGATCAAGATCTTCAGGAGCTATTTGATCAATTAAAATAGTAAACAACTTTACAGCTGGATTGGGCCAAGAATGCGATAGTTTACTGATGGCGTTCCTTACGCTTTCTCGCATATCGGCGCGCTCAAAAAGCTCCGTAATTAATTCTTCAAACTCTTCTCTATCAACTCCCCAGCTCCTTTCCTGCATCTCCCAATCTCTGAATATATTAATAAGCTCTGCAACTATTCCGGGCTTCATTTTTAAACCAGATTAAAAACACCAATTAAAAAAATTAAGTAAGCCGTTCCTATTGTTTTGCGCAAGAATCAGAAGAGGAGAGAGAAAGTTAATATCTTTTGTTCTATATCACCCATTTTTTGTTTTGCACGTAAGCCCCCCATT
>CM065743.1:19484223-19508223 GCA_033310375.1 Conus canariensis
TGTCGATGACGACGACGACGACGACGATGACGATGATAATTATGATAATGATGACGATGATGATGACGATGACGATGACGATGATGACGATGACGATGACGATGACGATGATGACGATGACGATGATGACGATGATGACGATGATGATGATGATGATGACGATGACGATGATGATGATGATGATGATGATTTCTTGATCGGGGTGATTTCTTTTCAGCAGCCATTGGAAGTGTCGGGTGTCTGGTTTGTGGTCGTCTTCAGCCACTGCCCATGGAGGAGTTTCTGCCATGGAGAACTTTGGGTGAGTGCCGCAAAGTTGGTGACACAGTGGCTCGTTTTTGTACCCCAGTTCTTATAGAACAGGGAGGACTTTAGAATGGGAACGAAGTCTGTCCGTCCGTGGTCAAAATGTGTTCAATCGCTCCAGACAAACCTGCTGGACCGATCTATACTGTGCACAAAAAAGAAACGCATTTTTTTTTTTTTTCGCTGAAAATATTAAGGAAAATTTTGACAGAAGCATCCCCCGTATAGCAGGGAAACTCTGTCCAGTGTGAATAGTCGGACATAATGAGTACACATAACAGTAGATTGATGTTTTATTTCTTTCTGTGGTTGTAATATTTTGAATGCTAAATGACGCATGAAATGACTTAAATAAAAAAAATGTGCGTTTCTTTTTGTGCACAGTATATGTTCATTATGGGTCACGGATGATGGCCGGTGTTTTTTTTTTTTTTTTTTTTTTTTTTTCTTTTTGCTGTCCCAACTCTGCGCCACCTCAGAGGCAGTGCACCCACGCCGTCATTCCGACACCCCGTCCACAGCCACAGCCGGTCACCCCCGCCGCAGCCCGGCACCGGCAATCCACAGGGAGCAGTCAATGTCAAGTCGTCAAGAGGCAAACCCACCGGAGGAGACACTGCACTGCTGCCGAGTCACTTCGGTGGTGTTCAGTGGGCCTGTTTGATCTAACATACGCAGGACACACCTACTAAGCCCCTACTGACGACAATAATTGCTTAGTCGCGGACCCGGTTTGTGAGTGAGCTCTCCTCGGAGGGCGCCACCACGCCCGTCCAACGACACCCCCCATGGACTCGCCGATACCGGTGACCCCGACGGAACCAAACCAAGGCCACAGACGTGGATGAGGACATCGAAATTAAGGTCACCATGAGAGCAGGGCATGAAGGGCCACAGAATTTGAGACATTTTTTTAATGCTGATCGATGAGAATGAGGATGATTAAGATGATGCTACGGATTTCCATTTCGGTCTGAGACTACATGACAGGGCTGTACTCTACGCTTCCTTTCATAATATATCCCGGCGTCAACCAGGCCCGAGAGATACAGGCACCTGCAGTGTTGGTCAGGAAATTTGAGCAACACTCTCAGAAACGCATCCATTAAGTGGATGAAACTCGACTGTGTAGTCCCAGTCTTCCCAACTGAGTCCGCAGCAAACTCAACCCTGGGTTGGAGCCGGTCGGGGCAGAAAAACTCACATGACTCTGATGGGATTCGAACCCACGACCTCCCAGCGGGAGTCCGGGACGCTAACCACTTCGTCACGGTGGCTGGTGATGGCCGGTGTTTTATTTTACTAGAATAGCCGTTAGTAACGGCTATAAATGATAAATTTGTGATGTACAGTTTAAGCAATAACATTTTATAAACTTAAGTGTAAACCTTATCTTTAGCTCCCGGTAGAGTAGTGGTTAGTACCCCCCCCTGTCACGCGGGCGACCCGGGTTCATAACCCCGCCGGGGGGGGCAGCAATTTTTTTTTTTTCTCTACATACAAAAAATTTTTACCGCAAAAGGGGAAAAAGGCTATGGTGCTGATTTATATTATATATATATATATATATATATATTATATAAATATTTTTTTTTTTTTTTTTTTTTTTGTACACTTACTGGATGTACGTTTATTATGCTTTGCGTTGTTCTTAATTTTTCTTCTTTTTTTTTAAAGTAAAGTAACGCGGTAATTTTTCAAGGCGTGAAAATCGTAAAGCAACAGCCAGTTGTTTTGTTTTGTCGGGTTTGGGTTCAATTGCTTCTTTCAATTTTTTTTTCATTGATTTAATAATAGGTGTGTGTGGGTGTGTGTGTGTGTGTGTGTTTGTGTGTGTGTGTTTTGTCTTGTTGTTGTTATTGCGCTGATAAGTGTCTGGATTAGATTCAGAAGCTTACACTTGCAAGTGACTGTGTTTTCAATAGTTTTTGTAGTAGTGTGTGGGAGTAGTTGTGTTTGTAGTTGCAGTAGCAGCAGTAGTTTTTAGTAGCAGAGGTGGGGGATGGAGTAGTATTGTTTATAGTAATCACTATATGATGGTGAAGTTGTTGAAGGAGAAAGAAGAAGAAGAAGAAGAAGAAGAAGAAGCCCCTTTCAAAAACTAGAGATATATGACAAGATGAGGGGGAATCAGATGACACAGATGAAAGCATCTCCGAAAAACCAGTGTCGTTAGTCCAAAGTTTTTAAAGTTTCTTTATCATGGGCACAGTCGATAAGAAATTCGTACTGTTAGTTCTGTTGCAGAAAACTTCACTGGAGTTTTGTTTAGAATGGGTTCACAGCTGTATCTTGTAGAATAGAAATCCTCAATGCTGTTCGTTATAGAACAAATACTTCCACGGGTGGTTTGTTGTAGAATACCTCACGGCGTTCTTTTTTTGAAATTCATAGAGATTTGTTGTAAACCCTCGCAGGATTTTTTTGAGTTTTTTCACTGGGGATTGTTTGAAAATTAGGGTCTTTCTTTTGAGAAATGGGGGGTTTTGAAACCCCACGGGTCGGGGGTTAAGAATCCTCCGGGGGTTTTGGGTTAAGAATCCCTCATTGGGGTTTTTGGGGGTGGAACCCCTCAAGGTCTTCTGTTGGTCCCTCACTGATCTTTTTTGGGGGGAAAAGTATGAGGTTTGCTGTAGAAACTCACTAATTTTTTTGGAGAAGGTTAAGTGTCTTTTTTGTAGAATTTCAATATCTTTCTTTTGTAGAAAAACCCTTTACTTTCGGTTAGAATCCCATGTTTTTTTTTGAAATTTTACCTAAACTTTTTGTTTAGAATCCCCCTACTGTCTTTTTTTGTAATTTTCCCAAAATAATTTCTGTTTGAAAATCTTAAAATTTTTTTTTTAAAATCCCCTGATTTTGTTGTAAATCCAATGGGCCTTTTTAGAACCTCAGTGGTTTTTTGAAATATTCCCGGGGTTCGGTTTTGAAAAACCATTGGTCTTTGTTTATAAAAATACCTATGGATTTGTTGAAATACTAGGGTCTTTCTTTTGGGGGTTACCTCCGGCCATTCTTTGTAAAAACCCCCGGGTCGTTGGTTGGTTAAAACTCTGCTCTTTCCATAGTAGAATACCTCACTGGCAGTTCTGTTGTAGAATACCTTTCCGGTCGTTCTATTGTAGAATAGTCGCTGCTCTTTCCATAGTAGAATACCTTACTGGCAGTTTCTGTTGTAGAATACCTTTCCGGTCGTTCTATTGTAGAATACTCGCTGCTCTTTCCATAGTAGAATACCTCACTGCAGTTCTGTTGTAGAAACCTTTCCGGTCGTTCTATTGTAGAATACTCGCTGCTCTTTCCATAGTAGAATACCATAATACTGTTTGCTACAGGAGACCTCATTGATGGTTCTGTCGTAAGAATACCTCACCGATCGTTTTGTTGTAAGAACCTCGCTGTTGGTTCTGTCGTAGAATACCCCACTGGTCGTTCTGTTGGAAAAATTACCTCACTGGTCGTTCTGTTGTAGAATACCTTTACTGGTCGTTCTGTTGTAGAATACCTCACTGGTCGTTCTGTTTGTAGAATACTTTCACTGGTCGTTCTGTTGGAAAATTACCTCACTGGTCGTTCTGTTGTAGAATACCTTTACGGTGGCGTTCTGTTGTAGAATACTCACTGGTCGTTCTGTTTGTAGAATACCTCACTGGTCGTTCTGTTGTAGAATACCTCACATGGTCGTTCTGTTGTAGAATACGTCACTGATAGTTCTGTTTGTAGAATCATCACTGATGGTTCTGTTGTAGAACACATCACTGATGGTTCTGTTGTAGAACACTTCACTGATGGTTCTGTTTTTAGAACACTTCACTGGTGGTTCTGTTGTAGAACACTTCACTGATGGTTCGTTGTAGAACACTTCACTGGTGGTTCTGTAGTAGAACACTTCACTGGTGTTCTGTTGTAGAACACTTCACTGGTGTTCTGTTGTAGAACACTTCAACGGTGGTTCTGTTGTAGAATACCTCACTGGTCATTCTGTTATAGAATACCATATTGGTCATTCTGTCATAGAATACCTCACTGGCCATTCTGTATTGAATACCATATTGGTCATTCTGTCATAGGATACCTCTTTTGTCATTCTGTTGTAAAGTACCTGTTCTGTTGTAGAACACTTCACTGGTGGTTCGGTGTAGAATACCTCACTGGTCATTCTGTTATAGAATACCATATTGGTCATTCTGTTATAGAATACCATACTGGTCATTCTGTTATAGAATACCATATTGGTCTTCTGTCATAGAATACCTCATTGGTCATTCTGTTGTAAAGTACCTTGTTCTGTTGTAGAACACTTCACTGGTGGTTCTGTTGTAGAATACCTCACTGGTCATTCTGTTATAGAATACCATATTGGTCATTCTGTTATAGAATACCATATTGGTCATTGGTCAGTCTGTTATAGAATACCATATTGGTCATTCTGTTTATAGAATACCTCATTGGTCATTCTCTCATAGAATACCTCATTGGTCATTCTGTTGTAAAGTACCTCACTTTTCATTCTGTTGCAGAATACCTCACTTATCATTCTATTTTTAGAATTACCTCACTGATGGTTCTGTTGTAGAATACCTCACTTATCATTCTGTTGTAGAATACCTCACTTATCATTCTGTTGCAGAATACCCACTTATCATTCTGTTGTAGAATACCTCACTTATCATTCTGTTGTAGAATACCTCACTGGTCGTTCTGTGTAGAATACCTCACTGATGGTTCTTTTTGTAGAATACCTCACTGGTCATTCTGTTGCAGAATACCTCACTGCTTGTGGACCAGAGCTGGCCAGAGTTCCCAGAATGTTTCATGCACACGGTACTCATTTGGGTGCCGTGTGCATTCCTCTGCCTCGCCCTGCCCTTCTACGTCATTTCCGTTAGGAGGAGCGCCACCCATGTTGTGTTTAGAAAGACGACGCTGTTCGGAGCGAGGCTGGTAAGTAGGGCGTGTGTGTGTGTGTGTGTGTGGGGTTGTGTGTGTGGTGTGTGTTGTTGTTGTTGTTGTTGTTGTTGTTGTGTTGTTGTTGTTGTTGTTGTTGTAAATTTAACGTCTTTCCACATTAAGTGATATTAGACGAAGAGAAAGGGTGTGGGAGGGGGAGCATGAGGAGGAGGTGGGTGGGTGGGTTATCTTGCATTCTACAAAACAAAAAGATAAAAAAAGACAAAAGCATCTTTACAATCTTTACAATACAATAAAAAATATATATATATATTATATATATATATATATAAATCTATATATATATATATATTATACTCAAAGAAAGGTATGCGAAAACCAACTTAATAAACCATTTTGAATATAACACAAACTATAACAAATGTCCCATAGGACTGCGTAGTAAACAGTTCGCAAAATGACATGCGATGACGTAATGATGGGGAGACTGAGGGATTAATGAAATGAATGACGTGATGACGGGGAGACTCGGGGATTAATGAAATGAATGACGTGATGACGAAGTAATGATGTGGAGACTGGGGGATTGATGAAATGAATGACATGTGATGACGTAATGACGGGGAGACTTGGGGGATTAATGAAATGAATGACATGTGATGACGTAATGACGGGGAGACTTGGGGGATTAATGAAATGAATGACATGTGATGACGTAATGACGGGGAGACTTGGGGGATTAATGAAATGAATGACATGTGATGACGTAATGACGGGGAGACTGGGGGATTGATGAAATGAATGACATGTGATGACGGGGAGACTGGGGGATGAATGACATGTGATGACGGGGAGACTGGGGGATCAATGAAATGACTGACGTGTGATGACGTGATGATGTGGAGACTGGGGGATTAATGAAATGAATGACATGTGACGAAGTAATGATGGGGAGACTGGGGGATTGATGAAATGAATGACATGTGATGACGGGGAGACTGGGGGATCAATGAAATGACTGACGTGTGATGATGTGATGATGTGGAGACTGGGGGATCAATGAAATGACTGACGTGTGATGACTTGATGATGTGGAGACTGGGGGATTAATGAAATGACTGACGTGTGATGACCTGATGATGTGGAGACTGGGGGATCAATGAAATGACTGACGTGTGATGACCTGATGATGTGGAGACTGGGGGATTAATGAAATGACTGACGTGTGATGACCTGATGATGTGGAGACTGGGGGATCAATGAAATGACTGACGTGTGATGACGTGATGATGTGGAGACTGGGGGATTAATGAAATGACTGACGTGATGACGTGATGACGGGGAGACTGGGGGATTAATGAAATGACTGACGTGATGACGTGATGACGGGGAGACTGGGGATCAATGACATGTGATGACGGGGAGACTGGGGGATCAATGAAATGACTGACGTGTGATGACGTGATGATGTGGAGACTGGGGGATTAATGAAATGACTGACGTGATGACGGGGAGACTGGGGGATCAATGAAATGAATGACGTGATGACGGGGAGACTGGGGGATCAATGAAATGAATGACGTGATGACGGGGAGACTGGGGGATCAATGAAATGAATGACGTGATGACGGGGAGACTGGGGATCAATGAAATGAATGACGTGATGACGGGGAGACTGGTGGACTAATGAAATGACTGACGTGATGACGGGGAGACTGGGGGATCAATGAAATGAATGACGTGATGACGGGGAGACTGGTGGACTAATGAAATGAATGACGTGATGATGGGGAGACTGGGGGATCAATGAAATGACTGACGTGATGACGGGGAGACTGGGGAATCAATGAAATGACTGACGTGTGATGACGGGGAGACTGGGGGACTAATGAAATGACTGACGTGTGATGACGGGGAGACTGGGGGATCAATAAAATGAATGACGTGATAACGGGGAGACTGGTGGACTAATGAAATGAATGACGTGATGACGGGGAGACTGGGGGATCAATGAAATGAATGACGTGATGACGGGGAGACTGGGGGACTAATGAAATGAATGACGTGATGATGGGGAGACTGGGGGATCAATGAAATGACTGACGTGATGACGGGGTGACTGGGGAATCAATGAAATGAATGACATGATGACGGGGAGACTGGGGGACTAATGAAATGAATGACGTGATGACGGGGAGACTGGGGGATCAATGAAATGACTGACGTGATGACGGGGAGACTGGGGAACTAATGAAATGAATGACGTGATGACGGGGAGACTGGGGGATCAATGAAATGAATGACGTGATGACGGGGAGACTGGGGAACTAATGAAATGAATGACGTGATGACGGGGAGACTGGCGGATCAATGAAATGAATGACGTGATGACGTAATGACGGGGAGACTGGGGGACTATATGAAATGAATGACGTGATGACGGGGAGACTGGGGGATCAATGAAATGAATGACGTGATGACGTAATGACGGGGAGACTGGGGGATTGATGAAATGAATGACGTGATGACGGGGAGACTGGGGGATCAATGAAATGAATGACGTGATAGTAATGACGGGGAGACTGGGGATCAATGAAATGAATGACGTGATGACGGGGAGACTGGGGATCAATGAAATGAATGACGTTGATATGACGGGGAGACTGGGGAACTATTGAAATGAATGACGTGATGACGGGGTGACTGGGGATCAATGAAATGAATGACGTGTTGACGATGAGGGGAGACTGGGGGACTAATGAAATGAATGACGTGATGATGGGGAGACTGGGGATACAATGAAATGAATGACGTGATGACGTGGTAGACTGGGGGATCAATGAAATGAATGACGTGATGACGGGGAGACTGGGGAACTAATGAAATGAATGACGTGATGAGGGGTGACTGGGGGATCAATGAAATGAATGACGTGATGACGTATGAGGGAGACTGGGGACAATGAAATGAATGACGTGATGATGGGGAGACTGGGGGACTAATGAAATGAATGACGTGATGACGGGGAGACTGGGGATCAATGAAATGAATGACGTGATGACGGGGAGACTGGGGGACTAATGAAATGAATGACGTGATGACGGGGAGACTGGGGGATCAATTGAAATGAATGACGTGATGACGGGGAGACTGGGGGACTAATGAAATGAATGACGTGATGACGGGGAGACTGGGGGACTAATTAAATGAATGACGTGATGACGGGGAGACTGGGGGACTAATGAAATGAATGACGTGATGACGGGGAGATGGGGACTATAAGAATGACGTGATGACGGGAGATGGGACTAAGAAATGAAGAGTGTGACGGGAATGGCGATCAATGAATGAGACGTGATGTCGGGGAGACTGGGGGACTAATGAAATGAATGACGTGATGACGGGGAGACTGGGGATCAATGAAATGAATGACGTGATGACGGGGAAACTGGTGGACTAATGAAATGAATGACGTGAGAGAACTATAAAATAGGCATTCTGGCTCACCCACCTCCGCCAGCTCCAACCGGCTGAAGCCGGTTTCGCTGTTGCTCCGCCGGCTTACCCAGAATGCCTATTTTATAGTTCTCTAATAGTAAACACTTTACAAACATACATAATGTGTAGGATTATCTGTTTTTAACACTAATTTAGAAAACTTTTGAGACTTTAGTTTTTGCTTAATCCTTCGTTTTTCTTGATCGTCTTCAATAACATCATTTTCACGCATACATTCATCAAATGCGTCTCTGTCTTTCATGTGAAATAAAACTACAGTCTTTAACTGTTCTCTAAAGTCTTTTAAAACTGAGTTATATTTTTGACATAAAATCCACACACTTATCCAGCATGTCTTCCACTGAAAGCTAGTTTTGATAAAGTGTTTCTCTTTTTAACTATGTCTCTTTCTGCCGAACAGTCATCTATAATAAATAGTGTCTGAGTTCCTTCAAACTGTCTATAAAAGTGTTCTAAGCACTCGCTAAGTTTATTGCTGGGATCAACTAAATAGATTTCATCATCCGTCCATATAAACCTTCTGTCGTGATATGCTTTGTTCCATTTGAGTGTTGGACAGAAAATTACAATATGATCAAAATTATAACGATAAACTGTTTGTAATAGGTCGAGGACAAATATTGTTTTTCCACAACCAGTCTGTCCACAAATCAATGAACAATGAGGGGTTTTTGTCATAAAGTTTAACATCGGCATTGACACCAAAGTCGTCTGCTCCATAGTTTTAAAACATAATTTAATCTAATCCAGTTATTGTTTTTATCATACTCTCTGTCAAAACTTGTTCAGTATAATAAAAACCTATAAGGCCCAAATGTGTAAGATTAATCCAGTTCAGTTCTGTAAGATCGTTTCTATTTAGACTAATATCAATTTTGTTGCTTGTTGTTATGACCTTAATATCCTCGCCATTGTAAAGAACAACGACAGTAACTTTAAGTTTGTCAACGTCTAAGTTTTGCCAGCTAATAAGAATTCCTTTCATAAGATTGTCACTGACGCCCAGAGCTCCATTTCTCGCCTCATCTTTTAAGACAGAAATTTTAAATATCATTGTGAACGTGTCTCCTAATTTTGTGCGTGGAATGAACTGTAATTTTGTAGAAGCTTTCTTTAAAACCGATTCTCTTCTGTGGAGGATGTACTGTTTGTCCCCAAACGGCTTTATTTCGATCTCTTTCCGACTGTTGTCCTCTGGCATAAGACTTACATGTAAAGGGCCAGAGTTCAATGCTTTTCTGAAACTTTTTTGACGGTCAAAAAATGTAAATGGGCTTAAGAATTCAAATTTTATGTCCCATTCTAAATATGGTTCTAAGTGCCATTTGTTGTCAGTTTTTCGAACTATTTTATATTCATACTGACCTGTATTATTTGCTTCTAGATTGCGTAGTTGTTCTAGTTTAGGAAACCTTTTGTTGTCGTCAACCTCTTTGCGCTTATAATAACCATCTTTAGTGTACTCAAAACCATACAAAGTGCCTATCTCACCGTTTTGTTCAAAGTCCTCAACGTCTGCAAGGTCTTTTAATTCTAAAGTTACACACCTCTCAGGCGCTAATGTAACTCCTGATTCTTCTGGCCCACGTGACATTTTTTAAAACAACGTATTATTTTATTTCTAAAACAATGTGCAGGTTATCACATTTCACGACTTTCCCTGTTTTATCTGTGATCTTTATATTAAATGATCTGACCCTCCCACAAGCTAATCTTTTAAACTGTAAATTAGGGAATTGTATAATTTCATAATCGCAATATGCAGCTTTCCCTGATGGAAGAGCTCTTAAAACAGTTGAGGGCCTTCCATCATATAAGTTTTCATCAGTGCTCAGCTCGTCCAAATGAACATAGAGTAATGAATGTAATGCAAGATCGAGCGGGTTTTCTCCCTCATAAGTAGTTTTGTCTGATGTAACTCTAAATTCATGAACGGCATAATTGTCAGTTGCAAAGCCTAACATTTTAGCTAGCTCTCCATCAAAAAGGTAACTTACTTCTTCTTCTTCAGGTTTGAATGTCAACATTATTTTCAAATTTGCATTGTTAAGTTTGAGAGTAATGTCGAAGTTACTCATTGCTTCTTTCAGCGAGCAAAACCCGTAATAACCATCAGGTATGGTTAACTGGCTAACTAATTTTCCTCTATTGTCAAATTTTGAAATCTTATTATTCCTCTTGGATTGACTTATATTAAACCATACGACTTTGTAAAAAATTTCATGGAGTGCGACCCTTTGGGTTCCGCAGTTATTATCAATAGCATATTCTAAAAACGAAGGACTGTCTTGAGTTGTTATTGTTACAAACATTTTTAAAACAAATTTAAAAATGAGTGCATTCAAATATACTAATGCAAAATATTCTGTTGGGCCGCACTACAGTCCTAAAAATATAACAACTGACACCCTTGACATTTCTGTGACTCAGTCTGACGCCTTTCAAGTAAAGGTTAGTACTCCATTGGATCGTTATCTTAACCCTCCTATTAAAAACGACTACATCCCGAAAGTGTGGTTCAGTCATCCGATGCAGTTTTATCAGAACCAGTTAAACTTTGCTGTGTTTTGTGCATCAACTGGGTGTGGAGTGTCGTATGCTGATCATTTAAATCATCCTGATCCTTTGGTGAGGTCAGTGTATAGATTTCATTTTTATTACACCTTCAGACGTATTTTATCTGAACTGCAAGCGCCATTATCAAATGACAAAACGTTTAATCCATTCAGCAACAGAATAGATTACAAGGCTTTTGAAAGGATCTGTAACGAATTTGATATTGACCCAAAGACAGACTTTAGACAAAAGTTGGATCTTAATCATGGTTTAGGCACCCTTTATTTTTGGGGCGTGCATAGAAAGTATAACTATGATTGGAATCCTCCTTACACATCTTTCTCTTCAGGCACAACTGTTCACCTCGGGTCCATAGAGCAAGAGCATAAAACAGCATGGACAACATTTATTTTGGATACCTCTAAGGGCCTAACAAAAGCGGGAATAGAACGAATAAACGACTCTATTCGTACTTATGTTTGGTGTTTGCTAGGTTCGCAAGCACAAACGAGATCAAACATAATTGATCCTTCTACTGGCTTTGACGCCCAAAAACAGTATTTAGCAAATTTAGAGGATTCTATTAATTCTGCAGTTGATTTACCTTCAAGTATTAAAAGGTACCAAAATGTTTTGCAATACGCAAGATCGAAAGTAGACTTTGCTGTTGGCACTGGTTTATACATGCTGCCTTCCGACCTCAGACTCCAGATAGGAACAATAATAAACTATAATAATGAAATCCTTGTGGCTGGTAAAGAAGAAAGGTCGGAAAAAACGACATAAATTCTAAGCCAGCAATAGCAATAAAAAAAGAAGTCCCAATCCCCGTGGCCCCCTCAAAACCCCATCCAATCCCCAAGGCCCAAAGCCCAAAGGCCATTGAAGACGCGGACTTTGTTCGTGATGACCATGAATATGAAAAGACAGCACTTGTTATTGGATTAACTGCCCTAGGATTACTTGGTCTTTATCTTACTATAAAGTAACCCAACTATTAAGACAACTAATGTCCATAAGTGCTCGGCCATAAAGCCAACTACTTTACTTGCAGTAGACAAAAGCCAGCTAACGATCCCTCCTATTATACCAGGCAAAGAATCTATTGCTTTACTGGCTAATTTTTTTAGTAAGTTTGCAAGGTGATCGAGTTGTTTTTTTACCCATGATTTATCTGACGACGGAGTTGGTGGTCCTGGTGGCACTGCTCCCCCACCACCGCCGCCTGTAATAGCCAACACCAGTGTACTTATTGCAAATCCTAAGGCTGTTATAACACTTGCTAATGTGACGCCTTGCTCTCTAAACAGTGTTCTTATTCGTTCTGCTAACGTTGTGTCTTCATATAAAATTCTTTGGATAGTTTCTCTTATTCTGCTCACTTGAGTTCGTAATTGTTCTCGGTTAGTAGACAGCACTTCTAGTCTTGCTGATCTCTCTTGTTCAAGATCTTTTAGTCTTTGTGTTATTCTTTCTTTAACACCAGGTCCTAAGTTGTGGTCATCAGCCTCAACTAGTTTTTCTTTTTCTCTTTTTATATGCTCATCTAGTTCACCCAGTTTTGCTAAATTGTTTGTTAATTCACCTCTGATGCTTTTCAAAGCATGATCAAGGGCCGTTATTTCTCTCATAGGTAGCGGCGGATCGTGCATAGTTTTTAATACTGTTTCTTCTGAAAAACTGGTTTCTGCTTCTATTATTTTGTTTGCTGTTGGGCTTAAATCTTTAAGTTCCATGTTTTGTATTTGGTTATCTGTTGGGAGTTCTTGTAGTGTGTTTTGAAGTTTAGCAACTGCCTCACTGTCTAATCTTCGCGGTTTAGCAATGCCAAGGCGATTTTGATCGCTCACACTGAGCCTTTGTCTAATTGTACTCTTTTTTAAAAACTTTGATGAGTCTGGTTTAGTTGTAAGCTGAACAAGTTGTCCTTCGTCGTTTCTCACAAACAAATGGTCATCTTTTGTTTCAAAATCATTAGGGTCTATAAAATCAGGAGGTTCTTGGCCTAAACTTTGATAAAATGATTTGACCTTACTTTCTGTTAATTCACGCCGCAATGATTGTAATGGATGTGTCAAAGGTGTCATTTCACTCATGTCGTCTCCAGGATCAAAAACATCATAATCTTCTTCTGCCATGTTTTTAAATAATTAACTTTTTATTTTGTTTTATAAAAAAAAAATGTCACAAGCATATGGCTCAATTCTTGACCCGCATAGAAGACTGAAAGAGCCCTTTGGCGTGAAGGGAAATAAACAGAATATTATTGTTCCAAATAATCCATCTACTATTGATTCAGATCAAATTCTTACTGTTAAATTTCCAGACCTAGGAGCAGATGAAGTGATTGTGCCGGGATCTGCACGGCTTACTTTCAAAATAGAACTTGATTCAGCAACAGACGAAAACAGGACAGTAGTTCAGAATCTGGGACGGGCAATCGTTAAGAAAATTTCTATAAAACTTGAGGGGCAAGAAATATTTTCTTTACACAATGCAGACATATTTCTAATCTATTCTGATCTATGGCTAACCGATAATGAAAGGGCCGATCTTGCGTTTCAAGGAATCGAAAATAACGAAGCACTAAAACACAGAATAGACGCCGAAGACGCTAAAGACGGTAACAAGTATGAAGCTGTAAGTTTTGCTTATGGAAATCGCTTTTCTATACCCTTAGATTTTGAGTTGTTAAAAGCGCATGCGCCATACTTTCAAGGAGCATTAAAAGACAGATTGTCATATGAACTAACTTTTAATGAATACAAACGTGTTATTAAATCTACAGACTCTAACGCAAAGTACAGCATTTTCGACATCTCGTTAGAGTTTGACATTGTTAGCAACCCTAACTTAGCAAGGCTGATTGAGCAACAATATCAGTCAAAATTAGCAATATATTACGAAAGAGTGATTCATCATTCAAAATATCCTAAAAGCAGAGCAGACACTATATGGAACTTTAGTTTTAGCGCCGCAGCAAGATCCCTTAAAGGTATTTTATTGCTGTGTGAAGATGAAGAACCATTCAAAAGACAAAGTGAAAAGTTTACCAATCCTAAAATAACGAAAGTACAATGTTCAATTGAGGGTAGTCCTAACCAAGTCTACGGTAGTGGGCTTAAACCTTATCATCATTTTGATGAAATAAGAAAATTGTTTGGAGGCGGGAGGTCTAGAAGTCCAACAGTAGACCTTGCGTCTAAAGATCTACACCTTCACAGTGTTAGACTTGATGAATATTTAACAACGAAATACGGTTTATGGATTGACCTAAGGTCAACAGAGGATAATCAGTTGCATGGGAGTGGGAGAACAGTTAAAGACGTAATAAACATTCAAATTGATAAAGAAAAAGAGAGTGATAAACCACTTAATGTACATTTGTTTTTAATATATGATGCGCAGCTGAATATTCAAGATAACAGATTAAAAGATATCCAATACTAAATTATTTTTATTTTAAAAAAGCATGTCTGTTACGACTTATCCAAAAGTGCCCAAAGAAGAGAACTCTGTAGACATAAAAACTTTCAGATTAACCAACATTACACAAATGCAACAAAAACTAGAGCAGGACCTTTCAAAATACAGCAAAACCAAACGAAGGTATTCTGCTGTCTTTAATGCTGTTACATATGTTAATACTGGAGCATCGATCACTAGTGCTCTATCAGCAGGAACAAGTGTAGGTCTCTTAGCAACAGGCGTAGGTGCACCGGTAGCTATACCTCTAGGTGGTTTGTCTTTAACTCTTGGCCTGTGTTCATTGGCTGTAAGTGCTGTCAGCAAAAAAATAAAAGCTAAACTCCAAAAGCACACAGCTATGGTTCAACTAATAACAGCTAAACTTAGTTCCTTCAAACTGACAATTGATAAAGCACTTGCTGACTCAAACATCACGGATGAAGAATTTAGTCGCCTACAGGCTGATTTTGAGGACTACAAAAGACAAAAGTTTGATCTTCAAAGAAAGGCAAGGGCAACTTTTTCTCAACAACCAGACACCGACCAGATAAAAAAGGAATGTTTAAAAAAGTAAACGAAACATTAAACTCTGTTCTAAACAGCTCACATTAACAACCCCAAAGGGCGTTTATACTTTAGTTTATGAGTCCAAGCACAAAAAGACCGTTGATATTGATTCTGATTAAGTATTTTTTTTTTTTAATTTAAATAAAAATTTTGAGTTAGAAAAGAAACTCAACATGGATAAGATATATGAAGGTTCAGATGAATTGTTTGAAGCAATGCTCGAGGAAGAGCGTTTGTCAAGAGCACTAAATGAGATTGATTTAGAAGTTATTAATCCAAAAAACGTGCGGGAAAGCGTTGTACACGCTATTTCTCAAGTTCCAAGTAAACTAACAATAAACCCTCCAGTTAAAGTAAGGTTAGTTGTTTTAATCGACTATATAACAATAAATGAAGAAAATCTAGAAGTCTGGGTCTCAACTAAACAACAGACTATTCTTTCTCATAATGACTTAACACCTGGTTGGGCAGACCAGCTGCTTACACAGTTTGATGAAGCCTCTGAAGCAGCTAAAATGAGAGGCTCTGGTTGGTCAGAGGGTGAAGTCCTAGACATCAGATTAAAACAGGCTAAGTATGAGCCGATTGTAGGCAAGTCTTACATTCCACTGCCTCCAACATTAGTTGCAAAGAAAGCAGTTTTGAACATAAAAAATTCAGACGACAAATGTTTTATGTGGTGCGTTCTTGCTAGGCTGCATCACGTTGCCAAAAATGCAGAGAGAGTATCTAACTATTTACAGTGGGCCAATGATCTTAACTTTAACGGCCTTGAATTTCCTATGGCTGTAGACAAAATTGATCAGTTTGAAAAACAAAATCCATCAATAACTGTTAATGTCTACACATGGTCTGAAGAAACCAACCTTCTGCCAATTAGAGTGTCAAAGAACAGTCCAACAATAGGCGAACCAACCAAAACTCATGTAGACTTACTCCTGATGCAAAGCCTTAATGGGTTGCACTACACTCTAATACGCACAATGAGTAGATTACTAGTGCATACTACAAAACAACATAGCAAACAAGAATTCTGTAGAAAATGTTTAACAAGAATTCCGTCCGTTCAAGCTGCGAGCGAACATATAAAACATTGTATTAGCCCAGTTGACTGTGATACAGAACTAATTACGCCCGGAGAAGGCAGTAAAGTTAGTTTTAAGAACTGGAAACGGTTGCAAACTAGTCCATATGTTGTTTACGCAGACTTCGAATCACTCATTGTTCCTTATGAAGGACCAACCCCACAGAAACTTCCTAAAACAGTCTTAATGAGTAATCATCAGATTTGCTCATTTGCCTTCATCATTGTTAGGTCGGATGGCGCCCATTCAAAGCCAGAATTATACAGAGGACCAAATGCTGCAAAATACTTCTTAAAACGCATGCAGCAAGTGCGTAATGCCTGTTCTAATAATCTGAATTTATCTGAAATCATAATGACGCCTGAAGACCAACAACAGTATGACTCAGCCACTCACTGTTGGATTTGTGGGGCGGCCTTGGTTGCCACCGCAGAGAATCCAACAGTAAGAGACCATGATCACATCAGCGGAAAGTTCAGAGGAGCAGCACACAGTAAATGCAATCTTCAACTAAAGTTTGAACCAAAGACATGGAAGCTGCCTATATTCTTTCACAACTTGCGAGGTTACGACTCTCACCTTATAATGCAAGCAGTAACCAGCGACTTCAGGGTGTCATGCATTGCACAGTCATCAGAAAAGTACATGTGTTTCACTTTAAATAACATGTCTTTCTACGACTCTATGCAACACATGATGGGTTCATTAGAGTCACTGGCTATGTCCTTAAAGTCCTGCCCAATAACAGAAGAATATTTTGACCCAACTCTTGTTAGAAAGGGCGTTTACCCTTATGAGTACATGAACAGTTGGCAAAGGTTTGACGAAGATACACTTCCGCCTAAAGGCGCGTTCTTTTCTAGTCTCAGAGGAAAGGACATCAGTGATTCTGATTACCAGCATGCTCAAGATGCGTGGCAGAAGTTAGAGTGTAAAACGATGGGAGACTATCATGATTCCTATTTAATGGCGGATACCTGTTTGTTGGCGGACGTCTTTGAAAATTATAGGAAGACCTGCATGAAACATTACAGCCTGGATCCCGCGCATTACATTTCTGCGCCTGGGATGAGCTGGGACGCTTTCTTAAAATTTACTGGAGTACAAATTGATTTATTGTCTGACCTGCCAATGCTTCAGATGATTGAAAACGGATTGCGTGGGGGAATCAGTATGGCGTCGCACCATTACTGTAAAGCAAACAACAAATACTTGGACGACTATGATCCAAGTAAAAGGTCTAACTATCTTATGTATTTAGATGCAAACAATCTGTATGGATGGGCAATGGCGCAATCACTTCCATTACGTAACTTTAAAATGTACACTGTAAAAGACATTCAAAAGTTTTTAAAATGGCTACCTACTCTAGAAGCTGATCGTAAAAGAGGTCTCATTCTAGAAGTTGATTTAGAATATCCTCATGAACTTCATGATTACCATAATGACTATCCATTAGCGGCAGAAACCCTAAAAGTGTCAATGACAGAACCGCCTAAACTTGTGCCTAATCTTCGTGACAAAAAAAATTATGTCTGTCATTACAGACTTCTTCAATTTTATTTAAGACATGGTTTAAAGTTGGCAGCTGTTCATCGTATAATTGCTTTTGATCAAGAACAGTTCATGAAACCATACATAATGAAGAACACTGATCTCAGAACTAAATCCGCAGATGCTTCAGAAAAAGACTTTTTCAAGTTGATGAACAACAGCTGTTTTGGAAAGACTATGGAGAATCCGCACAAGCGTAAAGATGTTAGATTGGTCACCAGAGAAAACGTTGCAATTAAGCTGGTGTCAAAACCAAATTATCAAGACTTTAGAAAATTTCATGATCAGCTTTTTGGAATAATGATGAAAAAAAAGAAAGTCAAATTGGACAAACCTGTTTTTATTGGGTTTACTGTTTTAGAGCTGTCGAAGCTTTTGATGTTAGAATTTCTTTACGACTACTTTAAACCCTTGTATCCAGAGTCCAGAGTTCTGTACACAGATACAGATTCTTTTGTAATAGACATCCCTACTGAAGATTTTTACAAAGATTTAGAAACAGAAGTGGCTAAAGGGCATGCTGGATGGTACGACACATCTGATTATCCTAAAGATTCACCTTTGCATTCAGATATTAATAAGAAGGTTTTAGGTAAGATGAAGGATGAATTATCTGGAGGGGTGATCAAGGAGTTTGTTGGTTTGAGGTCGAAAATGTACAGTCTTTCAAGCCAAAAAAAAGTTGTTAAAAAAGCAAAGGGAATATCTCGTAGTGTTGTGCAATCAAACATATCCCATGACAACTATAAAGAAGCATTGTTCAATAAAAAGACTTTTCATCATGACAATTACAAGCTGCGATCTAATCTGCATGAGATTAACACAACAGTTGTAACAAAACGGTCTCTTGACCGCACTAACACAAAAAGAGTATTTGTTAATCCAGAGTTTTCATATGCAATTGGTCATTGGAGGACATTTGGTCAAGCGCAATTAGATACTCAGTAATTTCTTTATCCAGTATAGCTGGATTATTTGTGGTTGTTGTTTCAAGATTTTTGATTTTTTCATAAATATTAGGATCAATGGGTAGTTTATTCTTTATCATTGTTTTAATAATAAATCTATACGCAAATAATTTTTTTTGAGCTTCCATTTTAACTCAGAAATGTATTTGCCTAAATTAACTAAGCGACTGGAACTGTGTCTGGAGGGATTATCTGCAGTTCTTCCTTCACAAAAGATCTTCGGGGGGCTGGTCGTTTTGTTGTGTCAGTTTCTCGTAAATAATACACGGGCGGATTCATTTTCACAATTTTTTTTATCTCATATGGATCAACACTCCAAACTGGATCTGTTGCCCTGATGCGAGTGTCCCCTTCCGCTTCTCCCGGCGAATAAAGGTATCTCACTTTCAAACCAAATGGTAATAGTTTGCTTGATGAAGACTCTCCTTCAACAACATTTATTGTTTGTTTTCTGATTGCTTGTACTGGTTTTAGACCTTTAAATTCTTCATTATTCATTGCGCGCAAAACTGAGGGCAGTCTTTTTACCCATTCTGTGTTGCGAGAATTGTCAACCAGCTCTCTGTGATACTGGTAGGAAAAAAGCCTTTCAGATAACTGTTTGTTAAAGTTTTCAACCAAACCCTGTGATCTGTGAACACCCGGAATGCCTCTTTTAATGGTAACTCTATGTTTTAACAATAATTGATTCACTTGACCTTTAAATTCTTTTCCATCATCGACTTGAATCATGCGAGGATAAGTTAAGGGTCCTCGTTGATATATCAGTTGTAAAGCGACAGCAACAGCAGAAGCACTCTTTTGTGTTAATGGTTCAGCATCTTTGTATCTTGAAGCTATGTCAATGACTGTAAGTGCGTACTTAAATCTTTTTCGTCTAATCGTATCATGGGGTAAATATAGAAGATCCATTTGATGGGTGTCGTTCGGAGTTATATTCACAAAGTGTGGTCTTTGTATTCGTTTGGGCGCTGGTAGATAAATTTGCCAAATCGCTTGTTTAGATAACCATTCTTTTGCTGTTTGTTCACTGACTCCCGCTGCTTGGCTAAGCTTTTTAATTGCTGTTATTCCCTTCCAATATCCTTTTGGAGAATAATAGATTTTGTACATTTTTATTCAGCCAATACTTTGTGCAACAAAATACACAGCGGTCATGCCAAAGACAATAAACAATATTTCTTGCATCTTTTGTTTTTCTGATGGTTGATAAAAGTCGCTAAATTTTGGTGGACGCAATGTTTCAACTTGTTTGCCTGTCACTAGAAAATATTCTTTTATTGCCTGGTCAACATCTTTAAATGTGTAAGCTGCATGTCCCTGTTGTTTAAGTCTGTCGTTAATAAAATCTAACTGCTCCATTCTTTGCTTTTCATAGGTGTCTTGTGCAGCAGCTAGTTGCTCCATAGCTCTGTTATGTCTTTTTCTCTCATTGTTATTTTGTAGTTTACTAAATGCGTAATTACTTCCGCTAAAAGCAAGCGCATTAACCACAGCGCCACCAATCATCATTACGAGTGAAGCCATTTTTATAAATGTATTTTTTTTAATTTTACATATTGATACTGTCTGGAATTATTCCTTGCTTAACTAGAAAATCTTTCGTAGCAAATGAAGCTGTAATAACAGCAATTAGCTTTGCTGAGTCTTCAAAGTCTAGTTTGCCAAGATCTGCTGGTTTTATTTTTAACAAGTTTTTACCAAGCATTGTATATCCTACACTTAGGCCTCCAATAACAGCAGAATGGTATACAAGGTTAGTAATAGTTTTTTCGGTGCTCATTTTTAAAAAATAAAATAATATTTATTCATTAATAAAACATGAACTGCGATGATCTACTTCCTGAACTTATGATTACAAATGATCAAGTTGATGACCAAGCTATTATGCGCCAAAAGGAAAGGCTGTATTCTTTAGCAGCATGTGGAAAAACAAAACAGTACCTTGGAAATGAATTCAGCATAGAACAGATTCAACAAATGTCGCCACAAGACATTGTAAAGTATCACAACAGGTATGAAGCGCAACTGGGGTCAAGAATGGTAAAAAGTGTTGGGCAAACGGTTCTTAGTTTGTACACTAAACTAGTTAGTAGATTTGCTCCCATTGATTCTGAACAAGATTTTATGTATGATTTAACACAGGATCCAGTTTTAACAAAGTCATTAGAGTCTCTAGGATGTGATCTATATTACAGATTTGGAACATTGTTATCGCCATTAATCATGGGATTAATTACTTTTAATCATATAGATTTTGTTTCCCTTCAAAATGACCGAGCCAGAAAATCAGCAGAATCAGAAAACATTGAATCAGGTGGAGAAAGTGACCAGTAAAAAGCCTCCTCATCCTGGGCGTGTTGCAGCAGGAAAAAAATTAGCAGAGTGGAACAAACAAAAAAAATTAATGTTGCAATCACAGAATATAACTCATAATGAAAACATAACACCGCCAACGCCAACAGTTGTTTCAATGCCAGCTGTAAATACACAAGTTGATTCAAGACCTACAACACCAAAGTCGTCATGGAATATTGAATTTAAAACAGTTGCCATTTTTGGCGTCATTGCTGCTGGGGGTGGTTATTACGGTTATAAAATATATAAACAACGCCAGCAAAAACCAAAGCAGTCAAAAAAATCTCAACCACTAAATACAGAAGCCAAACAAAAAAGCATGCCAGAACCGCCAACAACAAAAGATCATTTTGATCCATTTCAGATGGAATAATATTTCAAGAACTTAATAAATAATTATAAATTGACTTGAATAAGAACTTGATAACGACTTGATGACGACTTGATAAAAAACTTAAATAAGAACTTGATAAGAACTTGATAAAAACTTAATGACGACTTGATAAGAACTTAATGACGACTTGATGACGACTTGTTAAGAACTTGAATAAGTACTTGAATAAGAACTTGATGATGACTTGTTAAAAACTTGATGTTGACTTGTTAAGAACTTGAATAAAAACTTGTTAAGAACTTAAATAAGAACTTGAATAAGAACGTGATGCCGACTTGAATAAGAACCTAGAACGACTTAATGACGATTTTTTTTCACAATTAATTGTTACATTCTTTTCCGGGGAGACAACTCCCTTCTGCCTTTATGTAGTATCTAGGCCAGACATGTCTGGCCACGGCTTACTCAACTGCATAATTGCCGAGTCGAAGCGCCGCACTGTTTCCTGGTTCGTGTCGAGTTACACATAAGGGCGTCAGGCCGCCACGCGGCATTGTATAAATTTAGACGGCGTCGTTCAGTACAGGCGTTAGACGTCATTGTATAAATTTAGGCGGCTAAATTTCTAAACATATCAAAACATGTTTCTTACCTTCCCCCAATCACAAGACTAGATAGAATCAGCTGATTAGTAACAGTGACGACATTTCCGCCCAGCACTTGTGTTGTTAGCTGTCTTGTCATTTTCACATTGGGTTGGTGTGCTGTGTAGACGTGTGTGATTTCCAGTCAGGAAAGCGTTGTGACTTTAAAACTTTGCTGATTGATTCAAGATAGCATTTTTTCAGAGAAGGATTTACTAGGTTGTCCTTCTTCACAAGAATTAGCACAGGAAATTAGAGTTTCAAACGCTGCACATCAAGCTCTGTGGGATTATTCTATTCAAGACACGCCACTTCATGTCAGCAAGGAGAAATGACATGATTCTAAAAATAACGGTTATGCATAACCGGGGCTCTGCGTCAACTTCTTCTTGCAGCAACATTCACAAACCACCCAGCAAGGGGAAATGACATGATTCTAAAAATAACGGTTATGCATAACCGGGGCTCTGCTCCACTTGCTTCAATGCTCCTATTCAACACCCAGCTATAAACTTTTAGGCTGCCTTTTCAGGCGGCCGCCGGGTGTACTTTATACAATTGTCTTGTTTGTTGAATCAAGCTTTTGATAAGTGCACTTGGTGGCTGCTTAGAATAATCTTCAACAACGTGCCACGATTCTACGCTTGTGTAAACACACATCCCACCCCTTTTCAGATAGCTTTCAATAGCCAGTCATTCCTCACAATAGAATGAAATCCCAACTTGGTTGACAAATAGCCCTCCTAAGAATAAAGGCATGGTTAACCAAGTCCCCATTGTTTTGTTTGTTTACTTCTTAACGGTCCAGTGACAGAGAACTATAAAACAGATAATCCTACACATTATGTATGTTTGATGTTTGATGAATGTATGCGTGAAAATGATGTTATTGAAAACGATCAAGAAAAACGAAGGATTAAGCAAAAACTTAAGTCTCAAAAGTTTTTTAAATTAGTGTTAAAAACAGATAATCCTACACATTATGTATGTTTGTAAAGTGTTTACTATTAGAGAACTATAAAATAGGCATTCTGGGTAAGCCGGCGGAGCAACAGCGAAACCGGCTTCAGCCGGTTGGAGCTGGCGGAGGTGGGTGAGCCAGAATGCCTATTTTATAGTTCTCTGACGTGTAATGACGTGATGACGGGGAGACTGGGGGACTAATGAAATGACTGACGTGATGACGGGGAGACTGGGGGACTAATGAAATGACTGACGTGTGATGACGGGGAGACTGGGGGATCGTTGAAATGAATGACGTGTGATGACGTAATGACGAGGAGGCTGGGGGTTTCAGGGTTGCTGTCTGACGCTGGCGGTGTTGTCGTTGCTGCACCTGTTGATGAGGACGTCCACGCTGACCGCCAGCACCGCCCCTGCTGCCTACCTGGGGGACGCTCTCTACATCTCCGCCTATGTACGGTTGTCTGTCGGTCGGTCGGTCGGTCGGTCTGCACGTATGTGTGTATGGCTTACTGTCTGTCTGTCTGCCCGACTCTGTCTGCCTGTCTGTCTGTCTCACTGTCTGTCTGTCCGTCTGTCTCTCTGCCTGTTTGTCTGACTATCTGTCTGTCTGGCTGATTGTCCCTATGTATGTCTGTCTGTCTGTCTGCTCGAGGGATGCTGTGTACAGCTGTCTGGCTGGCAGGCTGTCTGGAGCCTGCTATGCTCATCTCCGGCTGTAAGCCTCTCTCTCTCTCTCTCTCTCTCGCTCTCTCTCTCTCTCTCTC
>CM065743.1:19513323-19515823 GCA_033310375.1 Conus canariensis
GGCATAGGATGGTCCCATTTTGGTTCCCATAGCAACACCACTGATTTGTGAGAATATGTGGTTGTTGAATTCAAAAGTATTGAGGGTGAGGACTAATTCTGCAAGTCTGACCAGTGTAGCTGTGGGAGGGTGTTGTTGGTTGGGGGGCCGTTTGTTAAGAAAGAATGCGAGGGCCTTCAGTCCATCAGCATGAGGGATGGAAGTGTAGAGAGAGACGACATCAAGGGTAAAGAGGAGGCTGGGTTTGAAAGTGGGATCTGTGTTGTATGAATTAATCATGTTGAGTGTGTGTGTAGTGTCTTTGAGGTATGTGGGGAGGCCTTGTACTATGGGTTGGAGGAGAGAGTCTAAGTACTGTGAAATGTGTTCTGTAGGGCAGCTGCATGCAGATACAATGGGTCTGCCGGGAGTATTGGTTTTGTGTATTTTAGGGAGCAGGTAGAAGGTGGGTTGTTTGGTGTCTGTCATTATGAGGAGTTTGGCTGTCTTCGGTAAGTTGTTATGTTTGATTTCTTGTTTAACTGTGGTTGAGATGAGTTTCTGGTGTTGGGGGAGGGGTGATGCTGTGAGTGGTGTATAGAAATTTGTGTCTGACAGTTGTCAGGCTCTTAGACAGGTGGTTGAAACTTGTTCTCTTTAGCCTGTTTTTGGTGGGGTTCTGCATCTCGGTGTGCATGGGGTGGGTAGGCATACGCAGTAACTTTTCACTGTGGATGAAAACCTTCTCCTCGCGTCTGTCTTCGAGGGAATGTAGACTAGTAAGCTTCTCCATGGCTTGGATTGGGGTAGTCTTCATCCCACCAGTGATCAGTCGCAATCCTGCATTCTGCACTTTGTTCAGGCGACTGGTGTTGGTCTTGGATGCAGTGGCCCATGCAGAACTGCCATACTCCAGGGTTGGTCTGACGGTACCCACATACACCTTCTGCAGGATGCTGCTGTTTGCGCCCCAGGATGTACCGGCCAGCTTCTTCATGATGGCGAGCTTCCTGACTGCTTCGTTTTCAATGTCAGACACAAATTTCTATACACCACTCACAGCATCACCCCTCCCCCAACACCAGAAACTCATCTCAACCACAGTTAAACAAGAAATCAAACATAACAACTTACCGAAGACAGCCAAACTCCTCATAATGACAGACACCAAACAACCCACCTTCTACCTGCTCCCTAAAATACACAAAACCAATACTCCCGGCAGACCCATTGTATCTGCATGCAGCTGCCCTACAGAACACATTTCACAGTACTTAGACTCTCTCCTCCAACCCATAGTACAAGGCCTCCCCACATACCTCAAAGACACTACACACACACTCAACATGATTAATTCATACAACACAGATCCCACTTTCAAACCCAGCCTCCTCTTTACCCTTGATGTCGTCTCTCTCTACACTTCCATCCCTCATGCTGATGGACTGAAGGCCCTCGCATTCTTTCTTAACAAACGGCCCCCAACCAACAACACCCTCCCACAGCTACACTGGTCAGACTTGCAGAATTAGTCCTCACCCTCAATACTTTTGAATTCAACAACCACATATTCTCACAAATCAGTGGTGTTGCTATGGGAACCAAAATGGGACCATCCTATGCCTGCCTCTTCATGGGACACCTAGAACACCGCCTACTAACCTCTTACACAGGCCCAACACCAGAGCTCTACAAAAGATACATAGATGATGGATTGGGAGCCACATCCATGCCAGAACATGACCTCCAGAATTTCCTCAACTTTGCACAGACCTTCCATCCATCCATCCAGCTGACCTACACCATTTCACAGTCAGTTAATTTCCTGGACATCACTATCTCCCTCAAAGATGGACTGCTTCAAACCTCAGTCTTCTACAAACCTACTGATGCGCACTCATACCTGGACTACACATCTTCCCACCACCAGTCCACTAAAAATAGCATTCCATATTCTGAATTCCTTCGCCTACGCAGACTGTGCTCTAGCGAAGAGGATTTCACTATACAAGCAGCCAAAATGTCTGATTTTTTCACCAACCGTGGATACCCTAGTGCCGTCATCAGTGATGCTCTCAGCCGCACTGTAGCTAAATCCAGAACATCTACTCTGGAAACTAAACCTCCCAAAGAGACGGACAGACCCACTGCCTGCCTTCTCTTCCATCCTCACAATCTGCCCATCTGCAGGATCCTGAAGTCTAACTGGCACATAGTAGAAAATCATGAACCTGCCTTTGAGACCACACCAATGATCACTTTCAAACGTGACAAAAACCTCAACGACCTACTGGTGCGCTCTAAGCTGAACAAAATCTCCACACCTAAGCCACCAGGTACTTTCCCCTGCTCAAAACCCAACTGCAAAATCTGCTCTCTCACCAAACCAGACACCATCCTACATGGCCCCACAGGCTCTTTCACTATTAAACGCACTTTCTCCTGCCAGAGCCACAACATTGTGTATGCCATCCACTGTCAGCTGTGCGGTAAGATCTATGTAGGTGAGACATCTCGCACA
>CM065743.1:19520823-19528323 GCA_033310375.1 Conus canariensis
TCTTTCTGTTGTAGAATACCTCACTAATCTTTCTGTTGTAGAATGTCTCACTGATCTTTCTATTGTAGAATACCCAACTAATCTTTCTGTTGTAGAATACATCATTAATCTTTGTGTTGTAGAATACCTCACTGATCCTTCTGTTGTAGAATACCATACTGGTCGTTCCTTTGCAGAATGCCTCACTGATGGTTCTGTTGTAGAATACTTCACTGGTCGTTCTGTTGTAGAATACATCATTGGTCATTCTGTTATAGAATACCTCACTGGTCATTCTGTTGTAGAATACCTCACTGGTCATTCTGTTGTAGAATACCTCACTGGTCATTCTGTTGTAGAATACCTTTCCGGTCGTTCTATTGTAGAATAGTCGCTGCTCTTTCCATAGTAGAATACCTCACTGGCAGTTCTGTTGTAGAATACCTTTCCGGTCGTTCTATTGTAGAATACTCGCTGCTCTTTCCATAGTAGAATACCTCACTGGCAGTTCTGTTGTAGAATACCTTTCCGGTCGTTCTATTGTAGAATACTCGCTGCTCTTTCCATAGTAGAATACCATAATGACTGTTCTGCTACAGGAGACCTCATTGATGGTTCTGTCGTAGAATACCTCACCGATCGTTTTGTTGTAGAATACCTCGCTGTTGGTTCTGTCGTAGAATACCCCACTGGTCGTTCTGTTGGAAAATTACCTCACTGGTCGTTCTGTTGTAGAATACCTTACTGGTCGTTCTGTTGTAGAATACCTCACTGGTCGTTCTGTTGTAGAATACTTCACTGGTCGTTCTGTTGGAAAATTACCTCACTGGTCGTTCTGTTGTAGAATACCTTACTGGTCGTTCTGTTGTAGAATACCTCACTGGTCGTTCTGTTGTAGAATACCTCACTGGTCGTTCTGTTGTAGAATACCTCACTGGTCGTTCTGTTGTAGAATACCTCACTGGTCGTTCTGTTGTAGAATACGTCACTGATAGTTCTGTTGTAGAATACATCACTGATGGTTCTGTTGTAGAACACATCACTGATGGTTCTGTTGTAGAACACTTCACTGATGGTTCTGTTGTAGAACACTTCACTGGTGGTTCTGTTGTAGAACACTTCACTGATGGTTCTGTTGTAGAACACTTCACTGGTGGTTCTGTAGTAGAACACTTCACTGGTGTTCTGTTGTAGAACACTTCACTGGTGTTCTGTTGTAGAACACTTCACTGGTGGTTCTGTTGTAGAATACTTCACTGGTCATTCTGTTATAGAATACCATATTGGTCATTCTGTCATAGAATACCTCACTGGCCATTCTGTTATAGAATACCATATTGGTCATTCTGTCATAGGATACCTCATTTGTCATTCTGTTGTAAAGTACCTGTTCTGTTGTAGAACACTTCACTGGTGGTTCTGTTGTAGAATACCTCACTGGTCATTCTGTTATAGAATACCATATTGGTCATTCTGTTATAGAATACCATACTGGTCATTCTGTTATAGAATACCATATTGGTCATTCTGTCATAGAATACCTCATTGGTCATTCTGTTGTAAAGTACCTTGTTCTGTTGTAGAACACTTCACTGGTGGTTCTGTTGTAGAATACCTCACTGGTCATTCTGTTATAGAATACCATATTGGTCATTCTGTTATAGAATACCATATTGGTCATTGGTCATTCTGTTATAGAATACCATATTGGTCATTCTGTTATAGAATACCTCATTGGTCATTCTCTCATAGAATACCTCATTGGTCATTCTGTTGTAAAGTACCTCACTTTTCATTCTGTTGCAGAATACCTCACTTATCATTCTGTTGCAGAATACCTCACTTATCATTCTATTGTAGAATACCTCACTGATGGTTCTGTTGTAGAATACCTCACTTATCATTCTGTTGTAGAATACCTCACTTATCATTCTGTTGCAGAATACCCCACTTATCATTCTGTTGTAGAATACCTCACTTATCATTCTGTTGTAGAATACCTCACTGGTCGTTCTGTTGTAGAATACCTCACTGATGGTTCTGTTGTAGAATACCTCACTGGTCATTCTGTTGCAGAATACCTCGCTGCTTGTGGACCAGAGCTGGCCAGAGTTCCCAGAATGTTTCATGCACACGGTACTCATTTGGGTGCCGTGTGCATTCCTCTGCCTCGCCCTGCCCTTCTACGTCATTTCCGTTAGGAGGAGCGCCACCCATGTTGTGTTTAGAAAGACGACGCTGTTCGGAGCGAGGCTGGTAAGTAGGGCGTGTGTGTGTGTGTGTGTGTGTGTGTGTGTGTGTGTGTGTGTGTGTGTGTGTGTGTGTGTGTGTGTGTTGTTGTTGTTGTTGTTGTTGTTGTTGTTGTTGTTGTTGTTGTTGTTGTTGTTGTTGTTGTTGTTGTGTTGTTGTTGTTGTTGTCAATTTAACGTCTTTCCACATTAAGTGATATTAGACGAAGAGAAAGGGTGTGGCGAGGGGGAGCATGAGGAGGAGGTGGGTGGGTGGGTTATCTTGCATTCTACAAAACAAAAAGATAAAAAAGACAAAAGCATCTTTACAATCTTTACAATACAATAAAAAAAAAATCTCTCTCTCTCTCTCTCTCTCTCTCTCTCTCTCAAAGAAAGGTATGCGAAAACCAACTTTAAATAACCATTTTGAATCATAACACAAACTATAACAAATGTCCCATAGGACTGCGTAGTAAACAGTTCGCAAAATGACATGCGATGACGTAATGATGGGGGAACTGAGGGATTAATGAAATGAATGACGTGATGACGGGGAGACTCGGGGATTAATGAAATGAATGACGTGATGACAAAGTAATGATGTGGAGACTGGGGGATTGATGAAATGAATGACATGTGATGACGTAATGACGGGGAGACTTGGGGGATTAATGAAATGAATGACATGTGATGACGTAATGACGGGGAGACTTGGGGGATTAATGAAATGAATGACATGTGATGACGTAATGACGGGGAGACTTGGGGGATTAATGAAATGAATGACATGTGATGACGTAATGACGGGGAGACTTGGGGGATTAATGAAATGAATGACATGTGATGACGTAATGACGGGGAGACTGGGGGATTGATGAAATGAATGACATGTGATGACGGGGAGACTGGGGGATGAATGACATGTGATGACGGGGAGACTGGGGGATCAATGAAATGACTGACGTGTGATGACGTGATGATGTGGAGACTGGGGGATTAATGAAATGAATGACATGTGACGAAGTAATGATAGGGAGACTGGGGGATTGATGAAATGAATGACATGTGATGACGGGGGAGACTGGGGGATCAATGAAATGACTGACGTGTGATGACGTGATGATGTGGAGACTGGGGGATTAATGAAATGACTGACGTGATGACGTGATGACGGGGAGACTGGGGGATGAATGACATGTGATGACGGGGAGACTGGGGGATCAATGAAATGACTGACGTGTGATGACGTGATGATGTGGAGACTGGGGGATTAATGAAATGACTGACGTGATGACGGGAGACTGGGGGATGAATGACATGTAATGATGGGGAGACTGGGGGATCAATGAAATGAATGACGTGATGACGGGGAGACTGGGGGATCAATGAAATGAATGACGTGATGACGGGGAGACTGGGGGATCAATGAAATGACTGACGTGATGACGGGGAGACTGGGGGATCAATGAAATGAATGACGTGATGACGGGGAGACTGGGGGATCAATGAAATGAATGACGTGATGACGGGGAGACTGGTGGACTAATGAAATGAATGACGTGATGACGGGGAGACTGGGGGATCAATGAAATGAATGACGTGATGACGGGGAGACTGGTGGAATAATGAATGAATGACGTGATGAGGGGAGACTGGGGATCAATGAAATGACTGACGTGATGACGGGGAGACTGGGGGATCAATGAAATGAATGACGATGATGATGACGGGGAGAACTGGGGACAATGATAATGATGACGTGATGACGGGTGACTGGGGGATCAATGAAATGAATGACGTGATGACGGGGAGACTTGATGCATGATGACTGTGATGGGGAAGGGGGATAATGAAATGATGACGTATGACGGGGAGACTGGGGACTAATGAAATGAATGACGTGATGACGGGGAGACTGGGGATCAATGAAATGAATGACGTGATGACGGGGAGACTGGGGGATCAATGAAATGAATGACGTGATGACGTGAGACGGAGACTGGGGAGAATAATGAAATGAATGACGTGATGACGGGGAGACTGGGGGATCAATGAAATGAATGACGTGATGACGGGGAGACTGGGGGATCAATGAAATGAATGACGGATGATGACGGGGAGACTGGGGGATCACATGAAATGAATGACGTGATGACGTAATGACGGCGGAGACTGGGGGATCAATGAAATGAATGACGTGATGACGGGGAGACTGGGGGACTAATGAAATGAATGACGTGATGATGGGGAGACTGGGGGAATCAATGAAATGAACTGACGTGATATGACGGGGAGACTGGGGGATCAATGAAATGAATGACGTGATGACGGGGAGACTGGGGACAATGAAAATGACGTGATAGGGAGTGGGGATCAATGAAATGATGACGTGGACGTAGACGGGAGACTGGGGATCAATGAAATGAATGACGTGATGACGGGGAGACTGGTGGACTAATGAAATGAATGACGTGATGATGGGAGACTGGGGGATCAATGAAATGAATGACGTGATGACGGGGAGACTGGTGGACTAATGAAATGAATGACGTGATGACGGGGAGACTGGGGGATAATGAATGACTGACGTGTGATGACGGGAGACTGGGGATCAATGAAATGAATGACGTGATGACGGGGAGACTGGTGGACAATGAAATGAATGACGTGATGACGGGGAGACTGGGGATCAATGAAATGAATGACGTGATGACGGGAGACTGGGGACTAATGAAATGAATGACGTGATGATGGGGAGACTGGGGGATCAATGAAATGACTGACGTGATGACGGGGAGACTGATGGGGGATAATGAATGACGTGATGACGGGGATGGGACAATGACTGATGATGGAACGGGGAGACTGGGGACTAATGAAATGAATGACGGATGAATGACGGTGGATGAATGACATGGTGAGGGACTGGGATCAATGAAATGAATGACGTGATGACGGGGAGACTGGGGATCAATGAAATGAATGACGTGATGACGTATGACGGGGAGACTGGGGGACTAATGAAATGAATGACGTGATGACGGGGGACTGGGGGATCAATGAAATGAATGACGTGATGACGGGGACTGGGGATAATGAGATACTGATGACTAATGAGGGAGATGGGGATAATGAATGAAGACGTGATGACGGGAGACTGGGGGATCAATGAATGAATGACGTGATGACGGGAGACTGGGGATGATGAAATGATGACGTGATGACGGGGAGACTGGGGAACAATGAAATGAATGACGTGATGACGGGGAGACTGGGGATCAATGAAATGAATGACGTGATGACGGGGAGACTGGGGGATCAATGAAATGAATGACGTGATGACGGGGAGACTGGGATCAATGAAATGAATGACGTGATGACGAATGACGGGGAGACTGGGGATCAATGAAATGAATGACGTGATGACGGGGAGACTGGTGGACTAATGAAATGAATGACGTGATGATGGGGAGACTGGGGGATCAATGAAATGACTGACGTGATGACGGGGAGACTGGGAATCAGTGAAATGAATGACGTGATGACGGGGAGACTGGTGGACTAATGAAATGACTGACGTTTGATGACGGGAGACTGGGGATCAATGAAATGAATGACGTGATGACGGGGAGACTGGTGGACTAATGAAATGAATGACGTGTTGACGGGGAGACTGGGGGATCAATGAAATGAATGACGTGATGACGGGGAGACTGGTGGACTAATGAAATGAATGACGTGATGATGGGGAGACTGGGGGATCAATGAAATGACTGACGTGATGACGGGGAGACTGGGGAATCAATGAAATGAATGACGTGATGACGGGGAGACTGGGGGACTAATGAAATGAATGACGTGATGACAGGAGAACTGGCGGATCAATGAAATGAATGACGTGATGACGGGGAGACTGGGGGATCAATGAAATGAATGACGTGATGACGGGGAGACTGGGGGACTAATGAAATGAATGACGTGATGACGGGGAGACTGGCGGATCAATGAAATGAATGACGTGATGACGGGGAGACTGGGGGACTAATGAAATGAATGACGTGATGACGGGGAGACTGGGGGACTAATGAAATGAATGACGTGATGATGGGGAGACTGGGGGATCAATGAAATGAATGACGTGATGACGGGGAGACTGGTGGACTAATGAAATGAATGACGTGTAATGACGTGATGACGGGGAGACTGGGGGATCAATGAAATGACTGACGTGTGATGACGGGGAGACTGGGGGATCGTTGAAATGAATGACGTGTGGTGACGTAATGACGAGGAGGCTGGGGGTTTCAGGGTTGCTGTCTGACGCTGGCGGTGTTGTCGTTGCTGCACCTGTTGATGAGGACGTCCACGCTGACCGCCAGCACCGCCCCTGCTGCCTACCTGGGGGACGCTCTCTACATCTCCGCCTATGTACGGTTGTCTGTCGGTCGGTCGGTCGGTCGGTCTGCACGTATGTGTGTATGGCTTACTGTCTGTCTGTCTGCCCGACTCTGTCTGCCTGTCTGTCTGTCTCACTGTCTGTCTGTCCGTCTGTCTCTCTGCCTGTTTGTCTGACTATCTGTCTGTCTGGCTGATTGTCCCTATGTATGTCTGTCTGTCTGTCTGCTCGAGGGATGCTGTGTACAGCTGTCTGGCTGGCAGGCTGTCTGGAGCCTGCTATGCTCATCTCCGGCTGTAAGCCTCTCTCTCTCTCTCTCTCTCTCTCTCTCTCTCTCTCTCTCTCTCTCTCTCTCTCTCTCTCTTATGGTTGCGTGCGTGCGTAGTAGTACTTCAGTTTTACGTCTGTTCACACCTGTGATATTAGGCGGAGAGAGAGAGAGAGAGAGAGAGAGAGAGAGAGAGAGAGAGAGAGAGATGCATAAGTGTGTGTGTGACTATGTAAGTGTATACATAATGTGGTTATCTAAGTGCATATAAACATCGCTCTAAACATCCCTGCAACATACCTGGAAATAATCTTAAGGCAAATGCTTAACTGGACTACAAATGAAAAGAAAAAAACAACATTGAAGGCAAACTTTCAATCTGAAAAGACATCACACAAAGACATGCCTGATAATGGTGGCAAATGTATTTGAAGAGGTAAACAGTCAAACAGCAGATGCTTGCTGGTTATTCTTCGTTCTCCACCAATACATTTTGCATCGTTTGTATACTTATTTAGTTTTTAAGGCAACGAGTTTTGATTTATAAAACATTGAAATGAAATGTCTGTATTGGTACATATTTGTGTGTGTGTGTGTGTGTGTGTGTGTGTGTGTGTGTGTGTGTG
>CM065743.1:19538323-19545823 GCA_033310375.1 Conus canariensis
AGAGGGAGAGAGAGAGATGGGGGGGGGAGAGGGGAGGAGAGATGGGGGGGGAGAGAGGGGAGAGAGAGATGGGGGGGGGAGAGGGAGAGATGGGGGGGGGGAGAGGGGAGAGAGAGATGGGGGGGGAGAGGGGAGAGAGAGGGGGGGGGAGAGGGAGGGAGAGAGAGGGGGGGGGAGGGGAGAGGAGAGAGATGGGGGGGGAGAGGGGGGAGGAGGAGAGGGAGGGAGGGGGAGAGAGGGGGGGGAGGAGAGGGAGAGAGAGAGAGATGGGGGGGAGAGGGGGGGAGGAGAGAGGGAGGGAGGGGGAGAGAGGGGGGGGAGGAGAGGGAGAGAGAGAGAGATGGGGGGGAGAGGGGGGGGAGGAGAGAGGGAGGGAGGGGGAGAGGGGGGGGGAGGAGAGGGAGAGAGAGAGAGATGGGGGGGGGAGAGGGGGGGGAGGAGAGAGGGAGGGAGGGGGAGAGAGGGGGGGGAGGAGGGAGAGAGAGAGAGATGGGGGGAGAGGGGGGGAGGGAGGGGAGGGAGGGGAGAGGGGGGGGGAGGAGGGAGAGAGAGAGAGATGGGAGGGGGAGAGAGAGGGGGGGGAGAGGAGGAGGGAGGAGAGAGAGGGGGGGGAGAGGGAGAGAGAGAGAGGGGGGGAGGGGGGAGGGCTGGCCTCCTCCCTCCTCATGAATTTGTGAACTAAGATGGTCTAACATGTGGAAGGATGAAGGGAGGGAAGAACTCTTTAACTCAGCACACACACACCCCCACCCCGTCCTCACTCTAGTCTCTCCCTCTCCTCCTCTGTCCGCCCTGGGTAAGGAAAGAAGATGAAAGGAACACAAAATTCTGAAAATGGTAACGGACAAAACTTTCGTCCCATGACTTTCTCTCACATATTGTTAAATGGGGCCGGAATCGCTCAGCTGGTAGAGCGCCGGACTCGTAATCTTGGTGATCCTGGGGTTGCGGGGTTCGAATCTCCGCCGGGCCGTTTCGGTACAGGGGGATTTTTCCCTCGGAGTTAACATCGGTTTGACTCCATTTCCCATACAGTCCTTCGAATGAGACTATAAACCGAGGTTCCGTGTGTGAACGCACGCATAACATCTTGCACACACGTAAAACCCCATCACCAACTTTCGGAAGAGAAGGCCAGTTTGGCCGTTGGTATGGATGACACGTTACACATAGCATGCACCTGCGTGAGCAATGGAAAGAATGAAGGAAGTAAGGAAATTGATGTGAACGATATTGACTGGATGACACGGAAAACGACTGAATGAAGTGCCAGCTGGCAGCTCTTCAGTCGGCACTACCCAGGTAGGCAGCCCGCTGTGTAAACGAATGTGGATTGTAAAGCGCTTAGAGCTTGGTCTCTAGCCGAGAATAGGAGATATATAAGTATTCATTTATTAATAATAATATAATAATAATAATAATAATAATATAATATAATAATTCCATTTCAAAACAACTCTCAAGCGAGAAAAAAATGCGCATGTTGATCTTCAATATAATTCCACGTCATTCCCCTTCGTTTATTTTTTTATTTTTTTTTTTTTTCTCATGTCTCTGGCAGGACGTGCGGAAACGGGCTCCACGCTTACTGCGCACGCTTCTGCGCATGATGGCGCCCGACCTGGTGGTCATCGTGGTGATGAAGCTGGCCTCGGACATCCTCTTCCTCCTCTGCCCTCTCCTGATGGGGTAGGTCTCTGTGTGTCGGCTTGCCTTGTCACTCGGCTGACTGAAACGGCCCTCTGCGTCTTGCTTCTGTATCCTGTCCTATTTTAGAGGCCCCCACCCCCTTCCCTTCCTCCCCAACCTTTCCCATCTTTCCGTGGAGATGAGTATTCTTCTAGTCCGTTCATGAAATGGACACTCTTCTCCGCGGAGATAAAAAAAAAAAGTCATGTAGATGGGGAGAGGAAGGAGGGAGTTGTGGAGGGGGGGGGGGGGGGGCTCTAAAATGGGACTTGGCCACATACTTTTACTTGTTTTCCTGCGGCTGTTCTTGCAGGGATTATTTTGAAGCTACATCCTTCAGCATTGTGGCCCGGTAATTTATCAGGTACTTGTTGTCTCGGAAGGTTTGAATTGTATGTTGGAAGGGAGATGTAAGTCACACCTATGATGGCACCTCATGTGCATTGTGTCCGTTTCATGCACATGTATCCTCTGCTCGATAAAAAAAAAGTAAAATTCCCTGTCAATGGTGTCAGTGGAGAATGCCAGACTATCAATGGTGTCAGTGGAGAATGCCAGACTGTCAGTGGTGTCAGTGGAGAATGACAGACTGTCAATGGTGTCAGTGGAGAATGCCAGACTGTCAATGGTGTCTGTGGAGAATGACAGACTGTCAATGGTGTCAGTGGAGAATGACAGACTGTCAATGGTGTCTGTTGAGAATGACAGACTGTCAATGGTGTCAGTGGAGAATGACAGACTGTCAGTGGTGTCTGTGGAGAATGACAGACTGTCAATAATGTCTGTTGAGAATGACAGACTGTCATGATGTCAGTGGGAATGACAGACTGTCAATGATGTTGTTGAGAATGACAGACTGTCAATGTGTCTGTTGAGATGACAGACTGTCAATGATGTCTGTTGAGAATGACAGACTGTCAATGGTGTCAGTGGAGAATGACAGACTGTAATGGTGTCGTGGAGAATGACAGACTGTCAATAATGTCTGTTGAGAATGGGAGACTGTCAATGATGTCTGTTGAGACTGACAGACTGTCAATGATGTCAGTGGAGAATGACAGACTGTCAATGATGTCTGTTGAGGAATGACAGGACTGTAAATGATGTCTGTTGAGACTGACAGACTGTCAGTGATGTCAGTGGAGAATGACAGACTGTCAATGATGTCTGTTGAGAATGACAGACTGTCAGTGATGTCTGTTGAGAATGACAGACTGTCAATAATGTCTGTTGAGAATGACAGACTGTCAATGATGTCTGTTGAGAATGACAGACTGTCAATGATGTCTGTTGAGAATGACAGACTGTCAATGATGTCTGTTGAGAATGACAGACTGTCAATAACGTCTGTTGAGAATGGCAGACTGTCAATGATGTCTGTTGAGAATGGGAGACTGTCAATGATGTCTGTTGAGACTGACAGACTGTCAATGATGTCTGTTGAGAAGGACAGACTGTCAATGATGTCTCTTGTGAATGACAGACTGTCAATTATGTCTGTTGAGACCGACAGACTGTCAATGATGTCAGTGGAGATTGACAGACTGTCAATGGTGTCAGTGGAGACTGACAGACTGTCAATGATGTCTTTTGAGACTGACAGACTCTCAGTTATGTCTGTTGAGACTGACAGACTGTCAATGATGTCAGTGGAGACTGACAGACTGTCAATGATGTCAGTGGAGACTGACAGACTGTCAATGATGTCAGTAGAGACTGACAGACTGTCAATGATGTCTGTTGAGACTGACAGACTGTCAGTTATGTCTGTTGAGACTGACAGACTGTCAATGATATCAGTGGAGAATGACAGACTGTCAATGATGTCTGCTGAGAATGACAGACTGTCAATGGTGTCAGTGGAGACTGACAGACTGTCAGTTGGTGTCTGTTGAGGTTGTTGGCGGACGACAGTACCTGTGAGGTTGGTGTGACAAAATTGTTAGCGTCTCTTCAGGTTGATGACGATTGTTGATGATGTCTGACGACATTCTCGACAAATTGTTAATAGTGTCCGTCGATGCTGTTGCGAGTTGGTTGATAGACTCCATATAGATTGTTGACACACCATTAATTGCTTTGCGTTTATGGTGTCGACCGATTGTTGATTGTGTCCATTGAGGTTGTTGTCAATTTTTGATGGTATTTGTTGAGGCTGCTGACAGATTATTGGTAGTGTGAATGGAAGTTGGTGTATAGGCGGTGTTTCCGTTTAGGGTGTTGACAGACTGCTAACGGCGTTCGTCTACGTTGTTGATATATTGTTGACAGTGGTTGACGGTGTCCTTAAGACTGGTAGATAGGCTGTGTCAATAGAGCTTGTTGACAGACTGTTGACAGTTCCGGGTTTTTTTTTTAAAGTGTCTGTTGTTTTTGATATCTTGTTGATGTGGGTGGTTTTGTGTGATATCTGTATGAAGTTCAATTTGATTACAGCTGTCTTTCGTAAGGTGTGTGGTTCTGTGTGTGATATCTGTTTGACGTCCACTTGATCCAGGTTGTTAACTAATAGATGGGGGTGTCTATGGTACTGAGATGTTGACGAATGTGACAGTGAACTTTGACGATTGTTGACCGAACTATAATGATGTTCGTCAAGGGTTTCGACACTTTGTTGACCTAGTCCATAGAGGTTATTGGCAGATTGCTGACAGTGTTGACAAATTGTTGGCCATGCATGTTGAAGTTGTTGACCGATTGTTGACTTGTTGAATCTGTTGAGATTGTTGACATGGTATTGGTAGGCTCCGTTGAGGTTGTTGATAGGTAGTTGGTCATGTCCATTGGGATTATTAGCAGATTGTCCGTTGAGGTTGTTGACAGACTCTTGACTGTATCTGTTGAGGTTGTTGACAGATGTGCCATGTCCTTGAGTTTGTTGACAGATTCTGACTGTATCTGTTGAGGTTGTTGACAGATGTTGGCCATGCCCTTGAGTTTGTTGACAGAACCTTGACTGTATATGTTGAGGTTATCGATAGGTTGTTGGTCGTGTCCGTTGAGACTGTTAGCAGATTGCCCGTTGAGGCTTCTGACAGATTCTTGATCGTGCCTGTTGAAGCTGAAGACAGAACGTTGGTCTGTTGGGGTTGCTGACAGATTGTTGACAGTCCCTGTGGAGGTTGTTAACTGCTTGTTGTGGGCTGTGTCCGTTGGCGTTGTTGACAAGTTGTTGACAGTGCGTGCTGGGGTTGTTGACAGACTGTTGATGGGGTACGTGTCCAACCGGGCGGGGGACAGGGAGTGGAGGGGCTACGTGCTGTGTGTGGCCATGCTGGGAGCCGTCATCCTCAAGTCTCTGCTCTTCGCTCACTCCATGTTCCGCGCCGCCCGCCTGGGTGTCCGCATGAAGTCCACGCTGATCACCTCCATCTATCGTAAGGTGGGTGGATCGTGGCGTATGCGTGCGTGCGTGCGTGCGTGTGTGTGTGTGCGTGTGGTGTGTGTGTGTGTGTGTGTGTGTGTGTGTGTGTGTGTGTGTGTGTGTGTGTGTGTGTGTGTGAAGTCCACTCTGATTACAGCCATCTATTGTAAGGTAGACGTGTCTCTGGACAGATGTATGAAGTCCAGTTTGATTACAGGCATCTGTCGTCAAGGTGGGTGGGTCATGGTGTGTGTGTGTGTGTGGGGGGGGGGGGTCTTTATGAAGTCCACTGTGATCGTAGCCATTATTGCAGAGTTGGTGGATCTGTTTGTTTGTGTGAATGTTTGTGTAAAGTCCATTCCGATTAAGCCAACTATTGTAATGTGGATGGGGGTGTGTATGTCTGTATGAAGTCTGTATGAAGTCCACTCAGATCACGGCCATTTGACGTAAACTGGGTGGAGTCACTGTGTGGGTGGGTGTCTGTATGAGTCAGTCGTGATCATAGCATCGATCCTAAGATGGTGTGAGCATGTCTGTGCTGATGTCTGTATGAGGTCCTTTGCCATTACAGCCACCTGTCGCAAAGCAGGATATGTGTGTCTGTTGGGGGTCTTTAATTAAGAGCATACCGAATGAGGTCTAGTATGTCCTATCTGTATGTATGTGGTTTGTTTAAGTGAATGTTAGAAAATGGTCTGTTGCTGGTTACTCTACCCCCCCCCCCCCAATCGTGTTTATAAAAAAAAATGCACTCTTTCAGAACAGTGACACAAAGCAGTCTTAAACGAGTTGCACGTGCCTTCATTCCTTGGTATCGGCACCATCCTCCATTTACGCAGGCTGAAAGACAAACGGGGCATGCTTCCTGGCACCGAAATGAGTAGCCATTTGTGATGCTGGGGGGGGGGGGGGGGGATGGAGTTCAAAGCACCGTCATTGAGAACATCACAGGGGAAGATAGGTCAGCCGACAAGAAAAGAAAATCCCAGTCATTTTTCACGTTGTGTAGTTTCACTTTCACTTTCACGTTCATCAAGGAGGCGTCACTGCGTGCGGACTGGTCTACACACGCTACACCACATCCGCTAAGTTTTGAGACCGCACTGCGCATGATTTAAAGCTGATGGGTAAATGAATTAATGACTAAGATGAGGGAATTTAAGAAGAGGATCACGTGGCTACGACTTAGCAGATGTGTCTGGCCAACGCATTGGCCCAACGCGCTGGTCAGACCTTGAGTAACCTACCTAACATTGTTTGTGCCAGTATTATCATTATATGTGTGTGTGGTGAGTGTACACATGTGTGTGTTTGGGTGTGTTGGTACGGGCCGTGTGTGAGTGCGTGAGTGCGTGCGTGCGTGCGTGCGCGCGCGGTGTGTGTGTGTGTGCGCGCGTGTGTGTGCGTGTGTGTGTGTGTGTGTGTGTGTGTGTGTGTGGTGTGTGCGCGCGCGCCGAGGGCATGTGTGTCTGTACGATGTGTGTTTCACGTTGTGTGGATGTGACAGGCCCTGATGCGGAGTCCCCTGGCCAAGGAGAAGACGACGGTGGGGGAGGTGGTCAACCTGATGTCGGTGGACGCGCAGCGCGTGCAGGACGTGATGATCGTCTGCTTCTATGCCGCCACTGGACCCCTGCAGTTTGTGGTGGCCGTGGTCCTCCTCTACTTCACTGTGGGTAGGTGGGATGATCGTCTGCTTCTATGCCGCCACTGGACCCCTGCAGTTTGTGGTGGCCGTGGTCCTCCTCTACTTCACTGTGGGTAGGTGGGATGATCGTCTGCTTCTATGCCGCCACGGGACCCCTGCAGTTTGTGGTGGCGTGGTTCCTCTACTTCACTGTGGTAGTGCTGGTCCTCTTCACTGTGGGTAGGTGCTGGTCCCTACTTCACTGTGGGTAGGGTGCTGGTCTCTACTTCACTGCAGGTATGGTGGTGGTCTCTACTTCACTGTAGGTATGGTGGTGTTTTTTCTACTTCATGTAGGTAGGGTGGTGTTTTTCTACTTCACTGTAGGTAGGGTGGTGTTTTTCTACTTCACTTAGGTAGGGTGGTGTTTTTCTACTTCACTGTAGTTAGGGTGGTGTTTTTCTACTTCACTGTAGGTATGGTGGTGTTTTTCTACTTCACTGTAGGTATGGTGGTGTTTTTCTACTTCACTGTAGGTATGGTGGTGTTTTTCTACTTCACTGTAGGTATGGTGGAGTTCTCTACTTCACTGTAGGTATGGTTTTTTCTACTTCACTGTAGGTATGGTGGTGTTGTATACTTCACTGTAGGAACGGATGTGGTCTCCTTTGCTTTACTATAAATATGGGTATGCTTTCCTCTACTTCTCCATCAATATGAAAGTGTACATTACTTCACTGCAGATTTGGACGCGTTTCTCATCTACTTCATTGTGGGTAAGGAGCTGTTGTTCTCCACTTCACCTTTTGGTATAGGAA
>CM065743.1:19555823-19563323 GCA_033310375.1 Conus canariensis
GACTCTGATGGGATTCGAACCCACGACCTCCCAGCCGGGAGTCCGCGACGCTAACCACTTCGCCACGGCGGCTGGTGGTAATTGCCCTTCTGGTGTGTAACCTTCGCAGGGGCGTTGACCAACGACCGACGACTCTTGTTAACTTAAGCGCGCGAAATCGCGTCAGGCTGAGGACCGCTTCTCCAACAACAGGCCCTGAAACGTGGAGAATGCCGGTGAGAAAGAGTATGAGTTTGTGCCAAATTATGCTGATGAATCAGGCTTGAAAGTAATTTGTGTTAGAAAGAACTTTTTTTTTTTATTTTACCGCAGTTGATGTTAGACCAGGTGGCTACTAACTACAGCAGAAGCCTCTGCAGTGTGATGGCAGGTGGAAACGAAACGAATCTTCCTCCTCCTCCTCCGCTTCCCCTCCCTCTCCCAACCCCATCCCCCCACGCCCCTAGCTCTCTGTGGAAAATACGCTCATTTTTGTTGAAAACTACACCAACAATAGTTTTAGGGTCAACGGGTCTGTGGCTGCCTTGGAACAGCGGTGGCTGAAGTGTCAGGCTATGCAGAGCAGGGCTCGCCAGAATAGAAGATGGGCAACCTGTTTCAGGAATCCCATGTCAACTCATCTGGCCGTCTCTGCAGATCGGAGTTTCAAACGCGGTCATGATTTTGGTGCCAGTGGCGTCGTTGTCACCTGCGACTGACTTACGGAATTCCTCGGGAGAGAGAGGGGTGTTTGAGGTGTGTGGAGCGACAGAGAGGTGAAGATGTTGCCCATGTAGACGTCAATGCTCCTCTATAGAATCAGCTTGTTGGTGATGTTGCAGGCCCTGCCGTGTCCATCCTGAACGGTAGTTTCACCTGGCACTGCCCCCTGGCTCCCACCTTGCACCAGTAAGTCCTCACCTGATGATGGTAATTGTGATGATGGTGATGGTGATGACGACGATGATGATGATGATGATGATGAAGATGATGATGATGATGATGATGATGATCGTGATGATGATCATGATCATGATCATATGATGATGGTGATGATGATGATGATGATGATCATGATCATGATCATGATCATGATGATGATCATGATGATCATGATGATCATGATCATCATGATAATCATGATAATATGATGATGATGATGATGATGATGATGATGATGATGATGATGGTGATGATGTCCACAGCATCAACCTCCAAATGGATCTAGTGGCAAAGTGAGACGACTGCAGGCGGAAATCTAAACAAATCTTAAATGAATGTTAGCGAACCGCCCAGAGAAACGTGAACAAACAAGTCACAAGACAAAACACGACGCGTTTCGACCTTTAGGTCTTCGTCAGGCAAGATACAAACCAATAGGACAATGAAAATTCACTTAGCTTTGATCGCTTCAGAGTTCAGCGCCAAGGAAGGCGTTGAAGGGTCAAGGCAAACTAGTGGCAGTGGTGGGATGTGATGATGATGATGATGATGATGATGATGATGATGTGGTGGTGGTGGTGGTGGTGGTGTGATGATGATGATGATGATGATGATGATGATGATGATGATGATGTCCGCAGCATCATCCTATAAGTGGGTCAAGGCAAACTGGTGGCAGTGGTGGGATATGATGATGATGATGATGATGATGATGATGATGATGATGATGATGATGATGTCCACAGCATCAACCTCCAAGTGGGACAAGGCAAATGTGCTGGTGGGTCGATGATGATGAGTGGTGATGATGCGTAGATGATGATGATGATGATGATGATGATGATGATGATGATGATAATGATGATGTCCCAGCATCAACCTCCAAGGGGTCAAGGCAAACTGGTGGCAGTGGTGGGATGATGATGATGATGATGGTGATATGAATGATGATGATGATGAGATGATGATGTCCACGCATCAACCTCCAAATGGGCAAGGCAAACTGGTGGCAGTGATGGGATCGATGATGATGAGGATGATGATGATGATGATGATGATGATGATGATGATAATATGACGATGTCCACAGCATCAACCTCCAAGTGGGTCAAGGCAAACTGGTGGCAGTGGTGGGGCCTGTGGGCTGTGGCAAGTCCTCCCTCATCAGCGCCATGTTGGGAGAGATGGAGAAGATAAGGGCACGGTGACCACAAGGGTGAGTGACGGCTTTCTATACGCATGTCGTAGTGTGTGTGTGTTGTGTGTGTGTGTGGTGTGTGTGTGTGTGTGTGTGCGTGTGTTGTGTGATGTGTGTGTGTGTGTGGTGTTGCGGTGTGTGTGTGTGTGCGTGCGTGGTGTGGTGTGCGTGGTTGTGTGTGTGTGTGTGTGGTGTGTGTGGAGAGAGAGAGAGAGAGAGAGAGAGAGAGAGAAATCGAATTGAATCTTTATGGGAAACTAGTATAAATACGTTTTTCCATTAAAAAAGAAATCAAATAATTAAAAACTAGAAAAGAGCGTAAGATTTTCACATTATTTGACTCGGGAAATAATATATAAGGGCGGAGCCAGAGAAAAAAAGAAGTACGTGATTACTGGTGAAAATTGTTTTTAAATGTTTGTTATAGTTTTTGTGTTTTTTTTTGATGTTCCGCCATGTAACTTTTTTTGTCTGATTCTAGAGAATTCGCCATCCTTTGAAAAATCCTACAAATCCTACATCATCACTCCTGGTTCTCTCATGTGGTGTTCGTGTAGTGTTGCAGTGACGTTGAAAAGTGTTTATCATACAGCAACATGAATAAGAAAACAGTCTGTGTAGAGTGCCTGTGGAAAGTACAGCATGCAGGTGTTGCGAGGTGGACAGGCACACGCTAGTTTCTATGCTGATGCCGAGTGGGCGGAGGGTCCCAAGTCTAGCAACACGATGGGGTTCCTGCATTGTACGCTCACAGTTGTCACTCTGTGATTGCCAGGACTTTAGCATGATTGATGTTGTGCCGGTTGGGATCAGAGATGGCGGCTGTTGGCCGGGTGTTCAGAGATGTGTGTCTCGAGTGTGTAAGGTGTTCAGAGATGTGTGTCTCGAGTGTGTAAGGGTGTCTCATCTTCTGTGAACTTGTGGTAAGATCCATGTGGGTGAGAGTTCTCTGCACACCCTGTGTGTGTGTGTGTGTGTGTGTGTGTGTGTGTGTGTGTGTGTGTGTGTGTGGTGTGTTTGTTATTGCTGTTCCGTTCTTTTTACATTCATGATATGTTGATGTGGTAATGTGGTTTCTTGACAGAAAAGAAGTGTGCTTTCTGTAATTTTATATTGTGAGAAAAAATGGGAAAATGAATACCGACAAACATCGCATCAATTCTGTTTTTCTTGTTTTCTTTGTTCCTTCGTTATTTCTCATTCATGCTTGTTTACCTGATAACTTTGTTCCACTTTTTAATGGTGAAGATGTTTGGTTTACGAAAGTAAATTGCTAAAAAAAAAAATTCTTGTTATATTCCGATGTCTTTACGTACTATTTTCATTTTGCGCGTATGTAAGCTTTGCAACTGTTTTTTTTTTTTTTTTTTTTGTAATCCTTTAGCATTGCTTGACTTATACATTTTAACTCAAACAGTTGTATAGGGTTTACATGCGACTCTACCATGACAACACATCTTTATCACGTTCGATTTGCTCTTCTCAGGAACAACATATTGCCAGAGGCACATTTTCTACCTTTTCTCTGTATAAATAAATAGGTAATGATTATTTATGGCGTTTAATCTTACATCGTAAGTCCTAAGCGCTTATAAATACATAAAAGGTTAAAGAAAACATAAATGAAACCAATACGAACATGACTATTGCAGTAAGTACCATGCAGCTACAAACAAGGGTGCATATTGACACACACCCACGCGCACACACACACGCCCGCACACACATACACACACGCATCCACCCACCCACCCACCCACACACCACATGACCCCCTCCCCCCCCCCCCCCCCCACACACACACACACTGTCACACAACAACGGACACAACAGCATGCGCGCACGCACACACACCCACACCCACACCCACACGCGCACACATACACACAAAGATTCAAAGATTTAATCCTGTGACCCCTTTTGGGGCATGGAGGACTTGAAACAAAATAAACAAATGTAAATGAAACACATCAAACATCCAAAAAATTTCCCGATAATTAACACACTGGATATAATGTTACACAACTTTACTAAGTTTTAAAAACTTCGCTAAGTTTAGCAACACTTTTTTTATTACCACAGAGCAAACGACAATAGTTAAATGCATGTACTTTAGCATGTAAATTGTTTTGGTATAAACTTATTTCTAATATCATCATTTTTGGTGCATTTCATTACAAAATGAAATTCGTCGCCAAGGTCATTCTGGTCGCAGTCCCGATAAAATCGTTCATAATGAGGTATTCCAAATCGTCTGCCAGTTTCGATCATGAGTTTATGATTACCACAGCGGAACCGAATTAGAGGGTATATATAAACATCAGGCAACATTCCAATGTATTTTTCACGGTAAAACTCTGTTGTAAAATTCCTATAAAATAAACACTTATTACTACATTCTAAAGTATCGTTCCATGCACGTATGTGAACATCTTCTAATGAATTACACACATTTCTACAGATACTGTGAACAGACGAAAACTTTTGTGTCTCCCACACAAAGTCGAATCCTGTTTCGATAAGGATATTCCGTATACACATCAACCACCACACAGACACACAGACACACAACAACACAACACACACACACACAAAACCACACACACACACACACACACACACACACACACACACACACACAATTAGTCGCAGAATCAATTTGATGGACCCTTCTCGTTGCTGTGGGCCATTTTGCGCGCTGAGTGCATGATGCACTTCAGCCTCACTCACCCTCGCTCGCTCACTCACTCACTCACTTCATCCAGAAGCCTAGCATCCAGCCCGAGCCATACGGTTAGGTGAAAGAAACAACACGCTCCGCGCCGGATCAAACCTTGACTCCGAAAGTCTCTGGCTGAGTGGGGCGGGTTCAAAACCCGCCATGCCACCTCTCCCCTTATTGTGACATGATATCGCTTCCTGCTGGCCAGGGCGGATTGCCTACGTGCCCTAGCAGGCGTAAATTCTCTCCCTTTGTTGTGACATGACATCGCTTCTTGCTGCCAGGGGGGATCGCCTACGTGTCTCAGCAGGCGTGGATTCTCTCCCTTTGATGCGACATGATACCGCTTCTTGCTGGCAGGGGCGGATCGCCTACGTGCCCTAGCAGCGTGAATTCTCTCCCTTTGATGCGACATGATATCGCTTCTTGCTGGCAGGGGCGGATCGCCTACGTGCCCTAGCAGGCGTGGATTTCTCTCCCTTTGATGCGACATGATATCGCTTCTTGCTGGCAGGGGCGGATCGCCTACGTGTCTCAGCAGGCGTGTATTTCTCTCCCTTTGATGTGACATGATATCGCTTCTTGCTGCCAGGGGCGGATCGCCTACGTGCCCCAGCAGGCGTGGATTCAGAACACCACGCTGCGGGACAACATCCTGTTCGGAAGCCCCTACATCCGGGACAAGTACAAAGCCGCCCTTGACCTCTGCGAGCTGCAGCGCGACGTCGCCATCTTGCCAGCCGGGGACCTGACTGAGATTGGCGAAAAGGTGGGTGGGGTGACGACCCTTGAAGGCTTCCTGGGTGCAGAATGCCAGTTACATACACTAACCTGGGTAGATAACCCCTGATATACTTCCGACTGGTTTGCTTACTAGCTGCTTCATTTTGTTAGTTATGTATCCCCCTCTCTCTCTCCTCTCCCCTCTCTCTCCTCTCTCTCTCTCTCTCTCTCTCTCTCTCTCCTTCTCTCTCTGTCTCTCTCTCTCTCTATCTCTCTCTCGCAGAGCGTGTGCACTCGTACAACAACACACACACACACACACACACACACACACACACACACACACACACACACACACACACAACAAACACACACACACACACACACGCACACGCACACGCACACGCGCACACACACATACACACACACACACACGTTTACTTTGTTTTTGACGGTCACTTTAGTTTACAGCAGACTTCAGGCTTGAGCCTGTCACGTGTTTGTCCTCTGCGTCTGGCGGGCTAAGGACCCATTTTGTGTTTCATGCCGTACTGGCGGTGCTGTCGTACGAAGACCGCAGAGATATACATTTCAAATGTCATTGATAGCGAACCGCCAAGAAAACGTACACAAACGAATCGAATCGCAAGACAAAACACGACGCGTTTCGACCTGCTAGGTCTTCTTCAGGCAAGATACCAAACGCTCAGGACAAGGAAAATGAACGAGCAATCACTTATCTTCTATTCACTTCAGCGCAAGATGGGCGTTGAAGTAGATATAGTTCGGAACAGCGGCGTAAACGGGAAGACGTTAATCATGTCCCATGTTTTGCATGCTTGGGGGTTAAATGGGTTTAAAGTGAGAGAGAGAGAGCGAGAGAGAGAGAGAGAGAGAGAGAGAGAGAGAGAGAGAGAACGGTGAAGGAAGGGGGTTTTTCCGAGTCATCATCTCCATACAGATGGTGTTCACACAGCCTACGTCATGATCTTTCATGACGATCGTTTTCCGAGAGCATCTTTTTGTTGCTAAACACACATACACACACACACACACACACACACACACACACACACACACACACACACACACACCACACAATCTGTCTGTAATCACGTTAAGTGGGAAGACGTTAAATTGAAGAAGAAGAAGAAGAAGAAGAAGAAGAAGAAGAAGAGAAGAAACAACAACAACAACAACAACAACAACAACAACAACAACAACAACAACAACAACAACAACACACACACACACACACACACACACACACACACACACACACACACACACACACACACACACATTATGTCAGAAGATCAATTAAGAAATGGTACCTCTCATTCACAGGAAGTAGAAGATTCTGTCAACGTGCCTTCTGCTTAGCAAACATAAGCACTTGTAAAAAGACTGGTGCGGGGGTGTGGGGTGGGGGTGGGGGCTGGGGGGGAGGGGAGTGACGTTGAGCGAAGACGACACGAACTTTCTGACCCTCACTGTGCCTTACAGGGCATCAACCTGAGCGGAGGTCAGAAGCAGCGTGTGAGTGTTGCACGTGCCGTGTACAGTGACAGTGACGTGTACCTGCTGGACGACCCTCTCAGCGCTGTGGACTCTCACGTGGGCAAGGCCATGTTCAGCAACGTCATCGGCCCCAATGGCATCCTCAAGAGAAAGGTGGACGTGAAAGAATGGTCATATTTCTTTTTTTTTTAAATAATAAAAAGAAGGGTTATGAGTGTTCTGTCTAGTTTATGTATGTGAGCTATGATTGTACAATATCTTTCATCTGTGTGTGTGTGTGTGTGTGTGTGTGTGTGTGTGTGTGTGTGTGTGTGTGTGTGTGTGTGTGTGACCCTGACAGACACGGGTGCTGGTGACCCACGGCGTTCATTGGCTGCCCATGGTGGACGAGATCATCGTCATGACGGACGGCAAG
>CM065743.1:19578323-19580823 GCA_033310375.1 Conus canariensis
GACTATTTGGGGGAGACCGCATGTTGCAAAAATAGTCGTCAGGGGTGAGTTTGAAGGCCTGAAACGTGACGTCAATGTAAAGGATAGCTCACGTAAGCTTTATTTCTTAACTGTGAAAGATTTCATCGGCAGAAATCCCTAAAAATAAGTAAAACGAGTGGAGGAGGGTGAGGGTGTTTGATTTATTATCAGTTTAGTATCATTGGGGGGGGGGGGGGGTAAATTTATGCTACGCCTCAAAATGCTTTAACGGATTATACAGCGATTGAGCGCAAAATCCTAACTGTGGCGTGTGGCCTGTTCACGCACGTTCGTCCTGTTGTCCAACACGGTTGACGTCTCCACGTTCTGTGTGCTCCCAGCGCTTCTACGTGCCCACGACTCGCCAGCTACGACGCCTGGAGTGTGTGAGCCGCTCCCCCATCTACGTGCTGTTCAGCGAGACCCTGGGCGGCGCCTCGTCCATCCGGGCCTACCACGTGACGGGCCGCTTCCTGCAGGAGTGCAAGAGAAGGGTGGACAGCAACCAGGTCTTCTTCTTCGCCTACCAGGCCGCCATCAGGTCAGCGCACCGGTCTCAGCGGGGGAGGGGGGGGGGCAGTGTTGTGATTAATAAAGGCAGCTTTCGGTTTCATCAAGGATCAAGACTACCGCGAAAGAACAATTTGTCCCTAAAAGCTTTAGCTGTGAGGACGTAAACCTCAACCCCCCCCCCCCCCCCCCCCCCCCCCCCCCCCCCCCCCCCCCATGGGGTCTTGTACAAACAGTTCCCCCTCCTTCTGGACATTCTGTGCTAGTAACGTCCCCTTTTCCTTTCGCTCTCAGTAACTCTTTTGCTGTACTGTCGTCTGCTGTCCTTTCTGTCTACCATATCTTTTATCTGTCATTTTCCACAACCTCTTCCCTCAAATTTCTGCACTCAACAAAGTCGGAGTGAACTGACTATACTCTCGAGTACAGTGTGAGTATCGCAACAGGGTAAAACGAGTTCACACACGCTACCAGATACTGGAACGCTGAAGAAGAAGAAGAAGAAGAAGAAGAAGAAGAAGAAGAAGAAGTAAACCTCAACTTTTTTCTTGATTAAGGAAATGTCACTGCATGGGGGACTAGTCCATATACGCTAACATCACATCTGCTAAGTTTCGAGGCAACCCTGCGCAAGATTTACAGCTGATATGTAAATGGTTAAATGACGAATAATCATGAAATCTAATCACGTTGATATAAACCCTGGGACCACATAAGCCATATCAGGACTGACACAGAATAAAAAAGAAAACCAAAAAAAAAGAAAAAAAAGAAAAAAAAACAGAATAAAGTGAGAAAATCATAATTCAAAGTTAAAACTCAATACCAGTTTTTGTTGTTGTTTTTTTTACATCAAATGACCCGTTAAAAAAAGAGTGCCAAACTCAAGTTAAAATCAAACCTTCTGAATAAAAACATTGAAGACATTGATTTCTTTCAAAAACTCAACAACCCAATCCTGGGAACATCCTGGAACAAGGCCTTCATTGAGTGTGACACACGGTTTTTCTTGCAGGTCTTTTGGTGTAAAGTAACTTTGCATTTTTTTATGACCAGGATCGCAGGATTTTTTTTTTTTTGGTGGGGGGGAAGAAGGGGGGGGGGTTCGTGTTTACGACTTGGCAGATGTCTGACCTGTGCATTAGCCCAACGCGCTGGTCGGACGTTGAGTACCTACCCAACATTGTCTGCACTACTATCATCATTGCATGTATGTGTTTGCATGTGTGTTGTGTGTGTGTGTGTGTGTGTGTGTGTGTGTGTGTGTGTGTGTGTGTGTGTGTGAGAGAGAGAGAGAGAGAGAGAGAGGAGAGAGAGAGAGAGAGAGAGAGAAGAGAGAGGGCACGCGCGCACGGGTAGGTGGCCACGGGCCCTGTGCTGTTTAGGCCGGTGTAGCAGTGCGTCCACTGGATGTACATCTGTGTCCATGCTAACGCTGTGGGGTGTATGTCTGTGTCCATGCTAACGGCTGTGGGGTGTATGTCTGTGTCCATGCTAACAGCTGTGGGGTGTATGTCTGTGTCCATGCTAACAGCTGTGGGGTGTATGTCTGTGTCCATGCTAACAGCTGTGGGGTGTATGTCTGTGTCCATGCTAACAGCTGTGGGGTGTATGTCTGTGTCCATGCTAACAGCTGTGGGTGTATGTCTGTGTCCATGCTAACAGCTGTGGGGTGTATGTCTGTGTCCATGCTAACAGCTGTGGGGTGTATGTCTGTGTCCATGCTAACAGCTGTGGGGTGTATGTCTGTGTCCATGCTAACAGCTGTGGGGTGTATGTCTGTGTCCATGCTAACGGCTGTGGGGTGTATGTCTGTGTCCATGCTAACGCTGTGGGGTGTATGTCTGTGTCCATGCAACAGCTGTGGGGTGTATGTGTGTGTCCATGCTAACAGCTGTGGGGTGTATGTCTGTGTCCATGCTAACAGCTGTGGGGTGTATGTCTGTGTCCATGCTAACAGCTGTGGGGT
>CM065743.1:19588323-19590823 GCA_033310375.1 Conus canariensis
TCTGGCAGAAGACAGTGCACGTGGCAAAGGAAATCGTCACGATGAGGAGGGAAAAAAAGAGGACGCTCACAGGCCAGCAGGCAGAGGCTGACTTGAACAGCAACGAAGAGGTGATCAATGGAAAAAAGGAAAGCAAAGAGAGAGACAGTATGAAGAGGTGATCAATGGAAAAAAGGAATGCAAAGAGAGAGACAGTATGAAGAGGTGATCAATGGAAAAAAGGAAAGCAAAGAGAGAGACAGTATGAAGAGGTGATCAATGGAAAAAAAGGAAAGCAAAGAGAGAGACAGTATGAAGAGGTGATCAATGGAAAAAAGGAAAGCAAAGAGAGAGACAGTATGAAGAGGTGATCAATGGAAAAAAGGAATGCAAAGAGAGAGACAGTATGAAGAGGTGATCAATGGAAAAAAAGGAAAGCAAAGAGAGAGAGACAGTATGAAGAGGTGATCAATGGAAAAAAGGAAAGCAAAGAGAGAGAGACAGTATGAAGAGGTGATCAATGGAAAAAAGGAAAGCAAAGAGAGAGACAGTATGAAGAGGTGATCAATGGAAAAAAGGAAAGCAAAGAGAGAGACAGTATGAAGAGGTGATCAATGGAAAAAAGGAATGCAAAGAGAGAGACAGTATGAAGAGGTGATCAATGGAAAAAAAGGAAAGCAAAGAGAGAGAGACAGTATGAAGAGGTGATCAATGGAAAAAAGGAATGCAAAGAGAGAGAGACAGTATGAAGAGGTGATCAATGGAAAAAAGGAAAGCAAAGAGAGAGACAGTAATGCCGTAGGTAAATGAATAAGAGCATGCCCCCCAAAATTGAGTAAGGCAGTGCCAGCAAGACCAACAGGGATAATGGACTGCGTGGGAAAATAATCCCCAAGACGTCTTGGCTGGACTGAAGTATGCCATATGACCCGTCTAAGGAGAGGATGAACCTTCGATCTGCCCGGCCCACTGGCGCAATGCTGTTGAAATGGGAAGTGATCTGATCACTCCGTACCAAGGACAACGTGGAGTGGAATGCATCTTGAGCTTCACGCGAAGCACTGCTACCCCGTTCAGGCTCTGTAAGGAGGCACAACCCCGTGCTGAAAGAGATGGCACGTGCAATCAGTACTGCCAGGTGTCCCGGCAACGGCATCCCACACTGCAGCAGCAAACCATCTCACAAACCATTGTCACACCCGGAGCATGGAAGCAGATTTACTGCATGGGGGAGAGGGGGGGGGGGGGGGTGACGGAGTGCACAGCAGGCCTTCCCAGATATGGGAAAACGCCCAAAAGACAAGCGGCACGAGACCGAATCAAGTAAACCACCCGCACTCATCACAACACATGATTCAGACAGAACTCGATGTTTAAGAAAGCAGTACGGAGTAAGTTCACGTCTACAAGACTGAAACGTGTTCCAGTCCAGCCAAGCGCTCGAGGGAATCTAGCATCAAAGCCAGTACCCTCGTCATAGAAGTTAAAACAAGATGCAAAGCATATAAACGTACTCACAGTACATAGAGTGAAGACAATTTCCAGTTAGTGGAAGAAAAAAAAAACCACGACAGTGCGGTGGTTATTTCCCTTATCGGACTTGATTTTTTAAACTATCATTCATAGCAGTTACTAGCGGTTATTCTGGTAAACTAAAACATCGGGCATCATCCGTGGCCCATAATGAACATACCTACAAATTTTCAGAAAGATCGGCCCAGAAGTTTTGTCTGGAGCGAGTGGAACACATTTTGACCACAGACAGACTCACAGACGGCATTTCTTCGTTTCCATTCTAAAGTACTCTCTGTACTGTAAGAACTGGGAGTACAACAAGAGTGCCTGGATGCATAGCTACCTGTGAGACCGTGAAAGGCCTAGCCATGAAATCCGGAGGAAGAGTGTTTGGAGGTATACCTACCGATGATCTCGTGAGATACCTTGCGACTTACTTGGACGAAGAGCGTCAGAGCCCGGAGGCAAAAGGAAAAACAGCTGAGGAGATTTCTAGCTGGATCTGGTCGAAGAAGAACAAAAATGAGCCTCATAAGGCTGAAATTTCCCAACGTTCAACAGGCTTTCAACGGCAGAGTGGTTGAGACACCCGTTACAGAACAACTTGGCCTGGAGGCGCCCGAGCATTCTGGAAGTGCATCTTCAAATTTAGGCAGAGGCGAAAAAAAGGCAATAGTAGATGGGCTCCCAGGAATCATGAGAGGGATACAGCTCAGCTCCCTTAGGGTGTAAAGTGCCCAGGCCCGAAACACTTTGTATGAGATGGACTTCTTCTATGAAGAACATCTTAACGTCTCTTTTGACGGTGTTCCTATCTACTAACGGTACCTAACTACAAAGATGCAATGCATACATCAATGATCTAGCACAATCCATTACTGTATGATACAACACGGTAATCGTCTGTTATGTGATACAATGCAGCCGCCCCCTCTTCCTCCTCATCTCTTCCCCCCCCCCCCCCCCCCCCCCCCCAGTTCTGTCGAGAGGACAGCCACAGCCACCA
>CM065743.1:19595823-19605823 GCA_033310375.1 Conus canariensis
TGGCAGGACAAAGTCCCAGAGACTGAGGTCTTGGAAAGATCCAGCATCCCCAGCATCTACACTCTCCTTCAGAAATCCCGAGCCAGATGGGCTGGCCACATCCTCAGAATGCCAGATAGTCGACTGCCGAAACAACTGCTGTACGGAGAACTGAGTCAGGGCAAGCGCAAAGTTGGGGGGCAGAAGAAACGTTTCAAGGACTGCCTCAAAGTGTCCCTCAAAGGCCTGGACATCAACCTCAACACCTGGGATTCGCTTGCCCTGGACCGCCCCAGCCTGGCGAAGCAGCATCACAAAGGGTGCATATACATCAGAGAAGAGACGCACAGCAGAAGCTGAGAGAAAGCGAGCCGCGGGCAAGGCCAGAGCTACCTCCACCTCCACTTTAGCACCCACCCACATGTGTCCCACATGTGGGCGTTCCTTCCGTGCCCAGATCGGCCTCACCAGCCACCTGCGGACCCACACTCAGCAATCTTCCATCTGAGATTGAAGTCATGGTCATCTTCGAAATCGAAGGACGAACAACAACAAATGGTTTTCAGTCAGTGTGTGTGTGTGTGTGTGTGTGTGTGTGTGTGTGTGTGTGTGTGTGTGTGTGTGTGTGTGTGTGTGTGTGTGTGTGTGTGTGTGTGTGTGTGTGTGTGTGTGTTTAACTCTCAGTGAAACATGCACCGGTGCGCGTGCGTGGTCACTGAATCTCTCTCTCTCTCTGCCTCTTCTTTGCACCTCTCTCTCTCTTCTTTGCACCTCTCTCTCTGTCTCTGTCTGCCTGTCTGCATGTCTGTCCCTCCCTCTGTCTGTCTTTCTTTCTGTTTGTCTGTCTGTCTGTCTGTCTGTCTGTCTGTCTGTCTCTCTCTCTCTCTCTCTCTCTCTCTCTCTCTCTCTCTCTCTCATCTTTCTTAAAGACAAACGCACACATGCATGATTATGCGTGCGCACAGTACACACACACACACACACACACACGCACGCACGCACGCACGCACGCACGCACGCACGCACGCGCGCGCGCGCGCGCGCACGCACACACACACACACACACACACACACACACACACACACACACACACACACACACACACCCCCTGAACATTTTTTACACACTCAACAACGTTATTTTTACATAATTTATATTGACATCCGTCCTACATTTCAAAGATGTTGTGCACTCCCAATTGACCTGGTGTGTAGCTCAGCGGGATCCTGTGTTGTTCTCTAACGTCACGTGTCAATGTCCAGAGGATCCTGTGTTGTTCTCTAATGTCACGTGTCACTGTCCACAGGATCCCGTGTTCTCTGATGTCACGTGTCACTGTCACAAGATCCTGTGTTGTTCTCTAACGTCACGTGTCAATGTCCACAGGATCCTGTGTTGTTCTTTAATGTCACGTGTCACTGTCCACAGGATCCTGTGTTGTTCTCTGATGTCACGTGTCACTGTTCACAGGATCCTGTGTTGTTCTCTGATGTCACGTGTCACTGTCCACAGGATCCTGTGTTGTTCTCTAACGTCACGTGTCTGTCCACAGGATCCTGTGTTGTTCTCTGACGTCACGTGTCACTGTCCACAGGATCCTGTGTTGTTCTCTGATGTCACGTTTCACTGTCCACAGAATCCCGTGTTGTTCTGTCACGTTACTTGTCTGTCCACAGGATCCTGTGTTGTTCTCTAACGTCACGTGTCACTGTCCACAGGATCCTGTGTTGTTCTCTAACGTCACGTGTCACTGTCCACAGGGTCCTGTGTTGTTCTCTAGCGTCACGTGTCACTGTCCACATGGTCCTGTGTTGTTCTCTAACGTCACGTGTCACTGTCCATAGGGTCCTGTGTTGTTCTCTAACGTCACGTGTCACTGTTCACAGGATCCTGTGTTGTTCTCTAGCGTCACGTGTCGCTGTCCACAGGATCCTGTGTTGTTCTTTAATGTCACGTGTCACTGTCCACAGGATCCCGTGTTGTTCTCTAACGTCACGTGTCACTGTCCACAGGATCCTGTGTTGTTCTCTGATGTCAGGTGTCACTGTCCACAGGATTCTGTGTTGTTCTCTAACGTCACGTGTCACTGTCCACAGGATCCTGTGTTGTTCTCTGATGTCAGGTGTCACTGTCCACAGGATCCTGTGTTGTTCTCTAGCGTCACGTGTCACTGTCCACAGGATCCTGTGTTGTTCTCTGACGTCACGTGTCACTGTCCACAGGATCCTGTGTTGTTCTTTAATGTCACGTGTCACTTTCCACAGGATCCCGTGTTGTTCTCGGGCTCGCTGAGGATGAACCTGGACCCGTTTGACGAGTACAGTGACGAGCAGCTGTGGAAGGCGGTGGAGAGGGCTCACCTGCACCAGGCCGTCGTCAACCTGCCGGGACAGCTGGCCTTCCAGTGTGGAGAGGAGGGCGGCCAGCTGAGGTCAGTGGGGAGAGGAAGGGAAAGGGTGGACAACTCGTGTTACTGTGGTTCATAGGAATTCTACGTGTTGCTCCAATGTCGGTGTCCTCGAAGCAGCGTTTGTACGTTGCGGGTGTGTTCACCCCCTAAGCCCGTTTCTGACTGTTGCTGGTTGGAAGTTGTGCGAATGTCATTTTTTTTCTTTTTATGAATATTCATTTATTTTCCAATGGAGCACAACATGACCAAACATCAAGATTTGAACAGCAGCAAGGTTGTACTAGTGATGTGTTCAAAACGATTTAAATCTTGTATACGACAATGTTAATAACAGAAGACTTTAAAGATACGAATATAGAATAAAGCATAATATAATGAAAATAAAGAAAAATCAGAAAAGTTACAGAGGGCGAGCGAGCGAGCAAGAGAGACAGAGAAAGACAGACAGACAGACAGACAGAGAAAGACAGAGAGAGAGACAGAAATAAACACGTGACCTGTTTCAGTGTGGGTCAGAGATCACAATCTCTAAACCAACACGTGTCCTGTTTCAGCGTGGGTAAGAGATCATAATCTCTACACCAACACGTGCCTGTTTGAGCATGGTTCAGAGGTCATAACCTCTAAACTAACACGTGACCTGTTTCAGCGTGGGGCAAAAGTCATAACCTCTGAACCAACACGTGACCTGTTTCATCGTGGGGCAGAGGTCATAAGCCTCTAAACCACACTGACTTTCAGCGTGGTAAAGTCAAACCTCTAACCAGCCGTGACCTGTTCAGCGTGGGTCAGAGGTCATAACCTCTAAACCAACACGTGGCCTGTTTCAGCGTGGGCCAGAAGCAGCTGGTGTGTCTGGCCCGCACGTTGCTGCGCAGGACCAAGATCCTGGTGCTGGACGAAGCCACGGCCGCCGTGGACATGGAGACCGACGCCCTGATCCAGGACACCATCCGCTCCGCCTTCAGCTCCTGCACCATCATCACCATCGCCCACCGCCTCAACACCATCATGGACTATGACAGGTAGGGGAGGTAATCCACCATGGACTATGACAGGTAGGGGAGGCAATGCGTCATGGACTGTGATAGGTAGGGGAGGTCATCCATCATAGACTATGACAGGTAAGGGAGGTAATCCATTCACCATGGACTATGACAGGTAGGGGAGGTAATCCATTCACCATGGACTATGACAGGAAGGGGAGGCAACGCGTCATGGACTGTGACAGGTTGGGGAGGTAATCCATCATAGACAATGACAGGTAAGGGAGGTAATCCATTCACCATGGACTATGACAGGTAGGGGAGGTCATGCGTCATGGACCGTGACAGGTAGGGGAGGTCATCCGTCATGGACTATGACAGGTAGGGGAGGTCATCCGTCATGGACTATGACAGGTAGGGGAGGTAATACGTCATGGACTATGACAGGTAGGGGAGGTCATCCAACATGGACTATGACAGGTAGGGGAGGTAATCCACTCACCATGGACTATGACAGGTAAGGAAGGTAATCCACCATGGACTATGACAGGTAGGGGAGGTAATCCACCATGGACTCTGACAGGTAGGGGAGGTAATCCACCATGGACTATGACAGGTAGGGGAGGTCATCCATCATGGACTATGACAGGCAGGGGAGGTAATCCATCCAGCATGGACTATGACAGGTAGGGGAGGTAATCCATCCACCATGGACTATGACAGGTAGGGGAGGTAATCCACCATGGACTATGACAGGTAGGGGAGGTCATCCATCATCGACTATGACAGGTAGGGGAGGTCATCCACCATGGACTGTGACAGGTAGGGGAGGTAATCCACCATGGACTATGACAGGTAGGGGAGGTCATCCACCATGGACTATGACAGGTAGGGGAGGTCATCCACCATGGATTATGACAGGTAGGGGAGGTCATCCATTCTCCATGGACTATGACAGGTAGGGGAGGTAATCCGTCATGGGCTATGACAGGTAGGGGAGGTCATCCATCATGGACTATGACAGGTAGGGGGAGGTCATCCATCATGGACTGTGACAGGTAGGAGAGATAATCCATCATGGACTCAGACATTTAGGGGGGGGTGGGGGGGGGGCGGGGATACTCTGTCATGGACTATGACAAACACATGCTCTCAATGTTTTGTCCTCCAACCTCCCATTTTGTTTGTGGTTTTTTAACCTTAAATTGGGTCGTCCCTCCAACTTATTGGGTACAGACGAAAACAGCGGTTAGACTTTGCAACAAAGGTTTTGCCCAGTCATTTTCCTGAGAGACGGTTTGGATGCTAACTAGTCCTCATACTCATGCTCATGTTCTTTAGAATTGAGAGAAAGGTAACTGTTTTTTTGTTTGTTTGTTTGTTTTTTTGTACAATAATCGGGCAAGAAGAGATGGGGTAGATGGGGGTGGGTGGGTGGGTGATGAACTGTTCGTATTAGCTAAGAAACATTTGCGGCAGAAGGCTTATCGCCAAATGCAGTATGACTATTTTGATCAAGACTAGACTGCATGCAACAACATGAACTTGTGAGTATGCCATGCAATTTATCAGCACTGTCAGTTCACGTTTCATTTCTGTACGAATCATTGGAGATGTATTGAACGGACATAAAAAATTGTAATCACCGAAAGAGTTCATAAATCCATCGATTTATCAAACGGCCTGCATGTATGAGAAAAAATCGGCTCAGTTTCCATTGTTATTGTGTCGACAAACTTGGAAACGCTACATATATTATGCAAATGGACACCTCACTTGTAGAACACTTTTCGTTACAATACGTTTCTGTAAATTCGTTACGTTTTGTTACTGTAATTGCGAACTTTTTTTTTTTCCATTTTCAGAATCATGGTGATGGATTCAGGACAAGTGAAAGAGTTTGCTTCCCCTGATCAGTTGCTTAGCAACAAGAAATCCGAGTTCTACGCCATGTCAAAAGACGCCGGGTTGTTGTGAGACTGGTGGGGGAGTTACAGAAGGGAAATGAATGCGACAATGACTGCTAGGGCGTGTTAAAATGGAAAGACACCTTTGGAAGAAATGTTACGTTAATGAGTTGCTGCTGATTAAGAGAATTTGAAACGAACGTATACACAAAACAAGAATGTAAGTCAGGAATCTAGAAACGGGACGTGTGTGGGTATGTGCGTGCGTGCGTGCGCGCATGAGAGAGAGAGAGAGAGAGAGAGAGAGAGAGAGAGAGAGAGAGAGAGAGAGAGAGAGAGAGAGAGAGAGTCATACAGCTTAAAACACATGAATTTGATAGGTAACTGAACGCTCAAGCGCTGCCAAACGCCTCAGTCGTTAGGCCTATGTGATTAAGCATAATTTCCTGCAGAAAGATGTATTTCGCATGATCAACTCAATCATTTGAACAGTTGCAGTCTAGTTATGTCCTTGCTATGCTTTGTTCCATTAAAATCTTCATCCTGAAACTGTCCACCTGTTTGTTATTGATACCTTGGGATGGTTCCGATGTTTATTTGTTTGTCTTTTAATTGGGATGGTTCCAACCTCTGTGTGTGTGTGTGTGTGTGTGTGTGTGTGTGTGTGTGTGTGTGTGTGTGTGTGTGTGAAACGGTCTTACTGATTTCAGACTGTATCAAACTGAAATTCAAACGTGTTTAATTTACCCAAACCCCTTAAATAAATTTTAAAAAGGAATTTTAAGATAACTCCGCCAATCAACATGGTCACGCAATTTACAAGACTAAACACGACGCGTTTCGACCTCTTGGGTCTATTTCAGGCAAAATAAACATCACTCAGGACAAGGAAAATGAAGCACGAGCAATAAAGTTCTAAAGTCTGCGATTACGATGCTGCGACAGGACAAGCTTGGTGTGTGGGTGGGGCGTGGGGCATCCGGACTGAGTGGGGTGAGACTAATTTCACTTGGGGGGGGGGGGAGGGGGGAGTGTGAGGGCGGGTGGAGGGGAGGGGAGGAGGGGGACATGTAAGACCATGCATGCCTTAAATCGGCTGAAAGTCTGCCAAATTATCCCAGGTTCATTTGGAAATTTTGACCATTCAGAAAAAAATGTCAGGTGACTCTTTATCTGAAAGTTGGGATATCGCACTTTAGTAATTAGTATCACCTGGAATGACATATTCGATCTGTCTGTCTGTCTGCCTGCCTGCCTGTCTGTCTGTCTGTCTGTCTCTCTCATTCTCTCTCTCTCTGTCTCTCTCTCTCTCTGTCTCTCTCTCTCTCTCTCTCTCTCTCTCTCTCTCTCTCACACCACACACACACACACACCACGCACACTATCTCTCTCTCTCTGTGTCTCTCTCTCGCTCTCTCTCTCTCTCTCTCTCTCTCTCTCTCTCTCTCTCTCTCTTTCTCTGTCTCTCTGTCTTCACCACAAAGGGTTTCATAGACCCAATGCATACTGTATGTCAACAACGCCCCCCCACCCCCCACCCCCCCTTTCGATAAATACATATTTCCCCCACTATTGACATTCACCTAATATAAACCTCTTAGTTCATAACGATTTTCTTTTTCTTTTCTTTTCGGATCAGGTCTGGTGCATTCCATACGTCGGCTGTTGAGTAATACCCTCGAAAACAAATAAAAGCGGATTAACCTTTCAACAAAACCTTAAGGTGATTCTCATAGCCAGCCACTCCATGAATATTTGAAACCTGAAACGACTACTCCAAAGGTGAATGTGACTCATCTTTCGTGTTCGCCCTATTTTGTTGATTAGATATCCAACGTTGTAGTAGTGTATTCTAGAACTGCTTTATATTATTTTGCCTCCGAAAGTATCGTCGTATTGTATGATATAAATAAACAGGCCCTCAACCGATCTCTCTTGTTGGCTCAGTTTGTACATAGATGAAACCACACTAGAAGCTGTCATTACCAACAGATGACGGAGGAACAGATCAAAGGACCAACAGATGAAGGAGGAACAGATCAAATTAAGGACCAACAGATGAAGGAGGAACAGATCAAAGGACCAACAGATGAAGGAGGAACAGATCAAAGGACCAACAGATGACGGAGGAACAGATCAAAGGACCAACAGATGAAGGAGGAACAGATCAAAGAACCAACAGATAACGGAGGAACAGATCAAAGAACCAACAGATAACGGAGGAACAGATCAAAGAACAAACAGATAACAGAGGAACAGATCAAAGGACCAACAGATAATAATAATAATGAATACTTATATAGCGCCTATTCTCGGCTAGAGACCAAGCTCTAAGCGCTTTACAATCCACACTCGCTTACACAACGGGCTGCCTACCTGGGTAGTGCCGACTGAAGAGCTGCCAGCTGGCGCTTCATTCAGTCGTTTCCCGTGTCATCCAGTCAATATCGTTCAATATCGTTCACTCAGTTTCTTTACTTCCTTCATTCTTTCCATTTCTTACGCAGGGTGCATGCTGTGTGTAACGTGTCATCCATACCACGGCCAAACTGGCCTACTCTTCCGAAAGTTGGTGATGGGATTTTACGTGTGTGCAAGGTATTATGCGATAAAGGAGGAACAGATCAAAGGACCAACCGATAAATGATGAACAAGATCAAAAGGACCAACAGATGACGGAGAGAACAGATCAAAAGGACCAAACCAGATGAAGGATGAACAGATCAAAGGACCAACAGATGAAGGAGAACAGATCAAAGGACCAACAGATGAAGGAGGAACAGATCAAAGGACCAACAGATGACGGAGGAACAGATCAAAGGACCAACAGATGACGGAGGAACAGATCAAAGGACCAACAGATAGAACGGAGGAACAGATCAAAGGACCAACAGATGACGGAGGAACAGATCAAAGGACCACAGATGAAGGAGGAACAGATCAAAGGACCAACAGATGAAGGAAGGAACAGATCAAAGGACCAACAGATGAAGGAGGAACAGATCAAAGGACCAACAGATGACGAGGAAACAGATCAAAGGACCAACAGATGAAGGAGGAACAGATCAAAGGACCAACAGATGAAGGAGGAACAGATCAAAGGACCAACAGATGAAGGAGGAACAGATCAAAGGACCAACAGATGAAGGAGGAACAGATCAAAGGACCAACAGATAAGGAGGAACAGATCAAAGGACCAACAGATAACGGAGGAACAGATCAAAGGACCAACAGATAACGGAGGAACAGATCAAAGGACCAACAGATAACGGAGGAACAGATCAAAGGACCAACAGATAACGGAGGAACAGATCAAAGGACCAACAGATAACGGAGGAACAGATCAAAGGACCAACAGATGAAGGAGGAACAGATCAAAGGACCAACAGATGACGGAGGAACAGATCAAAGGACCAACAGATAACGGAGGAACAGATCAAAGGACCAACAGATGAAGGAGGAATAGATCAAAGGACCAACAGATGACAGAGGAACAGATCAAAGGACCAACAGATAACAGAGGAACAGATCAAAGGACCAACAGATGAAGGAGGAACAGATCAAAGGACCAACAGATGACGGAGGAACAGTTCAACGAAAATAAAGTACAAAAGGGTGAAAAAGGCGAAGAAAATGAAATTGATGTTACGAAAACCAAACCTGAACTACATTTTAATGACGAGAGAGAAACGAAACGAAACGAAATTTTAATTTACCCGAGTAATGAAGTAAGCAATATGAATGCTTTTTTTTTCTACCCAGCCCCGGGAGACAGAGAGAGAGAGAGAGAGAGAGAGAGGAGAGAGAGACAGACAGACAGACAGACAGACAGACAGACAGACAGACAGACAGACAGAGAGGCAATGAGGGAGGGAGGTGTGGGAGAGGGGAGAGAAAAGAGTGGCTGGGGAGGTGGGGTGGGGGGGAAGTTATTCAATACATCAATCCAATCCATCCCTAGCGTTTTTTGCTGACAACGAAGTGCCCTCGCTCCCGAATGAGTGACAGACAGACAGACACTGAGAGACGGCAGGACGGACATCCACCAGCCATCAGAATGTCCACCACCTTTTTTTTTTTTTTTTTATGGGGACATAAGTGCCGCAGCGACAGTCCCCGATCCATCACACTGACAAGCGGTCACATCAGCCACGGGCTGTGGTCAAAGTGAAATGGTCCAGGGTCATCGGGGGCCGTGTGGTAGTGTGGGCGGATGTCGCTTCTGCCAAAGCTACGTTAGCCAGAAACAGAGCTTCAACAACCCACCGGTCTCTGATTCAGTGGTTTTCGTATATACCACCCCTCTCTCTCTCTCTCTCTCTCTCTCTCTCTCTCTCTCTCTCTCTCCTCTCTCTCTCTCTCTCTCTCTCCCCGCCCCCTTCCTCCGCTCCTCTACTCTCCCCCTACCCCCCCACCCCTTCAACTCCCGTCACTAATCATGAATACAAACGACATACAGGTGGTCATCATGACTCAGAGGTCAGACATGACTCTGTTCTTCTGACAGATGATGTTCGGAAATATGTGTGGTAGTACTAGTAGTAGTAGACGTACTTTCATTTAACTTCTTTTCATATTTTATGTGATATTAGACGAGGAAATGTTTGTAACCTTGGAATGAATACATTGTTTGTAAATACTGTACGAATGGCGTTTACAATCGATGTAAACTATTCGCGTTTAATGGAACTTGTCTCTTAGACAGAGAGTCAAAAAT
>CM065743.1:19610823-19623323 GCA_033310375.1 Conus canariensis
ACAGGCAATTATGATTCTGGTCCTCTGTGTGTGTGCTGGTGTGTGTGTGTGTGTGTGTGTGTGTGTGTGTGTGTGTATGCGTGCGTGTGTGTATGAATGTGTGTGTGTGTGTGTGTGTGTGTGTGTGTGTGTGTGTGTGTGTGTGGTGGTGTGTGTGTGTATGTGTGTAGAGCACGATTCATACATCCATGTGTATGAAAATTACGGCCTGTTCTCTATGGTGTGTGTCTGATTAGAGACTTCAAACAGACTCTCTGATTAGTGAGAACACTCATATGTAGGCAACACAGCTTTGACTACTGTTAGGAAAATTGGAAAGACGAAATGATATTACTTGTATTTCTTCTTCTGTTTTGGGAGGGATTGGGGGAGGGGGGGGGGGTAGTAGGAGGGCAGGGGATTTTTGGTAAGATGTTGAAATGTTAGCTTTATTGTCTCTCCCTTTGCCTAGCCTTGACTCATTTTTGGCCTTTCGTGTTGATGTGTTTGTTGGACTTGCCTAAAGGTCTGTGACTTTTTTTTCTACATACAAGATAAGTAATTACATCTGTGTGGCTTATGTGGATTCATCAAGTGTGCAGGCTATTTTTCTGCTTACATTTGTTGGTGGTGTGAGAGGAAGAAGGGCTTAGAAGAGGCTGTCTCACTATTCACCGCCGTCACCGTCATCTCCACATCACTACATTCAACTTAGGACAGAACGTGGCTCCTGAAGTCCCAGCTCTGTTGGTGTAGGAGACATTTTGATGGTGAATGGTGATGGATGTGTCTCTCACCTGTGTCTCTCCACTGTGTGAGAACCGTTCTCACCATTCTCATCGGAGTCATCGCCTTCATGAATAAAACACCTCCCAGCTCTGTCCGTCCATCCGTCCGTGTGTGTGTGTGTGTGTGTTGTGTGTGTGTGTGTGTGTGGGTGTGGGTGTGTGTGTGTGTGTTGCGCAGTACGAAAGGACTGGGAGGACACCTGGGGGTGAGGTGAGGGGTTAAAGTTGACAGACAGGTGCCACAACGAACAGAGACAACCGAAAAACAGCTTCGTCTTTGTTGAATCAAATCCTGAAAGGGTTGGGATAGCGGAGTTGAAGGGGGTGGAGGGGGGGGGAGTGATGGGGAAGACTGTGGGAGTGGTGTAATGTGAAGAGAAAACAAGCCATAACAGCAAACAACCTGTGTAGCAATGCTAGGCCCCACAACAGGCAATTATGATTCGGTCCTTCTTCGTGTTGTGTGTGTGTGTGTGTGTGTGTATGTGTGGTGTGTGAGTGTGTGTGTATGTGGTGTGTGTGTGTGTGTGTGTGTGTGTGTGTGTGTGTGTGTGTGTGTTGTATTGTGTGTGTGTTGATGTGTTGTATGTGCGTGTGTGTGTGTGGTGTGTGTGTTGGTGTGGTGTGTGTGTGTTATTGTGTGTGTGTGTGTGATGTGTGTGTGTTTGTGTGTGTAGTATAAATAGTTGTGCGGCGTGCGTGCGTGTGTGCGTGCGGCGTGGTGCGTGCGTGCGTGCGTGCAGTGCGTGTGCGTGTGTGTGTGTGTTAGAGCACGATTCATACATCCATGTGTATGAAAATTAACGGCCTGTTCTCCATGGTGTGTGTCTGATTAGAGACTTGAAACAGACTCTCTGATTAGTGAGAAAACTAATATGTAGGCAACACAGCTTTGACTACTGTTGGTAAACTGGAAAGACGAAATATATTACTTGTATTTCTTCTTCTGTTTTAGGAGGGATAGGTGGGGGGGGGGGGGGGAGAGAGGACAGGGATTTTTGGTAAGATGTTGAAATGTTAGCTTTATTAGTTTCTCCCTTTGCCTAGCCACTTGACTCATTTTTGGCCATTCGTGTTGATGTGTTTGTTGGACTTGCCTAAAGGTCTGTGACTTTTTTTTCTACATACAAGATAAGTAATTACATCTGTGTGGCTTATGTGGATTCATCAAGTGTGCAGGCTATTTTTCTGCTTACATTTTGTTGGTGGTGTTGAGAGGAAGAAGGGCTTAGAAGAGGCTGTCTCACTATTCACCGCCGTCACCGTCATCTCCACAATCAACTACATTCAACTTAGGACAGAACGGGCTCCTGAAGTCCGCAGCTCTGTTGGTGTAGGAGACATTTTGATGGTGGAATGGTGATGGATGTGTCTCTCACCTGTGTCTCTCCACTGTGTGAGAACCGTTCTCACCATTCTCATCGGAGTCATCGCCTTCATGAATAAAACACCTCCCAGCTCTGTCCGTCCATCCGTCCGTGTGTGTGTGTGTGTGTGTGGGTGTGGGTGTGGGTGTGGTGTGTGTGTGTTGCGCAGTACGAAAGGACTGGGAGGACACCTGGGGGTGAGGTGAGGGGTTAAAGTTGACAGACAGGTGCCACAACGAACAGAGACAACCGAAAAACAGCTTCGTCTTTGTTGAATCAAATCCTGAAAGGGTTGGGATAGCGGAGTTGAAGGGGGTGGAGGGGGGGGAGTGATGGGGAAGACTGTGGGAGTGGTGTAATGTGAAGAGAAAACAAGCCATAACAGCAATCAACCTGTGTAGCAATGCTAGGCCCCACAACAGGCAATTATGATTCTGGTCCTCTGTGTGTGTGCATGTTGTGTTGTGTGTGTGTGTGTGTGTGTGTGTGTGTGTGTGTGTGTGTTGCGTGCGTGTGTGTATGATGTGTGTGTGTGTGTGTGTGTGTGTGTGTGTGTGTGTGTGTGTGTGTGTGTGTGTGTGTGTGTGTGGTAGAGCACGATTCATACATCCATGTGTATGAAAATTACGGCCTGTTCTCTATGGTGTGTGTCTGATTAGAGACTTCAAACAGACTCTCTGATTAGTGAGAACACTCATATGTAGGCAACACAGCTTTGACTACTGTTAGGCAAATTGGAAAGACGAAATGATATTACTTGTATTTCTTCTTCTGTTTTGGGAGGGATGGAGGGAGGAGGGGGGGGGGGGTAAGTAGGAGAGGGGGCAGGGGATTTTTGGTAAGATGTTGAAATGTTAGCTTTATTAGTTTCTCCCTTTGCCTAGCCACTTGACTCATTTTTGGCCATTCGTGTTGATGTGTTTGTTGGACTTGCCTAAAGGTCTGTGACTTTTTTTTCTACATACAAGATAAGTAATTACATCTGTGTGGCTTATGTGGATTCATCAAGTGTAGGTATTTTTCTGCTTACATTTTGTTGGTGTGTTGAGAGGAAGAAGGGCTTAGAAGGGCTGTCTCACTATTCACCGCCGTCACCGTCATCTCCACAATCAACTACATTCAACTTAGGACAGAACGTGGCTCCTGAAGTCCGCCAGTCTGGATTTGGTGTGGAATGTTTGGATGTGGCACTGGTTTGACTGTGTGGACCGTTCTCACCATCTCATCGGGTCTCTCCACTGTGTGAAAACGTTCCCTCCCATTCCTCCGGAGTCTCGCCTTCTGTATGTCTTAAACCCTCCTCTGTTTCGTGCATCCGTCCGTGATGAAGTTGGGGGCGGGGGGGGGTGGGGTGGGTGGTGTGTTGGGTGGTGGGGGGGTTGTGTGTGCGGGCGGCGGGGGAGGGGGAGGAGGGGGGTGGGTGTGGGTGGGTGTGTGTGTGTGTGTGTGTGTGTTTGCGGTGGTAGAAGGACTGGGAGGACCCTGGGTAGTGAGTCGGGGTATATTGCAAGGCAGGTGCCACAACGAATAGAGACTAACCGATGTCACAGAACTCAAGAGAACTTCGTTGACTTACTTTGGAATCAAATCCAGCCCAAGGTTGTGATGGTCCGGCTGTTGTAAGGGGTCATGGAAGGGTCCGTGGGAATGGGTAAGCTGCCAGGCATGTAAGTGAAGGAAATTTGTAAAAAAACAACCACAACAACAAAAACAACAAATCCAAAACACACTAAGTGTACGACAATAGACGTCAGTATGCCCCATACTAGGCAAGTATGACATCCTCAGCTGTGTGTCGCATGTTTTGTTGGTGTGTAGTTTGTGTGTGTTGTGTGTCGTTGTTGTGTGTGTGTCTCTTCTTCGTTGTATTGTGTGTGTCTGTGTCTCGTCGTGCTGTCTGTGTTGTCTGTCTGGTAGCACGATTCTACATCCATGTGTATGACACTTACCGGCCCGTTCTCTATGGCTGCTGTTCATGATTCGAGTTGTTCTAATGTGTCGTGTGGATTGTGTGGAACTATGTTTTGTTTCATCATTCTTTGTACTTACTTGTTGGCAAATGGAAATGAAGGAATGATTATTTTTCATTTTTCTTTGTTTGCTATAGGGATTGAGGTGTTGGCCGGGGGGGAGTAAAAAAAAGATGAGTGGCAGGATGGATTCATCAAGTGTGCAGGCTATTTTTCTGCTTACATTTTGTTGGTGGTGTTGAGAGGAAGAAGGGCTTAGAAGAGGCTGTCTCACTATTCACCGCCGTCACCGTCATCTCCACAATCAACTACATTCAACTTAGGACAGAACGTGGCTCCTGAAGTCCGCAGCTCTGTTGGTGTAGGAGACATTTTGATGGTGGAATGGTGATGGATGTGTCTCTCACCTGTGTCTCTCCACTGTGTGAGAACCGTTCTCACCATTCTCATCGGAGTCATCGCCTTCATGAATAAAACATCTCCCTGCTCTGTCCGTCCGTCCGTCCGTCTGTCTGTCTATCTGTCTGTCTGTCTGTCTCTCTCTGTTTAAGTGTATGTGTGTGCACACCAAAAATGAACGTGAGCGCGCGCGCGCGCGCGTGTGTGTGTGTGTGTGTTTGTGTGTGTGTGTGTGTTTGTGTGTGCGTGTGTGTGTGTGTGTGTGTGTTTGTGTGTGTGCGCGCGCACGCGCGTGAGAGAGAGAGAGAGAGAGAGAGAGAGAGAGAGAGTGTGTGTGTGTGTGAGTGGTGGTGTGTGTGTGTGTGTGTGTGTGTGTGTGTGTGTGTGTGTGTGTGTGTGTGTGTGTATACGTGCGGTGGCGTGAGTTATCACCGACTCCGTGGTGTATACAGCAATGCGCAAGCCTCACACCACCATTGTTAACGAGTGTTAACGATGTTCACAGGAACGTTCAAGAGATACTTCGCTTGACTACTTTCGGAATGCTTAAGATCAGCCCAGATCTTGTGCACTGTGTCCGTGCCTGTCTAGTGTCAGCTTCACTGAAGTCCGTCAGACTGAACAATGGTCTACCAGGCCATTAAGTGAAGGACAGGTTCTCCTTTCTTGTAAAACACACACACACACACACACACACACACACACACACACACACACACACACACACACACACACACCCGATACGTACACGATATCCACCGTCAGTTATTACACCATTATTTCACCAGTGACATCCTCAAGGCGGATGCAGCTTGTTTCTGTTGCGTACACCAGTTATGTCCTCCTATGTCTCTCTCTCTCTCTCTCTCTCTCTCTCTCTCTCTCTCTCTCTCTCTCTCTCTCTCTCTCTCTCTCTCTCTCTCTCCCCTCCCCCTCTTGCCCTGATCATTTTTTCTCGTTGTTGTTGTTGGTGGTGGTGGTGGTGGTGGTGGTGGTGTTTATTGGTTTCTTTTTCTTCTTTCTTTTTTTCTTTTTTTTGTCAAAGGAAATGCAAGGAATTGTTGCATTTTTTCATGTGTGTTCGTTTGATTTGCTTTCTACTATATATCGATTTGTTTTTCTTGCCCAGAGAGCTGGATGTAAAAAAAAAAGCATTCATGCTTAATCCACTACCCTCTTAAAATAAAATTCGTTCGTTCGTTCGTTCGTTCGTTCGTTCGTTTGTCTCTTGTTGTTGTTGTTGTTGTTGTTGTTGTTGTTGTTGTTGTTGTTGTTCTTGTTATACAAGCAAAGAAAAGGACAAACACCCCCTTCCTGAAAATGTTGATCTTTTCATATACAACAGAAAAACATTACAAGACAGAGAAATATGTAAAGCAGCACAAAAGTATCGGGTATGAATAAGAAATCATGCTGATATGTACTATATACTTGATATATATATATATACACACACGCAGTCCAGCAGAGCCAGCAAGGGCAATGGACAACGTGGGAGAATGCACTCCAAAGAAGTCTCACTTGGAATGACATTTGGCACATGGCCCCTCTCAGGATCAGCTTCATTCTCAGATCTGCATATGACCTTCTGCCCTCAAATGCAAACCTGGTGAAGTGGGGGAAAACAGACGATCCTGCATGCCCCCTCTGCCATGAAAAACAAACAGTGGAGCATGTCCTAAGCTCATGTAAAGTAGCCCTGGCTCAAGGAAGGTACACATGGAGGCACAACCAAGTGCTCAAAGAAATTGTACAAGTAGTCTGGGCTAGTACCAACACCACAAAAGGGAAAATCAGGACTCCAAAAGCACCCGCAACATTCTTCACGGCAGGAGGCAGCAAATCATGGCCAAGAACAACAGTGCCACTCGAAACATGCAGGCAGAGTCTGCTGGACGGGGCAGATGACTGGGAGTGCACTGCAGACCTCCCAGAATGGAAGAGTCACCCAGAGATCATCAGCAAGAGTGGCATGAGACCAGACATAGTAGTCCACTCTAAGTCAACCAAGCAGCTGATCATGATCGAGCTCACGGTGCCATATGAGAACAGAATGGAGGCAGCTCAAATCTACAAGACTGAAAAGTATGCTGATCTGGCAAACAGCCTGAGGAGAGAAGGCTATCAGGTCAAAGTCCTCACTGCAGAAATTGGAGCTAGGGGGTTTGTAGGAACGTCTGCATACAGCCTCATGAAACAGCTCTCAGTTGCAGGGAAGGAAAAAACCAGAGCCCTGAAAGCAATGGCAGAAGCGGCAGAGAGGTGTTCAAGCTGGATCTGGTCAAGGAGGAACAAAAGTGAACTTCATAAGGCTTAATTTCCCTACAAATATCAGGTGTCCCTGTGGCTCAGTGGTTAAAGCGCGAGTCATTAAGTGGAAAATGAGCATGTCCAGAGGGTCATGGGTTCGAATCCCAGCCATGGCTCGTCCCAAGATGGGAAAAAAAGGGGCAGCAGAGGGACATCCGGAGTCATGAACCGGGTGTGGCCCAACCCCCCTAGAGTGTCAGGAGATAAGGGCCGAAACACTTGCTTGAAGGGGGCTTCTCTTCTGAGGACTCTCTGCTGCCACGCTGTCCACGAGTTTCTTTCTACATATATATATATACATATATATATATATATATATATATATATATATATAATATATATATATATATATATATATATATATATATATATGTACTACTCTGCATCTATGATACACAAGCATGATTTGTAAATCATAACCTATACTATTGTGCTGCTTTGCATTACATTATTTACGTATGTAAAAATGAACCGTATAGATTTCCTTCCGAATGGTTCGCAGATGATTGTCATGTCTGCAGTACCTGACAGTTCCATCTGTATCAGGTCAAACCGATATTTATTTATAGTAAACATGAGTCATAAAATATTGATGACGAACAAACTTCATACTCCATTTCTTTCGTTTACGGTTTATGACATGAATACTGATGAGATGACTTTACTGCGGGTTTTTTTTTTTTTTTTTTTTTTTTTTTTTTTTTTGACCTATTAGCTTTACCATATCTGGGTATATCTTTTGTATGTATAGTTGTATTTTTCACATTATGCAACTTTTATATCCCCCTCCCCCTTCGTTTCTGCCCGGGTGTCTTTCTGTGGCTAGAGGCCTCTCTGTTTCCCGTTTTTCTGTGTTTTTGTTTCTGTTCTCTGTGCTATTCTACACCTATATTATGTAAACATGGTTTGTAAATCATTAACACATGCTATTGTGCTGCGTTACGTGTATTGTTACGTGGCCATATAAAAGAGCAGATTCATGTCAATATGCAGGGCTATGTCAGCAATATGGTGTATATATGTATGTATCTGTGACTTTTTTTTCTTTCTGTCTTTTTTTTTATAATCTTTTTGTGCAAAACATTGTTGAAAAGTAAATAATATTATATATACCACACACACACACACACATATATGTGTGTGTGTGTGTGTGTGTGTGTGTGTGTGTGTGTGTGTGTGTGTGTGTATACATATATGTATGTATACACACACACACACACACACACACACACACACACACACACGTGTGTGTGTGTGTGTGTGTGTGTGTGTGTGTGTGTGTGTGTGTGTGTGTGTGTGTGTTGTGTGTTTGACAAACATGTAAATGCCACAAGAACGCGCTGAAGGTTGTCCAGGCGTAAATAAAACACTGTAGACCGGGCTGGTGAGGGCCTCCATTCTAGTGATTAAAGCCTCACTTCCTGGTCTCAAGGTTACAAAAGAAAAGCAATTACGTCTGATGAATTCACGTCTACAATTATGGGAAAGAAAGGAGGACACAGCGAGAAAAGATGAGGGGTGGAGAGGGGAGGAGGGGTGGCAATGGGGAGAGAAACCCCATACAGATTTTGTTTGCATGACAACAGATTAATGCTGTCGAACAGTGACACGGTGTGGCCTTAAAAAAAAGACTATAGCCGTGTACCTGGTTTACAGGGGCTTGAGCAGCAAAATTCTCACGGAAATTCTTCTTAACACCACGAAAATTCTTCTTAACATCGTGGAAATTCTTCTTAACACCACGAAAATTCTTCTTAACATCACGGAAATTCTTCTTAACACCACGAAAATTCTTCTTAACATCACGGAAATTCTTCTTAACACCACGAAAATTCTTCTTAACATCACGGAAATTCTTCTTAACATCACGGAAATTCTTCTTAACACCACGAAAATTCTTCTTAACATCACGGAAATTCTTCTTAACACCACGAAAATTCTTCTTAACATCACGGAAATTCTTCTTAACACCACGAAAATTCTTCTTAACACCACGAAAATTCTTCTTAACATCACGGAAATTCTTCTTAACACCACGAAAATTCTTCTTAACATCACGGAAATTCTTCTTAACACCACGAAAATTCTTCTTAACATCACGGAAATTCTTCTTAACACCACGAAAATTTCTTTTTCTTAACATCACGGAAATTCTTCTTAACATCACGGAAATTCTTCTTAACATCACGGAAATTCTTCTTAACACCACGGAAATTCTTCTTAACATCACGGAAATTCTTCTTAACATCACGGAAATTCTTCGGGGAAAGTGATGGGGACGGGGGGGTGGAGGTGGTGAGAGAAGGGGAGGGGGACAAATGAGGGGGGGGGGTGGGGGGGGGGGGGTGGGGGGGTGGGGAGAAGGATGTCACAGTATACTGAAAGGTCTAGTGTCCCGTTGTGAATAACCTGTATGCGCCACTCAAGTGATTTATTTCTGTCAGACTCTTTGTGTAAAGAGCCGGAGTAAGGGAGGTCACTGTCAGTTCCCTTTCCTGGAATAGGGGGCGGTATACACACTGGTTACAAAGGTGCGTTACAGCTTACATTCACTTAACACATCTGACGTCTTATTGGTTTTCATGCAGCCGCTTCTTTTTTTCTTCTTCCCCCCTCCCCTCCCCCCCCCCCCCCCCCCCCCCCCCCCCCCCCCCTATAGCCGAGGTTCAGAAATCTGCGAGTGAGGTCATCTGTGTCACAGCTCGAGTTCAGCAAAAATGACTCCGCCGTTTTCATCACATAGATGTCGCTGGTGGATATGCCCCAAAGCATTGTTGCCCTATCAATCAGCTTAGGAATTCAGTCAGAGGGGAAAATGCCAAAACATGAGTGTGAAACGGTGCACCCATAATGCAGACAGTCGGAGTCCCCAGCGTTGGAGTTTTAGATCAAATCTTTCTCTCTAGATCCATTTGCTTAGCCCATAAACTGACTGAAAGGTAACTCTCTTCATGATGGAAAGACCTGTGTTATCTTCCCCTGAAAAGGTAACTCTCTTCATGATGGAAAGACCTGTGTTATCTTCCCCTGATTTTTTATTTCCAGAACAGGTCTATTTTGCCTGAACTCTCAGCTTAACAGTTCTATCAGACAGAGAAAATTTCACACTATGTTAGACATTATGTAATGTGGCCATGTAAAAGAGCACATTCATGTATGTATGCAATGCTATGTCAACAGTATCGTGCATGTATGTATCTGTATCGTTTTCTTTCTTTCTTCCTTCCTCTCTCTTCTTTTATTTTAATTTTTTTGTGCAAAACATTATTTAAAAATTTAACAAAAACAAACATCTTAAAACAGACAAACCTTACAAAACTATGTGAATGCCACAAGAACGCACTGAAGGTTGTCTTGACATATATAAACACTGTAGCATGAACAGGTGGGGGCGTCCATTTCAGTGATTAACAGCTCACTTCCTGGTAGCAAGGTTACAAAAGAAAAGCAATATCATGTGTGATGAATTCTCGCCTCAGAATTATGGGAGAGGAGGATACAGGGCGAAAAGATGAGGGGGGGGGGGGGGGGAGGGAGGGGTCAATGGGGAGAGAGAGAGGGCCATACAGATTTTGTTTGCGTGACAAAGATTAAATTTCTCAAACAGTGACACAGTGTGGCCTTTGTGATAGAGACTACAGCTATATGCCAAGTTTACAGAGTGTCTGAACGGCGAGTTTTTCACGGAAATTCTTCAGGAAAATGATGGGAACAGGGTTCGAGGTAGTGAGAGAATGGGAGAAGGAAGGGATGGGGGGGGAGGGGGGGAGGGGCGAGGGGGGGAGAGGAGAGGATGAACACAGTATACTTAAAGGTTTAGTGTCCTGTTGTCGACACTTTGTGTAAAGAGCCGGAGTAAGGGAGATCACTGTCAGTACCCTTTCCTTTGACAACACATCTGACGTCTTTTTGTATTTCATGGCAGCCCTTCCCTTCCCCCCCCCCCCCCCCCCCCCCCCCCCCCCCCCCCCCCCCCCCCCCCCCCCCCCCCCCCCCCCCCCCGGCAATAATCGGGGTTCAGAAGTCTGCAAGTGAGGTCATCTGTGTTAGAGCTCGAGTTTAGCAAAACGACCCGCATAGTTGTCACTGGTGGATATGCCCCAAAGCATTGTTGCCCTATCAATCAGCTTCGGAATTCAATCACAGAGATAAAATGCCAAAACATGAGTGTGAAACGGTGCACCCATAATGCAGACAGTCAGAGTCCCGATCGTTGGAGCTTTATTAAGATCAAATCTTTGTCTCTAGATCTATTTGCTTGGCCCATAAACTGACTAAAAGGTAATTCTCTTCACAACGGAAAGATGTGTTACCTTCCCCTCATTTTGTTTTCCAGAACAGGTCTATTTTGCCTGAACACTCAGCTGAACAGTTCTATCAGAGAGAGAAAACTTCACAGCCTGGGTATGTGACTGCGATATCAGACACTGTGTTAGACAAAGTTAAGTGGCCATGTAAAAGAGCACACTCATGTATATATGCAATGCTATGTCAACAGTATCGTGCATGTAGCCTATGTATCTGTGGCTTTTTCTTCATCTATTTCACTTTTTTGTGCAAAACATTATTTAAAAGTAAATAAGCACACAAATCTTTTTGAAAAAAAATCTTGAAAATATGCGAATGCCGCAAGAACGCACTGAAGTTGTCCAGGCGTATATAAAACACTGCAGAATGAACAGGTGGGAGGCGTCCATTCAAGTGAATAAAACCTCACTTCCCGTTGGCAAGGTTACAAAAGACAAAAGAAAAACAATAAAGCAATCACGTGTGATGAATTCACGCCTCACAATTATGGGAAAGGAGGACACAGCGAGAAAAGATGAGGGGAGGAGAGGGGAGGAGGGGCGGCAATGGGGAGAGAAACCCCATACAGATTTTGTTTGCATGACAACAGATGAATGCTTTCAAACAGTTACACGGCGTGGCCCTTGGAAAAGACTATAGCCGTGTACCAGGTTTACAGGGGCTTGAGTAGCGATATTGTCACGGAAATTCTTAACATTATGGATATTCTTCTTAACATCAGGGACATTCTTCTTAACGTCACGGACATTCTTTGGGGAAGTGATGGGGACGGGGTAGATGTGGTGAGAGAAGGGGAGGGGGAAGAAATGAGAGGGAGTGGGGGGGGGGAGGGGAAGGATGTCACAGTATACTGAAAGGTCTAGTGTCCCGTTGTGAATAACATGTATGTGCCACCAGTGATTTATTTCTGTCAGCCACTTTGTGTGAAGAGCCGGAGTAAGGGAGGTCACTGTCAGTTTCCCTTTCCTTAACTGGGAGGGTCGCGTGCACGCTGGTGTCAAATGCACGTCACAGCTTACACTCACTTACCACATATGACGTCACAGCTTACATTCGCTTACCACATCTGACGTCACAGCTTACATTCACTTACCACATCTGAAGTCACAGCTTACGTTCAATTACCACATCTGACGTCACAGCTTACGTTCAATTACCACATCTGACGTCACAGCTTACGTTCAATTACCACATCTGACGTCACAGCTTACTTTCACTTACCACATCTGACGTCTTATTGTGTTTTGATGCACCGTTTCTTTCTCTCTTCCCCCCACCCCCACCCCCTCCCACCCCTCCCCCCCAATAAACGATGTTCAAAAACCTGCAAGGGAGCTAATCTGTGTAAAGACTTCAAATCAACAGCGTGCATTAAAAAA
>CM065743.1:19628323-19630823 GCA_033310375.1 Conus canariensis
CACCTCTGCACATCACAGCGAATGCCATGTACAGTGTGTGGGAGCAGACAGGTTTTGCCTCTTCATTCTGCCTGACTCCCAGCTGCAGAGCCCCCAACGGCATTCCGCCGATAAATCCGGTCAAACCAGTCTTCTCGGAACTAGGCCACGTCACCTGTCCTTGGATGCCTGACGATGCATAAGAAGGAGGACCTCAACAGAACGTTGAAATAAATGGAGAAAAAAAAAAAACTCAAGAGAGTGGTTTAAAAAGACCTGAGACTTAAGTCTTTCATTTGTCTGAGGTGAAAACAAGGATGCTGTTTTCAAAGCACAACTAGAAACGGGCACTGGGCAATACAAACCAGCTGTAGTCTCCCTCATAAAAGAAGCTGTGTAGGTGTTGTTATTGTTGTTTTGTTTTCTAAAAAAAAAAGAAAAAGAATCAGGTGAGGACAGAGTTTTTGTGAACAGAGCTGGGAATTGTCTCTGTTCATTTGATTGACCATCGCCAATCACTTAACAAGCAGACGACTGCAACACTTTCAGCAACAGTATGAACAACAGAACTTTTTGTGGTGTGAATTAGTGCTGGCAAATTATAGCTCCCAATCCACGTGTCACATCAGGAATAATGTGACATTTTCTCTCAGGAAACTATTCTGAGAAAAGGAAGAAAACACGCACGGCATGTTAGCTTGCCACTGAGCAAGCAAATGAACACACAAACTGCCGTTTTCAAAAATATCAGAATTCAGGACAACACGGCATTGCTGCTTCTCAGGGCGTGAAAATTGCACAGGGAACACACTGTTGTCGACAGAGGTGGTGAGTGTCTTCAGAGACCTATCCAGTTACAAGACGGTGAGAACACACGACAGCTTTCTGTGCATTGTGGTCACAGCGGACTGATACAGGCACCGCATGTCAACGAGCAGTAACGAGCACCACCAGATAGCAAGCACCTGGTGCAGACGATCGAACACCAAAGACGTTCTTGCAAGCTCGTCAACTGTCGGTCGATGCAGGGCTGGTATTAGTAAAGCGTATCAAAGCATGTTGCTGACTGTAAGAGTGGATGCCATCTATACGAACAGCGAGTAGCCAAGACTTCGCCCAGGCGATCAGAGCGGTGAAGACACTGACCTTTTATCAACTACAAAGTACGGTTGACTGGAGTGAAACGTGTTGGAGTGTCATGGCGTGATGACTATCATCGCCCAGTGCCAGGTAGCCGCCAGCATCAGATGAACAACGGGTTGCTCTGCTGCAGCACCACGTGCACGTGCTTCAGGGTGAAGAGTATTGTCCGAGGTCAGTATGACCATCATCTACCAGTACCGGGTGGCCAGCACCTCGTTGGGTGGCTTCCTCAAACTGCTCAAAGCCTGGAAGGGCAGTGTGTACAAACTGCTGTACAAGGAGACCTTGATCTTCTGTGTGCTGTACACTGTCATCAGTCTGACCTACAGGTTCGCCCTCGATCCCCAGCAGAAACGGTGAGTGTCACATGCATCATGGATGAGGACAGAACTGGTCATAGGGTCATCACCACTGCCAACAAAGCATGCAGCTACTGGTCAGAATCGTAGCGGTGCTCGATGTAGTGAATGTGGTAATGACGATTATAATGGTAGTGGTGGTAGAAGTGGCAGAACCCTTGAAGATGTTTATGTTCTTCTTAATGAGATTTTCAGATTTTTTAAAAGAATGAGATCGAGGTATTTAATTTCATATGATCAACATAACAGCTTTTAGTTCTTTATCAAAATGACTGTTGAATGTTGATTCGTCTTTTAACACTGATCGTACGTAGCCTTGTTTTTCTCTTTTTAACTGGATGTACACATGACATGGCCTTCGTGGTTAGCTGGGCTGTAAACAACTTGATTTGAAGTGATAACAGTAGTAACAATAGTGACAATAGCAACAGCAGTAACTGTAGTAGTACGTATGACAGGAGTAGTAGCAACATTGCTTACTGTGATGCTGTCATTGCTGCTGTTGCTACAACCCCCTATCGGCACTTCTAATGCTGCTGCTGCTGTTGCTGCTATGGGCACAACAGAGCAGCCTGCGACTGTTACAGAGGAAGGACAATCTATTTTCATCATCAGTGGCATGCATTTCTTTAGTGCCATGTCTTCTTGTTCTCTTCATCACTATTTCTCCATTCAACCCCCCCCCCCCCTCTCTCTCTCTCTCTCTCTCTCTCTCTCTCTCTCTTCCTCCCTCTTCTTCCTCCTCCTCCTCCCCCGTTCTGTTCTTATTTATCATTTCTTTTTGTTTGTAGGATGACGATACAGCAGAAGTGATAAGTATAGGAGGCCTATTTAACTCTAATGATGATTAAAATTATGACATAGGTAATGACGATCCCCACTTTACATCTGTTGTAACCAAAAAGTGAAACACAGTACAAGACAGTAAATACAATGCGATACAATAACCCAAAAGCAGTAGCCTACAACACAATAGAATAAATATAAAAAAGAACAAATATAGACCTACACTAGAACGT
>CM065743.1:19640823-19645823 GCA_033310375.1 Conus canariensis
GAGTGTGGAGAGTTGTGGACGAGGCTGACAGGGGGACAGTGCAGGTGTGACGGAGTGTGTGTGTGGGAGGGGTGGGGGGGGGGGATTAGTAGGCCGCCTGTCACCGCTGCGATTTCCTGACACGTCACTCTGCAGTTTGTGACACGCCACTCCCTCTCCTCTCTCCACGCCATATCCGGAAAATCCAAACTTGCCATTAATCAACTCTCTCTCTCTCTCTCTCTCTCTCTCTCCTTGTAAAGGACAGGCCTTTGTTTTCTCGTTTAATGAATTCAAGGATGGAAAGACTTCAAGATGACGTCATATTCTCTGTCATTGAAAGCCTGTTCGAATTTTGCTCAACCAAAATCCTAGTCTTCTTTTTCCCAACTGTGTGCGTTATCTGTTCATCTTTGTCAGAGACTCCGAGATCCAAAGGAGTAGCTGAGTTATCTGTTTTTTGCCGTTAGTGAAGTGTTTCACGTGACAACTGCACGGAGCCATTTCCTTTTATGACAATTTTCCAGCTTTCGCAAATTGTCTTCCTTTTTCATGGAAGAGGTAAACGTTTATGGCCACATGTGCGAAAAAAAACATCGCAAAATAGAGAACTAAAAATTTAAGTAAATAACGAGCATGCAGGGTAACCCTTGCGCCCATGATGAAATAATTATGCACCCATAACTCCGAACGAACGACACCAAATCGCCGAGCCCAATGCCGACATACAACACACAGAACAAACAAGGAGACGTCCCCAACAAAAAATGTTCCAAACCTGCCCATATACCCTGCACATGATACATATGCACAACAACAACAACTATAGAACCTGGTGTATAATCATTTCATCATGGGAGCTAGAGTTACCGTACTTGTTCGTTATTTACTGTTTACTGCTCCCTGCCTCATTTCAGATTTCCTTTCACGAAAATCAGGTGACGAAGTTATGATCTGACTGATAACAAGAACAATAATCGGATCACTAATACTTTAAGATGATCACTGTCAATTGGTCAATTTTTTTTATTTCCGGGAGCTTTTTCTTTTAAGTATTCTGAAACGCTTAAGTGAAATAGCCTTGAAGTTTTAAGAAATGTACAAGACGGCCTTAAGTGTTACGTCATCCTGCGTTATAATCCACACAGGTGTTTTAATCAACAGTTATGGGACCGAAATAGAGGCGACAGTGACTTCGTTGCCATCAACACTCGCCTGAAGTGCAAACTGACCACTGAAGAGACGTTGCTGTCTGATTCAGAGTGGAAGTACAAAGAATGTATGCAACCACCGTAAAACGCCGTCCAGTATAGATTGTAAAGAACCAAACTAAATCGCTGTTGGAAAATTTCATTCTTCTTCTTCTTTCTGTATCATAATGAAATATAAAAAGATTTTTGTCCGGCTTGGCTAGTAACCTATTCTTGAATCTTTCAGCTGCGCGTATGTAAGCCTAGTTACGACTTTGCTCTTGAGAAGAAGGGTTTGCATGCAACTGAGGGACATAGTAGGTTGGAACGCTTCATTGGGTATTTTCAGAGCTTTGTAGAGTTTTTTTTTTCTATCTGAAATGGGAAAACGCTGACAGAACAGGCAGGAAAAGCAAACACACGCAGAGAAGTGACCTTCCTGACATACTGAAATCAACTTGGCAGGTTCAGTTCTAGTTTCATCCAGCAGGTGTCGCAGTGTACGGAGTAAGCGACGCTAAGCCGCATCGATTATTAGCAAAGCTGTATGAAAACAAAAATACAGACATGAAGTCCAGGACAACCAACTTCGACGTACTGAACGTGGCGAAAATTCACTCTCGCCGTGGAGAGCAAGGAAAAACAAAACAAAACAAAAAAAAGAAAAAAAAAAAAGAAAGAAAATAAAAGAACTTCACTCGCGTAAACTCAGCGAGCAAGTACCTGAGAGCGATCACAAAACTTGCCGCCCACAGCAAGAACAAATCTCGCGGCGTTTCCGATCCGATCATCCATTTTTACGGCATGTCGCAAAAGGCGAAACACGTGTTTCTGGCACCTCGGCCCTGCCTCGTGACTACTGAAAATTCAAGAAGCGCTAGGCAAGAACTAGCAAGGAAAAGACCCGACAGCAAGGCATAGTATACATTGAAATTCTTCACTGATAGCACACCATAAGGTCCATGGAATTCTGCCATGTTGACAGAACCGTTTGCTATGTCAGCTTTCCTTTCCTGTGTGAAGATCATAGGTAGGATGGTCCACCTATTGAATATAACACAGTTGCAACTTCTATAATAGCAGGACACTGTCGTCACCACGAGGAAGGGCCGCGATCCATGACCTCTGAAAGCAGCCAGCGAAGAATAATGTTCCAAAACAAAGGAGATGCATTGGTGTGGGCTGCTTTTTGTCTGAAAAGGGAGAATTTTGGGGAGTGTTTAACCAACTTAATGTTTTGCGGATGTTTAATGCTATTGATATTTAATTGCACATGGTTTGTATAGCATTTCCTTTGTTTATGAACTGAAAGTAAGACAGATTCTTTTTTCTCCAGATTTGGACATTTTGCCTTTAGATCAACATTTTTTTTAAATGTCTGATGCTATATTAGATACAATTTTCCAGCAAATTCTTCAGCATTTGACTGAAATCGCATCTAGACGTGTGTGTGTGTGTGTGTGTGTGTGTGTGTGTGTGTGTGTGTGTGCGTGCGTGCGTGCGTGCGTGCGTGCGTACGTGCGTGCGTTGTGTGTGTGTGTGTGTGTGTGTGTGTGTGGTGTGGTGTGTGTGTGTGTGTGTGTGTTGTGTGTGTTTGTGTGTGTGTGTGTGTGTGTGTGTGTGTGTGTGTGTGTGACGTGGCAGGCGGATGGAGCAGGTGGTCATCCACTGCAACAGTTACACCAGCTTCATCCCCATCTCTTTCGTACTGGGCTTTTACGTCACCGTCATCGTCCAGCGATGGTGGCAGCAGTTCCGGAACGTCCCTGGCCCGACAGGTAGGAACCCTTCACCACAGGTGAGAATACAGGTGGTCAAATAGTATGCTATAAGTACAGGCAGGAACCCTTCACCACAGGTGAGAAATACAGGTGGCCGAATAGTATGCTATAAGCACAGATAGGAACCCTTCACCACAGGTGAGAAATACAGGTGGTCAAACAGTATTCCATCAGTACAGGCATGAAACACACGTGGTCAATAGTAAGCTGTCAGTACAGGTAAGAAACACACGTGATCATTATATACCATCAGTACAGGTAGCAGCCGGTCTTTGCAAAAGCCAACCAGTCGGGTAAGATAGCACTTTTCTAAATAAAATGTCACGTGTGCATGTAGCAGATGTCTGGGGGCCGGAATAACTGTACAGAGCGCCGGACCATGATCTTGGCGATCCTGGGGTTGGTGGTTCGTATCTCCATCAGGACGTTTCGGTAAAGGGGGATTTTTCCCTCGGAGTTAACATTTCCGATGGGGGATTTGTCCCTCGGAGTTAATATTCGTTCTGACTCCTTTTCCTAGAGAGTCCTTGGAATGAGACTATGACTGAGGTTCCGTGTGCGAACGCATGCATAACATCTTGCAGACACTGAAAGTCCCATCACCAACTTTTTGGAAGAGAAGGCCAATCTTAGTCGTTGGTATGGATGACACGTATACACATTGCAAGCACCGAAAGAATGACAGAGTGAACGATAAACCGAGTGACTGATCTCCAACTGAATGACACGGGAAACGGCAGAATGTAGCGCCCAGCAGGCAGCTCTTCAGTCAGCTCTACCTGGGTAGGCGGCCTGATGTATAAACGAGAGCGTGGATTGTAAAACCGCTTAGAGCTTTGTCCCTAGCTGAAGACAGGCGCTATATGAGAACTCTTAATATATGATGTCACTTTTATCAATAATGATGTTGCCTGGACAGTTAGGATTCCACTTTTATTATTAAAACACTGCCTGTACATGTAAGATATTACCCGTTTAAGTCAAATCTCACAGGTGAAACACTACAATACCATTTGGGCAGTAAAGGTCTGATGTCACTTTCACAGATCTTTGTACAGGTGAGATACATTTTGAACTGCTGATTTGTCACTTGCATAGATTAAATATATATATATATATATATATATATAAACTAATAACTTCCAAGGATAAGTACCGAGCACCATTCCAGCAACTTACAGAGCAGCTCGATGTTGCAATGACTGCAAGAAATATTGAATTATAAACAAAGCTTGCTCTTATGTCTTAGATGGAAGAAATAGGGGGAGGTAAGCATTTTATATCTGCAGTGGTAGATAATTCTGCCTAACTAACAGTATGTGCTTGAGTGGGTGAATGGGGAATAATACACACACACACACACATATATATTATATATATATAATGCTGAACAATTAAGCAGTGGGGGAAAACAAGTGCAGGCTAACAATTCTTCGGTCATTATAATAATGATTCGCAAAGATTTGAACTTTCAGAGAGAGAAAAAAAAAAAAATGAAGATGAAGAAAATGGGGGAAATATATTATAAATATGAGAAATCCTTCACTAGCTGCCTGAGGGAACCATCGTGATCCCTTTTGAAGGCAGGTCTATTTGTATTGCCTGCTCCTAGGCCTTTCGTCCGCTGGATCGGACTCATCAGGGAGACACGGCTGATTGTGTCTGCGCTCCTGGTGTCAAATAGAGACACACCACAGTCCATAATTCTGTGGTGTTCTCACCACCAAGGGTTAAAAAAAGAATCCAACAGTACCCCAAAGCAGCCAGTGAAGGATAGTAAAATGGAATAAAACGAAAGTGTGGGGAGGAAAAAAAGTTGCTGAAAAACTAAAAGCATTATGCAAACAGTATAAAATGTAGGGGATAATCTTTGAGCCTATGCCTGAGGATCCATTCAAGGATACACGGGAGATCAAAAGATATGGAACAGTCTGAGTGGTCAGCTCTGCTGTTCAATAACTCAAGCAATGTCAGTGGCTAAGAATTGTGCAGGACAACCTTTACTTGGATCTCCTAAGAGATGCAATCTCCCACTGATTGACCAAACAAT
>CM065743.1:19648323-19663323 GCA_033310375.1 Conus canariensis
GGACAGTGATCGCAGGAACTGTTGAGATCCCTGTGACGTGACAAAGGAACGTACATTGCGTTTCGGTTTTAATAAGTCTGCTGAAGTACTTTGATAGAAAAGAGGTATGTCTGAGCTCACTCTGGCGTTGGAGAATCTACCAAGGAAACATGAGGACATCTGTTTGCTGAAGATATGGGGGATCCTCACTCTGATTTTAAAAGAACGTCTTCAAAATCTGCCCGTTGGAATGAAATGCAAAACAACAGCGAAGAACACAAGAGTTCGTCTGAAAACCCAAACATTGTCAAACAATTTTGATTCTAGTGCGAAAGTATCTGACCTGCCGTTTATAATGTTCTTTTACAGGTACCGTCTTTGAATTGAAATCGTCTTCCGTCCCCTCTTAAAAATGTGAGAGAGAAAAAAAAATCGTAAAAGAAACGTTGCACTATATCTATGCATTGCCCCAAACGAGAAGTTAATCATTGATGGAACGAAGCTCTCTGAATTGTTTACTGAGCTTCTTTCCGTCAATAGATTATCTTCCCTTTCCTAAGTGTGGTTGACGTAGAACACTGTTCGTAGTGTATGGACGACATTAAATGAAATGGATAGCATCTCCGTTGTGTGCATGTCATGTGTGTGTGTGTGTGTGTGTGTGTGTGTGTGTGTGTGTGTATGTGTGTGTGTCCGGGTCCAGGTTTCATCAGCAAGAGAGAGGCCGACATGTACGAGGAGGTCAAGTGTCGCTACCTCAAGTTCTGGGTGCCCATCATGTGGGCCAACAACGTCATCGCACGTGCACGGCGCGAGGGCCGTATTGAGACAGAGTTCGGCCTGCGCATGGTGCTGGAGGTGAGTCTGTCTGTCTGTCTGTCTGTCTTCTCTCTCTCCTCTCTCTCTCTCTCTCTCTCTCCTCTCCTCTCTCTCTCGTAAGATGTCTATGGAATGTTAATTACAATAATTATCTAAATTTTGTACAATCGTTGAGAGAGAGAGAAGAGAGTAAGAGAGAGAGGAGAGAGAGAGAGAAAGACAGACAACAGACAACAGTAACACAGCAGAGAAGGAGATGAGAGAATAATAAGCAGAGAGAGAAAGAGAAGAAGGAGAGAGAGAGAGAGAGTTGTCTGGTGTCTTTGGTTTTCTGTTCTTAATGTTCCTCTGCTCAGTATATGATGTGCTTGTGGAACTGGTTATTACATATTTTATGTATCTAATATTGTTATGAGGGAAATAAAGCGTAGAGGAGAGAGAGATGAGCAGTGTGTAGGGTGTGTGGTGTGAGTGTGCGTGGTGCGTTGTGTGTGTTGTGTGTGTGTTGTGCGCTGCGCGCGATCACTGCCTGTTTTCATATCACTTGTTTCGAATACATATAACGTTTGAATTATTCAATGCAGTGTAAGGATCCGAATGAAATGAGGAATGGTGCCTGATGTCGTGGCATCTGTGTGTGTCGGGGTATGTGTGTATTGCGTGGTGTGTCGTGGTGTATGTGTGTATGGCCGACATGCGGCGTGAATATGTTATGTGTATTCAATGGTTTGAATTGCATGTCGTTGGTATGGTAGTGGATGAGATGGATGATGGTGGGTGTGTAAGTGAATGAGATGGTGATGATGGTGTGTGTATATGATGGGATGTAGGTGTGTGTGGTGATGAGTGATGTGATGTGTGCATGGTGATGCGCGTGTAATGTGATGAAGTAATGGGTATGAATGTGTGTGTAATGTAATTGATGTGATGGTGTGTGGGTGTGTGTGTATGTGTGGTGACGGTTGTGGTGTGGTGGTGTGTAATGTTGATGTGTAATGTAATGCATGTATGTGATGATGTTGAGGGTGGTAGTATGTGAGATGGATGGATGTGATGTGGTGTGGTGTGGTGGTTTGTGATGTTGTGTGTGTTGTGTGTGTTGTGTTGGGGGTATCAGGATGTGTGTGTGTGTGTAAGAAATGTAATAGAATTCTCATGTGTGTGGATGAATGTGATTGAATGTGGCTGAGTTTGTGGTATGGTGGTGTGGTGTGGTATCAAGTGTGTTATGATGTGTGTGGTTGTATGTGTGAGATGTGGGTGGATGTGTTAATGTGATGAAATGTAATGAATGTTGTGTCGTGTGGATGTGTGATGGTGGTGTGATGTGTGTGATGTGGTATGTAATGTATGTGAGGTTGATTGGTGTATGTAATGAGATGGATGTATGTGGTGTATGATGTGTAATGTGGTGAGAAGTATGGATGGTATATGTATGAGATGTGATGTGGTGTGTGTATGTGATGAATTGTAATGAGATATGGTGTGTGTGTAATGAATGTGATGTGTGTGTGTATGTGGTGATGTTGAGATGTGGTGTGTGTAATGAGATGTGTTGTGTAGTATGTGGTGAGTGAATTGATGGTAATGTAATGAATGTAGATGTGATGTGGTTGTGTGTGTGTAATGGTGGTTGAATGTGTGATGATGAAGTGTATGTGGTGTGGTAGTTGTGTATGATTGTTAATGATGAGAATGTGTATGTGATGTGTGTAGTTGGTGTGTGTGTGTAATGTGTGATGTAATGGTAAATGAGATGTGAATTGTGATGGTGGTGTGTAATGGTGAGTTGTAATGTGAATTGAATGATTGATGTGTATGTGTGTAATGTGATGATGTAATGAGATATGTGATGCTGGTGTAGTGATGTAGGATATGTGTGTTAATGTATGTGATTGCGTGTGATGTGATGTGTGTGTAATGTGATGTGATATGTGATGTGTGTGTGATGTGGTGTGTGTGTGTAATGTGATGAAAATATGAGATGTGTGTGTGTAAATGAGATGTGATGTGTGATGTGTGATGTGGTGTAATGTGATGAGATGTGATGTATGTGATGTAAATAGTGTAATGTGGTGTGTAATGTACGAATGTGGTGAACGACTGAATGAAGCGCAGCTGATAGCTCTTCAGTCGGCACTACCCAGTAGCAGCCCGTTGTGTAAACGAGTGTGGATTGTAAAGCGCTTAGAGCTTGGTCTCTAGCCGAGGATAGCGCTATATAAGTATTCATAATATAATGACACTAAGAATAGTGTGATGTGGTGTGTAAGTGATGTTGATGTGGCGAATAATGTGATGTGTGTGATGTGGATTTCACGTGATGTGGTGTGTCATGTGATGTGATGTGGTGTTTTGTGTTGCAGCAACTGGCCGATTTCAGGGACAAGTGTTCTCTGTGTTTTGTGTACGACTGGATTACCATTCCACTGGTCTATACACAGGTTAGCCCCGCCCCCCCCCCCTCAACACACACACACACACACACACACACACACACACACACACACACACACACACACCCCTTGCAAAACACCACATCACCTCCTCTGCTCCACCCCGTACCCCGAGAGAGAGTGAGGAGAAGAGAGAGAGAGAGAGAGAGAGAGAGAGAGAGGCCAGAGTCACACCTATGTGATCTAAATTTAGACGTTACCCAATCTAGAAGCAGTTGTCTTATACTTATCTTTTCCAGTCATTACTCAGTGAAATACTGTTGACATATTGAACTTCAAAGCAGATGTTTCGATGGGTCTAAAAGAAAATCTGTGGTCTACACATACAGTTCTGTTGATGGCGATAGGTATTTCAAAAGCTGCCGAGCATGCAGAGGGATGTGTGTGTGTGTGTGTGTGTGTGTGTGTGTGTGTGTGTGTGTGTGTGTGTGTGTGTGTGTGTGTGTGTGTGTTGTGGTTATGTGATTTATCTAGTTTATTTTTTTAAATCAGTACATTTATTGTCACACATTTCACCACCTTTCTGACATCCCCACTGCTTCCTTACCCTCATCTCTCTCTCTCTCTCTCTCTCTCTCTCTCTCTCTCTCTCTCACACACACACACACACACACACACACACACACACACACACACACACACACACACACACACCATAACGAGTCCCCGTGGCGAAGTGGTTGATGTCATGGACTCCCAGCTGAGAGGTCGTGGGGTCGATTCTCATCAGAGCCATGTGGGGGTTTTCTGTCCCGACCGGCTCCTACCCAGAGTTGAGTTTGCCACAGGCTCAGTTGGAAGACTGGGACCACACAGTCAAGTTTCACCCACTAAATGGATGCGTCTCTGCGAGCGTTGCTCAAATTTCCTGATCAACACTGCAGGTGTTTGTTTCTCTCGGGCCTGGTTGATGTCTTATGAAAGTAAGTGTAGAGTACAGCCCTGTCGATGCAGTCTCAGACCGGAATGGAAATCCGTCGCGTCATCATCATCATTCTCATTCTCATTGATCAACAACAACAAAAGTCTCAAATTATGTGGCCCTTCATGCCCTGTTGTCATGGTGACCTCGGTGATGTCCTCCCCTATGGCCTTGGTTTCATTCCGTCGGGGTCACTGGTTTCGGCAAATTCAGGGGAAGCTGTCGTCGGATGGGTGCGGTGGCGCCCTCCGGAAGGAGAGGTAAATCACGCCAGCTCCCCAATTATTATCGTCAGTAGGGGGGCGTAATATGTGGTGTCCTGTGTATGCTGGATCAGAAGCAGGCACCATGAAACACCACCGAAGTGACTCGGCAGCAGTGCAGCGTCTCCCCCGGTGGGTTGCCTCTTGACGACTTGACATTGACAGCTCGCTGTGGATTGCCGGTGCTGGAGCTGTGTCTGCGGATTGGGGGCTGGCATGAGGGCGTATGTGCGATACCACTGTGGTGCCACGGAAGATGGTAGCAGCAAAAAAAAAAATAATTAAAAATGTCCATAAAAGTAAACAAATAGGGTAACTCTTGCTCCCATAAGAAAACCTAACACAGAGTAACCTTTATTCAAGACTGGCACAGCCTTTTAAACTTGAATAAAGTCAGACAAAAACAAAGACGAACCAATCTAATAGTGGGGAAAAAAAAAACAAGCGCAGGCCAGCAGCCCCTTCATCATCACAGTAATGACTTGGCAAAGATTTGAACTTAAGAGGGGGAGGGGGAGGGGGGATTGCAGATGAAGAAAATGGGAACATAAAATGAAGAAAACATATTATAAATATGAAAACTCTTCACTAGCTGCATGAGAGATCCATCGTAATTCCTCTTGAAGGCAGATCTTTTTGTATGTCCATAAAAGATTGAGAAGCAAGCTATTCACGAGTGTAACTACTTCTGGCCGAAGAATCTAAGGTTTCTTTTGTTATTAAGGTAATATCTGATAAGGCTCATTGGACTCCAATTTTTTTTTTCTCCCAATGTGCAGGTGGTCACTTTGGCAGTGTACTCTTTTTTCGCGGCCTGTCTGTTGGGCCGGCAGTTCCTGGACCCCAGCAAGCGATACCCGGGGTACGAGTACGACTCCTATGTCCCCATCTTCACCCTCCTGCAGTTCACCTTCTACATGGGCTGGCTCAAGGTCACTTCTTTGTCCTTGCTGTTTTGCTTGAATATCAATGAGACATGTGGGTGTGTTCGTGTATGTGTGTAAGAGAGGGAGAGAGAGAGAGAGAGAGAGAGAGAGGGGGGGGGAGAGAGTGAGAGAGAGAGAGATAGAGAGAGAGTGTATGTGTGTGCGTGCGTATCTGTGTGTTGTGTGTTGTGTGTGTGTGTGTGTGTGTGTGTGTGTGTGTGTGTATGTGTGTATAGAAGAGAGAGAGAGAGAGAGAGAGAGAGAGAGAGAGAGAGAGAGAGAGTCTATACACGTGCGCGTATGTCTATAAATGTGTGTGTGTGTGTGTGTGTGTGTGTGTGTGTGTGTGTGTGTGCGCGCGCGCGCGCGCGCGCTCGTGTGTGTGTGTGTGTGTGTGTGTGTGTGTGTGTGTGTGTGTGTGTGTGTTGTGTGTGCGTGTGCGTGCGTATGTGTGCGCTAGAGGTTGGTGAAGAGGGCTGAACTGTGAGTTCATTAGAAAATGCAACCACACTTATTATATTCATTTATCATAATCATTTATTATCATCATCATCATCATCTTCATCATCATCATCATTGTTATTAGTGCCATTATTATTGTTGCTGTTGTTGTTAGTATCGTTGGGAAGAATAGTGTGCGACTGCAGAACCCCAATGAATGTAAAACCAATCTTAAGTGTTGAAGGACAGTGAGTTTGTACTATCACTATATGTCTAAAGTGTTGAAGGACAGTGAGTTTGTACTATCACTATGTGTCTGAAGTGTTGAAGGACAGTGAGTTTGTACTATCACTATGTGTCTTAAGTGTTGAAGGACAGTGAGTTTGTGCCATCACTATGCGTATTAAGGAGGACTGGGCTGTTGCAGTACCTCTACCATGTTGCACACAACCGTAGACAGAGAGTTATCGCCCTTCATGGCCTCTGTATGGCATTGACATCGGACAGTAAAAAAATTTAAAATATTATCATTATTGTTATGATAATAAATAATAATAATAATAGTAATGATGATGATGATGATAACAGTAATGGTAATAATAATGATAATCATCATCATCATCATTTAGATGATGATGATGATGATAATCATAACAAAACTGATATTGAAATATTATCATTATGACTATAAAGGCCAACTGGAGCGCCAATTTTCCCAAAGAAAGCTCTGAGTGCTTCCATTAGCAATGAAACTGTTCCGGGAAAGGAAAATCACGGGAAGATAACACCTGTCTTTCATTTGCCAACAGAGTTACCTTTTCTCAGTTTATGGGCCAAGCAAATCAGTCCAGAGAGTCAAATTTGATCTGAAGCACACGCCACGATATCACCGGGATCTTGACTGTCTACATTCTTGGCGCACCTTTTCACATCCATAGTTTGACATATATCTTCGACTGAACTGTTGAGCAAGCCAATGGGGAGAAATTGCCCTTGGCATGCCCATAAGCGGCGTATGTCCCTTGAAAATGGCAGAGCGTCACTCACTCTCGTTGAGCGCGTGCTCTGACACAATCTACCTCCCTTGCAGATTTCGGAACATCGTCAATAAGAAGACTGCTTAGGAGACCGCAGAGCTCTGCTGTGGTCAAATGGATTCTACGTTCGCCTTTGATCTACAACTGCACCACCAATCCGTCCACACTGTAATGATCTACAACTGCTCACCAATCCGTCCACACTGTAATGATCTACAACTGCACCACCAATCCGTCCACACTGTAATGATCTACAACTGCACCACCATCGTCACACTGTAATGATCTACAACTGCACCACCAATCTGTCCAGACTGTAATGATCTACAACTGCACCACCAATCTGTCCAAACTGTAATGATCTACAACTGCATTGCACCACCAATCCGTCCACACTGTAATGATCTACAACTGCATCACCAATCCGTCCACACTGTAATGATCTACAACTGCACCACCAATCCGTCCACACTGTAATGATCTACAACTGCACCACCAATCTGTTCAAACTGTAACAGATTCGTCCTCGGGCAACGTTTGATCTTTCCACCGAGTTCCGTTGAAATCAGTTTACTTTTTACATCATGTTACCGAACGGATCCCGATCCGCCCTTGAATTGAGATCCGCACACGGATCCGTGCCCAAATTGAATGTATACATCCTTCAACCACAGTCCAGCTTTCCAGTAAGTTTCGCTGAAATTGGTTTTGTTCTTTTTTGCGCTATCCTGCAGGGTGGATCTGTCCCAAAGTGGAATGAATGCATCCCTGGGCCACATGTTATCTTTCCAGCAAATTTAGTTAAAACAAGTTCTGACATTTTTCGTACATTTTGAACACAAGGAAACAAACAAACGAATGAAAACAGCAGGCGCGGGCGAAAACACTACATTTTGACATAGCAGTATCCTTTTCAGCTGATAATAACCCGACAGACAAATTTTATCATGATAAAGGATTGATAATATCAACAACAAACAAACAAAAAAACCATAATCATCAACAAAGCTTCCATGTCATAAATTGTTTCATTTTTGTATGTTTCTTTTCCTGCGACAAAGTTTTTCTGTGAGTGTAAACGTGTTTTTTTGTTGTTTGTTTTTTCATAAAGTGTGCGAGTTTATTAGTCCTTCAAAAGGACCCATGGGATTGGAATGGCTGTGACAATAAACTGTAAATTGGTACACAAACTATGAACTGCCTAGGAGTAGCGCTTTGTGGAGGGCAGGAGGGAATGAGTGGCCGAGGTGTGTGTTGATACGGCTGTGGATGTGGTTCAAGAGGTTGAGGCATACGTAGGTTTTGTGTCATGCTGTTCTTGTTTATGAATTATGTTTTTGTATCTGTACTCGTGAATCATAATTATATTTCTATGGTATTCATTTTAATTCAGCATGCCAAATATTGTGAATAATGATAACTATAATAATAATAATTGTAATGATGAATAATGCTATCACAATGATAATAATATTAGTAATAATGATAAATCATAACAATAATATAATATTAATAACAATAACAATGATAATAATGTAATAATAATAATTATGATAACAACAATGATGATAGTAATAATTATAATAATAATAAAATCAATAATAATGATGATGATTATGATGATAGCAACAATAATAACAGTATGAATAATAATAATAATAATAATAATAAAAATGATAAATATAATAATTCTGATAATATTAATGATGATGATGGTGGTCATCATCATCATCATCATTCATCATCATCATTCATCATCTCATCTCACCATCACCATTATCATGCATTTGTTTTCTAATTGGTGGCAGGTGGCGGAACAGATGATAAACCCCTTTGGAGAAGATGACGACGATTATGACATCAACTGGCTGTTAGATCGACATATGGCAGTGCGTTTCGTGTCTGTTTGGAACACATGGTCCTCAGCTATGAGAAGGGGCTGGAGGTTTATATCCTGTGATAATGGGAACAGTTTTAGGATATATGATCCTTTGCTGATGGGAATAAGTTTGGGATAAATTGAATTTTACCAGTGGGAACAAGTTTAGGACATACGGTCCTGTCAACTATGGAGCAAGTTTGGAACAAATGGTCCTTCAGTGATGAGAACACTTTTACGAGCAGGTTGTCCTTTACTGATGGGAACAAAGTTTGGACATTTGATCCTTTAGCTATGTGGACAAATTTGGGACATACTCTTCTTTAGGGACAGAAACAGGTTTATATCAAACTGGAAACAACTTTGGGACATACCGTCTTCTAACAATGAGAAGTTAGGGACACATTGGAGCAAATTTGGGACATATAGCCATTTTCACCATGAGTAAGTATAAGTTTGGGAGATACTGGCCTCTTACTCTGGGAACAAACTTACTTGAATGGACTTTCTTTTGTTGGGCAATTAACAATTTGAGTCACTTCGGACATGAGGCAGGTTTTGCTCTTAAAATGGGAACACGTTTTGCTCCGAGATTCCATTCCTGTCGATTGAGATGAAGATTTCCCTTCTATGAGATTTGAGTCTGGTTTTGTTTTGCCATGACGTAGATCCAAGACCTGGTATTTAGGATGCAGGTTCAGATTATGTCAATTGAGATATGAATCCGGGTTTATCTTGTGTGATACTGGGCTCGAATTACGTTACCTAGGATTTGAGTTTGAATTATGATTTTTGGGACGTGGATTCTTGCTCTTTTAGTCGGAGTGTAAATTGGAGTTGTGTGAGCTAGAGTGTGAATTGAAGCTGAAATGTGGAATTGTGTTCTGTGAGCTGGGATGTAGATACCAGTTCTCTTGTTGGGGGTTAAATTCAAACGCTGGGATGTGTATCAGAGTTGTGTTTCAGGTGGCCTTCGCCTTGGTGGACCAGTGCTGCCGGACTCACCCGCCACTGGTGAGGGACCAGTTCTATGAGGAGCCGGTCATGCCGGAGATGCCCTACACTGAGGCCTCGGCCAGCTCCAGGAGACCCAACTTCCTGGGATCCACCTTCAACATCAAGTAGGGAGGAACTGAACCCCACCCCTGCCACCCCCACCCCCATCCCCATCCCCCACCTCTACTTCCTTGTCACTGTCTTCAACGTCAAGTAGGGAGGGCCCCTGACCCCATCCCTGCCACCCCCACCCTCATCACTATCCTAGTCCCCCAACGTCCGGGCTCTACCTTCAACATCAATGCTGTTCCCCAAACCCTACCACATCTTCCTCTTCACCAACTCCACACACTTCAGCCTTCTCTCTCTCTCTCTCTCTTTTCTCTCTCTCTCCTCTCTCTCTCTCTCTCTCTCTCTCTCTCTCTCTCTCTCTCTTGTTTCATCTTCCTAGCCTTCTCAGTGGCATCGATTTCGCTGCTGCTGATTCCGGCTCCCCCATCCACATCCATACCCAGGCTCGTTGTGTTCCAGAGTCAGTGCCTGCAGTTCACAAGAGGCTGTCGGTGTCAGGGCGTCAAGAAGCAACTCGACAGAGCAGACACAGCACTGCTGCTGAGCGACTTAAGTTGCTGTTCCGTGGTGTCGGATTTGAACCAGCGTATATATGACGTACAGAGCGCACTAAGTCTCCAACTGACGGCAGTCACTAACTGGTCGCTGAGAAAGCGTGAGGGAGCCTTTTCCTTCCTGACAGGAGAGCGCTGGGACTTCACCCACCGATTTAACTTCACTGGGACTCATTGCCTTCAAGGGAGCAGAGACCATTAACGATAACTCTCCAACCGTGCTCGATTCAAGGCTGTCCTTTCTGCTGCTGTCCAGTTGCTTCCCCTGCTCTTCTCTGGCGCGGTCCAGTTGCTTCCCCTGCTCTTCTCTGGCACTGTCCAGTTACTTCCCCTGTTCTTCTCTGGTACTGTCCAGTTACATCCCCTGCTCTTCTTTGGTACTGTCCAGTTACATCCCCTGCTCTTCTTTGGTACTGTTCAGTTGCTTCCCCTGCTCTTCTCTGATGCTGTCCAGTTGCTTCACCTGTTCTTCTCTACTGCTGTCCAGTTGCTTCCCCTGCTCTTCTCTACTGCTGTCCAGTTACATCCCCTGCTTTTCTCTACTGCTGTCCAGTTACATCCCCTGCTCGTCTCTACTGCTGTTCAGTTGTTTCCCCTGTTCTTCTCTACTGCTGTCCAGTTACATCCCCTGCTCGTTTCTGTTGCTGTCCAGTTGCTTCCCCTGTTCTTCTCTGGTGCTGTCCAGTTGCTTCCCCTGTTCTTCTCTACTGCTGTCGAGTTGCTTCCCCTGTTCTTCTCTACTGCTGTACAATTGCTTCCCCTGTTCTTCTCTACTGCTGTCCAGTTGCTTCCCCTGTTCTTCTCTTCTGCTGTCCAGTTGCTTCCCCTGTTCTTCTCTACTGCTGTACAATTGCTTCCCCTGTTCTTCTCTACTGCTGTACAATTGCTTCCCCTGTTCTTCTCTGCTGTTCACTTCCTTCCCCTGGTCTTCTCTACTGCTGTCCAGTTGCTTCCCCTGTTCTTCTCTACTGCTGTCCAGTTGCTTCCCCTGTTCTTCTCTACTGCTGTCCAGTTGCTTCCCCTGTTCTTCTCTACTGCTGTCCAGTTGCTTCCCTGTCTTCTCTACTGCTGTCCAGTTGCTTCCCCTGGTCTTCTCTACTGCTGTCCAGTTGCTTCCCCTGTTCTTCTCTACTGCTGTCCAGTTGCTTCCCCTGTTCTTCTCTACTGCTGTCCAGTTGCTTCCCTTGCTCTTCTCTGGTGCGGTCCAGTTGCTTCCCCTGCTCTTCTCTGGTACTGTCCAGTTACTTCCCCTGTTCTTCTCTGGTACTGTCCAGTTACTTCCCCTCTTCTTCTCTGGTACTGTCCAGTTGCTTCCCCTGCTCTTCTCTGGCACTGTCCAGTTACTTCCCCTCTTCTTCTCTGGTACTGTCCAGTTGCTTCCCCTGCTTTTCAGCTCTGCCTCGAAAGTCTTTTGTCTTCTAATCGTCTCTGAGTCGTTTCCTTTTGCTGCTGCCCTGCCTATTCCAGACCCCAGGGTGACGGGTGGTGCCAGGTGCTGCTTACCGAGCGGTGTGACCTATCAGGCCCCACTTCCTCCTCAGGGTCAGAGTGATGACTGGACTCCTGTTCGACGCACATTGTCATGACTCCAAGTTGCTGACTTTGTCTGTACCCCCGCTCCGGGTGTTAAAAAATGAACTGGAAGAACAGCTTGAAGTGTCTCGGCGACCTCCCGAAGCTATGTCGGCGAGAACCTTGTGCTCCTGGCAGGTTTCCCTCCACTTTCTGTGGGTTCAACCAAGTCCTATCTGTCACCAGTCGCCGTGGCGAAGTGGTTAGCGTCGCGGACTCCCGGCTGGGAGGTCGTGGGTTCGAATCCCATCAGAGTCATGTGGGTTTTTCTGCCCCGACCGGCTCCTACCCACAGTTGAGTTTGCTGCGGACTCAGTTGGGAAGCCTGGAACCACACAGTCGAGTTTCATCCACCTAATGGATGGGTTTCTGAGAGTGCTGCTCAAATTTCATGACCAACACTGCAGGTGCCTGTATCTCTCGGGCCTGGTTGACGCCGGGATATATTATGAAAGGAAGCGTAGAGTACAGCCCTGTCATGTAGTCTCAGACCGAAATGGAAATCCGTAGCATTATCTTAATCATCCTCATTCTCATCGATCAGCATAAAAAAATGTCTCAAATTCTGTGGCCCTTCATGACCAGCTCTCATGCTGACCTCAGCTTCGATGTCCTCTCCACATCCGTGGCCTTGGTTTGGTTCCGTCGGGGTCACCGGTATCGGCGAGCCCATGGGGGCTGTCGTTGGACGGACGTGGTGGCGCCCTCCGGAGGAAGAGCTCACTCATGCCGGCTCCGCGACTAAGCAATTATTGTCGTCAGTAGGGGGCTTAGTAGGTGGTGTCCTGCGTATGTTAGATCAGAACAGGCGCCACTGAACACCACCGAAGTGACTCGGCAGCAGTGCAGTGTCTCCTCCGGTGGGTTGCCTCTTGACGACTTGACATTGACTGCTTCCTGTGGATTGCCGGTGCGGGGCTGCGGCGGGGCCGACCGGGCTGTGGCTGTGGACGGGGTGTCGGAATCAGCGGCGTGGGTGCACTGCCTCTGAGGTGGCGCAGAGGTTGGGACAGCAAAAAAAACAAAAAACAAACAAACAAAAAAAGTCCTATCTGTCAGCGTGGAGTAGAGGTCAGGCAGAGTGATCCACCCTGGTTCTCCAGACAGGGAGTTGTGAAAGGAGCCGAGGACTCGTGCACGTTGAACAAAAGCACTAATACAGAGGAAGCATCGAGGACAGCTTATATCCAGCGACAGTCGCTTTGAACTTGACAGCACTGACGACTTGGGTACAAATTCACCACAGGTCCTGACATGCAGGAAGTTCGAAACTGGGGTCATCACGAGAGGAGGTCAGAGAAAGAGCATACACTTGACAGACGTTTGTTACGTCGATTTGATGAGGTTGTGAATGAGCTATCTGATGCTCTGGAGATCAGTCTAGATCTGAGAGTACATGACAGGGGTGTTTACTACGCTTTCTTATTTTACTCTTCTTTACACATATACAGGAATCAGCCAGGCCCGAGAGATACAGACACCTGCAATGTTGGTGAGGAATTTAGAGCTCCATTCTCAGAGACGCAAACATAATAAAACTGAACTCGGTCTATTTGAAGGCATAGGAGACACGATGGCTTTTGGTCGGACCTGGCTGCTGCCTACCAATCTCACGTGTGCATGCTTCCTAGGGGATTTGAACTCAACTACCTCTATGTAGCAGACTTTGACACAAACATTGTGCCACGGTGGCCTGTGTGTGTGTGTGTGTGTGTGTGTGTGTGTGTGTGTGTGTGTGTGTGTGTGTGTGTGTGTGCGTGCGCGCGCATTTGTGTGTATATGTGTGTTGTGTGTGTGTGTGTGTGTGCGTGCATGTGTGTGTGTGAATATGTGCGTGTGTGTGTGTGTGTGTGTGTGTGTGTGTGCGTGTGTGTGTGTGTGTGTGTGTGTGTGTGTGTGTGTGTGTGTGTGTGTGTGTGTGTGTGTGTGCGGGCGCGAGCGCGTGCGTGTGTTTCCGTACTTCCAACATGCTACAATTGTGTACAATGTGATTGTGTGTAGTCATGCATTAACTATGTTCGGTCATACAGATATCCAGTGTGTGTAGTCATACAAATATCCAATGTGTGCAGTCATACAATATCAAATGTGTGCAGTCATACAAACATCCAATGTGTGCAGTCAAACAATATCCAATGTGTGCAGTCATACAAACATCCAATGTATGAAGTCACAATATCCAATGTGTACAGTCATACAGATATCCAGTGTGTGCAGTCATACAGACATCCAATTTGTGCAGTCATACAGACATCCATTGTGTGCAGCCATACATACATCCAATGTGTGCAGCCATACAGGCATCCAATGTGTGCAGTCATACAGACATCCAGTGTGTGCAGTCATACAGACATCCATTGTGTGCAGCCATACAGACATCCATTGTGTGCAGCCATACATGCATCCAATGTGTGCAGCCATACAGGCATCCAATGTGTGCAGTCATACAGACATCCAATGTGTGCAGTCATACAGACATCCAGTGTGTGCAGTCATACAGACATCCAGTGTGTGCAGTCATACAGACATCCAGTGTGTGCAGTCATACAGACATCCAATGTGTACAGTCATACAGACATCCAATGTGTGCAGTCATACAGACATCCAATGTGTGCAGTCATACAGACATGCAATGTGTGCAGTTATACAGACATCCCGTGTGCGCAGTCATACAGACATCCAGTGTGTGAAGTCATACAGACATCCAGTGTGTCCAGTCATACAGACATCCAATGTGTGCAGTCATACAGACATGCAATGTGTGCAGTCATACAGACATCCAATGTGTGCAGACATACAGACATCCAATGTGTACAGTCATACAGACATCCAATGTGTACAGTCATACAGACATCCAGTGTGTGCAGTCATACAGACATCCAATGTGTGCAGTCATACAGACATCCAATGTGTGCAGTCATACAATATCCAATGTGTGCAGTCATACAATATCCAATGTGTGCAGTCATACAATATTCAATGTGTGCAGTCATACAATATCCAATGTGTGTAGTCATACAATATCCAATGTGTGCAGCCATACAATATCCAATGTGTGCAGCCATACAATATCCAATGTGTGCA
>CM065743.1:19670823-19684548 GCA_033310375.1 Conus canariensis
AAACCTTCTCTCTGTCAACAATAAACGGTGATAATTCAAATAATCGTGTATGATCTGAGTATAAGTAGAAATTGAACACATCTGTTGATTTTAACTTAAGCTTCATGGCTGACGGGTTGAAACTGTCTTAAAACCACAACATTTCGTAATTAACTTCTCGGTCAAAATAAGATACATCCGACCTCTTCCTTTACCCCGAGAGGCCATACGCCACAATTAGGATTTTGTGCTTAATCACTATACCACCCATGTAAACATTTTGAGGCCTAGAATAAAGTTGAGCGGTATTTCATGTTAAACTGATAATTGATCAAGAGAAAGAACAACCACCCACCAATTATTTCGCCTTATATATGGGATTTCCGCTGATGACATCATTCACAATCTTCAAATACATTACCTTCCCCTTGGCTGACGTCACATTTCACACCTGTGCACTCACCTGTGACCCTATCTTCTCGCCAGCTGGTATCCCTCAAATAGTCCCATTCCTTTGATTTTAATCTGTCTGCTGGGAACCACCTGGCTTGTTCCTTGATGGCCATATGAAAGAAAACAAGGCGAATCAACTTTCAGACACAATATAAATTCTCAAAACAGTCCAATTGTGCCAGTCTGTAAATACTCGACTCCTTAAGCTAGGTCTTGGCGCTTTAATTTCTGGTGTGCATCCAGAACCTCATCGCCGATCCGTCAAAGATTAAGGTCGGGCTTAGAACATGCCAGCTTTTGATGTTGTCGTTGTAACCTGGTGATTTGGGAGGGAACATATGAACAAGGTCCGGACTGGTCACTAGTTGTACATTCTGCAGTATCTGACCATATTGTATGCTATGTAGCCTATTGTTTGTTGCTCGTGAGTGAGTTAGTGTGTGCGTGTGTGTGTGTGTGTGTGTGTGTGGGTGTGGGTGGGTGTGTGCGCGCACGCGCGCGCGCGCGCACACCCCCCCCCCCACACACACACACACACACACATGCTTACAAGTTTGGTATTCATAAATTCACTTTTACCGCTAATACCCAAAACAAGAAAAAGAAAAACAAGAAAGAAATTAAGAGAGGAAAGACCATGGCTACTCAAACATTTTGATATCAGATACACACTTTTTTTAAGAATGCGTACAAGTATGCAACACACTACTGAAATGATAATTATGATAAAGGAAATAATTTACAAAGCAAAATAATGGCAAAATTATATGCATTTTAGCAGCAATTACTTCATAATATTCTTCAGAAGATTTTTTTTTTAATAAGAAAATTCTATAAGAAAGAAAAAAGACACGGTTACTGAAATAGTTTGATGCCATACACACATTTAAAAAAAGAATGCCTACAAGTGTGTAACACATTACTGAAGTGAAATAATAAAGGAAATCATTGATTTACAAAGCAAAGTAATGGCAAAATCATATGCACTTTAGCAGAAATTGCCTGATGATATTAGCCAGAAGAATGATTACTGCACAGTCATAAAACATAACAGAAAACCAAAGCTTTTAAAAGATAATATTTATCTATTTATTTATTTTTCCCAGAGGGTGATGATCTGGAAAGGATTGATTCCAATTTGGTTCCATCTGGAAGTGGACGGCCCCTGAAACTCCCTGAGCTGAAGCCCACCATCAGAATTTGCCTGCAGCTGGATCTTCTTAAAAAAAAAACGACATGGTGTGACCTGGGAAAAACTGTCCACATCTGCATCTAGCATGCTAGGTCTGCAGTTTGGAGAGGGTGTTCCACTGCTCATCTCAGTCATCAGTCGTGTTCAGCATGAGGCAACACACATTACGACAAATGAAGTGCAAGGGTTTTTGGATACATGCAGACAGTTTGGCCTTGTCGAAGGTGACTACTGTAGGGTCTCTGGAGTTACTGTGGACATGTTACTGAAAGACAAGTCAACTGCTCCTCTTAACTGTCCTGTGAAAAATGGATAAGTGGTAGAACTGGCACAGTACAAGAAACAGAACAGTTCCAGGGACACAGTTTTTCAAGAATGGATTGGATAAACTCTGCCTTCAGCGTAAAAAACTTCAGTTGTCCTCAAAGCAAATGAGAAAGAAAGTGAACGCTTTCATGAAGGAACATTGAGAAAAACAAAACGATGGTAGACAATCACATCTCTCCCTCCTGGAGCAGACGTTCTGTGATTTTGTTCTGAGCACAAGAAGAGGCCAAACTGTTGATGATAAAAGTACTGATGCCCAGGTAAGTGTTCTCGCTACTGATGAGACTGATAAATGCCAGTGTTTCACGTTGAACAAGATCTCCACAGATTGAAAGAGGAGAATCAAAAGCTTCAGTGCCAAATCAGAGAAATTGATGGAGAGGAGGAGCAACTTCACGTGGAAAGTTAGAAATTGACGGAGAGAAGGAGCAACTTCAGGTGGAAAGCCAGGCGTTGAAATCTGTGATTTCCTCTCAGAAGAAAGAAATGGATTACCGGAAGGCCAAATCAGAGATATTGATGGAGAGAAGGAGCAATTTCAGGTGGAAAGCCAGGCGTTGAAATCTATGATTTCCTCTCAGAAGAAAGAAATGGGTTACCGGAAGGCGACCTTAGAAGTAAACCCTGATCTCATAAAAGAGAAAGAAGAAACTAAAAAATATTGGCAGGAAGGTGGTCTGCTAAAATCGAAAATGTGCACTGCTTTTGCTAGAAATGCCAACAATGTAGAAAAGAAAAAACAAACAAACAAATAGAAAGTGCTGTCACAACCCAAGAGACACTGATGTGAAGGTAGCTTTGTTTATTTCTTCCTTAAGTGCTTTACACTGAAGTTAGGAAAAAAACAATTACCTTTGTGTTTGTAGAAAGAAGATGGAGCAGGGGTTTAAAAAGAAGGGTTGGGGTAGGGGACATCGGAGGTTTGGGGATGTTCTGGTGGGGGTGAGGGGGAGGTAGTATCAAGTTGTAATATGAAATCAATGCTTCAAATGAAGTTGCATTTTTTCCCCTGTGTCTTAGTCTTGAGGAGACAATCATTTTGATATGTGAACCATATCTGTATGTTGACTACAAGTGGAGATAATTATGATAATATGTCTGGATCGGGATTTTGTGTCGTTTATTTTAGGTCTCAAACTGCCATGGTAAGGACTTTTTGGAAGCCTATATTTTTGTTGCTGTCAAACTGTAGCCTCCAGAAAAATTAGACACAATCTAAGTAATACGTTATGGGTCCCAAAAAGTTCTGGGGTGTGCCGTTGGAATATTTTTACTTTGGCTGGGTGGTAAAGTTGGTCTTTGTGCTCGTTTTATGAGCGATTACTGCTGATTTGGCTGGGGACTAAAATTTTGATTTATGAATTTTACTCAATGAGTTGTTCTTTTGTCTGACTGTCATTGTCCTGAAGATATATTTCAAACCTCTAGAAAGCACTCTTGATATTTACTTTGGACACACTGCATGTCTAAAAACAGGTTCAGACTGCATAATTACGTTAACAGCAAACGTATAAAAGTATTCAAACGAGCATATCCCAGAAATTATTTGAGATACTGAACTCAAATTTTGCGTGTACTTTAATTTCCATATTCTCTTTGATTTAAAACCAGATACATGCACTTAAATCACATCTGACAAAATGACTGGTACCACCTGCTCTTAGGCTGGTTACACCAGGCTGTTTTGTGGCATCAGTTGATCTCAAAGATACGTATTATCCAGTACCAATTCATCCAGATCATAAAACGTTCTTGCGCTTTGAATGGTGTGGTAAGCTTTGGCAGTTTGAAGCTTTACCAAATGGCGTAGGCCTTGCTCCCCGTAAATTTTACAAAATTACTGAAGCCAGTGTTTGCCACACTGAGAAGACAGGGACACGTCTCCACATCTTTTATTGATGATTCTTTACTCATGGCCTTGACATATGAGCCGGAATAGCTCAGTTGGTAGAGCGCCTGACTCGTAATCTTGGTGATCCTGGGGTTGCGGGTTCGAATCTCCGCCGGGGCGTTTCGGTACAGGGGGATTTTTCCCTCAGAGTTAACATTAGTTCTGACTCCATTTCCCATACAGTCCTTCGAATGAGACTATAAACCGAGGTTCCGTGTGTGAACGCACGCATAATATCTTGCACACACGTAAAATCCCATCACCAACTTTCGGAAGAGTAGGCCAGTTTGGCCGTTGGTATGGATGACACGTTACACACAGCATGCACCCTGCGTAAGAAATGGAAAGAATGAAGGAAGTAAAGAAACTGAGTAACGATATTGAACGATATTGACTGGATGACACGGGAAACGACTGAATGAAGCGCCAGCTGGCAGATCTTCAGTCGGCACTACCCAGGTAGGCAGCCCGTTGTGTAAGCGAGTGTTGATTGTAAAGCGCTTAGAGCTTGGTCTCTAGCCGAGAATAGGCGCTATATAAGTATTCATTATTATTATTATTATATGATGCCTTGTATGACAAGCATAGCTGAAACACTGAAAGTCCTGCGCTTTCTTGGATTCATTATACATCCTGAGAAATCAGTGGTGGATCAATCATTATACACCAGCCATTGCATGCACAAACCACATGGGTACCAGGCATGGTGACGCACGTAGCATCATCACCCACGCTGTCTGGGAATGGTGCGTTGATCGTAACATCTTTCTGTCTGCAGTACACATTCCTAGAAAATGTAACATTGTACCAGCTGCTGAATCTCGTGCTGTGAATTTGGATGGAAGTTAGACAGGTCAGTGCTAAAACAAGCACTGACTACACTGCAAGTCCAACCTGACATTGACCTCTTTGCTTCCAGGTTAAATGCACAGCTAGCTCGCGATGTTGCTTTCAGGCCTGATCCACAGGCTCGTGCATTAATGCATCCTCTTTTGTGTCGACTGGTTTTTAATTCAATGCATTTCCACCTTTCAGCATCGCATCATCACCCATGTGCTACAAAATATCGAAAAAGATCAGTGCAGAGGGGTGATAGTGGTGCCTTACTGGTCGACACAGGTGTGGTGGCCAGTGCTGATGTTCTTGCTGGTGAGAGAGCCAGTCCCACTGAGAGGCAGGAAACTCTTGGAACTACCCAGTCCTCCCCAGATGGAACACCCCCTGAAGAAAACTCTCCGTCTGATGGCATGTCTTGTATCAGGAAACGCTACCAACAGGAGGCTGCAGCTCTTATGATCAACTCATGGGGGACTTGTCACTCAAGGTGCAGATAACTGTTATATTCAGAAATGGAAGCTTTTTACACAGACAAACAATATACGTTTGGTATTTTCATCTCCAGCAGATGTGTCAATTTTTTTTTAGCAGTTTTGTTTTCATCAGAAGCTAGTTACAGTAGCATAAATACAGCAAGGACTGCACAGTGTACTGCGCGCGCGCGCGCGCGCGCGCGCGCGCGCGCGGTGTGTGTGTGTGTGTGTGTATATGTGTGTGTGTGTGTGTGTGTGTGTGTGTTCATGCATGTGTTTTTCTGTGTGAACGTGTATGCATATGCATTGTGCATGAATCGGTGTGTGTGTGTGTGTGTGTGTGTGTGTGTGTGTGTGTGTGTGGTGGCGTGCGTGCGTGCGTGCGTGCGTGCGTGCGTGCGTGCGTGTGTGCGTGCGTGTGTTCATTCGTTCTTTAACTTAACGTCTATCCACCTAACAGTGATCTTAGACAGTATGTAAGTGTTATGTGTGTGTGCATGTGATGTTTTTGGGTGTATGTATGCGAACGGTTGGTGTTGATTTGGGGCGTACGTAGGTATGTAATGCAATTAGGCCTAGATAAAAAAAAAACAAAAAAAAAACACCACATAACTGAATCCAAAACTTTAAAAGAAACACTAAATAAGCAACTAACACCAAGATGGGGAAAATAACATAGATGTTAAAGTAAATGTCCGATTGGGCTCTTAATCAGTCCTTGAACAACTTCAAAAATGTTTGATTCGTTAGAGATGACGTCTTCAAAGACTGACATCGACGGTTCGGTGTTCAACAACCAAGCAGGTAAATAGGGTTTCATTCTATCGCACAAAAAAGTAGATGGAACGGAGTGATTTGCTGGCCACAAATACAAGTCACATGTTTACAGAATTTTGTTTTAAAGGCATCAAGCCTCAATCTAAAAATCAAACTTTTTAAAATCCTCTCTTGGTAGAGATTCTTGATACCTGTTTTATTGTCTGATATCTTGTTAAATAATAACCCCTTTTTGTTTTTGGTGCCTTTTCCCTTATTTAAAATAGTATTCCAGGCTGCGTCTTTTAAAAGACTATAACTCTCATGTAAGGATAAAGGAATGTATATCTTTGTTGAATCAGTTTCAGTGATAGCAGCCTTTTTGGCTAATTGGTCTACCCTTTCATTCGCAGATAATCCACAGTGAGATGGAACCCAACAAAAATCGACATAAGAACCACGTAAATGCAAAAAAATGAATTAGGTGGTACACTTCTGATATAAGTTCTGCTCTCACACTTGTATTCGAAAATTTTAGAGCTTGTAGGACTGATTTGTGCGTGTGTGTGTGTGTGTGTGTGTGTGTGTGTGTGTGTGTGTGTGTGTGTGTGTGCGAGAGAGAGAGAGAGAGAGAGAGAGAGAGAGAGAGAGAGTGACAGAGAGAGATAGAGAGAGAGCAGAAAACTTACTGTACACACTGATAACAATCTGTAGGGTAACAAACTTCACTATGTTTGAATTTCACATCCTTGTCTGCGCGTCGTCGAGTGAGGAAGGAAACAACACCAGTTCGCATGACTTTACTCCCCGCGTGTAATTTACCCCCCAGATAGATATGAGGCCAAAGCTTTTGGGAAAAAAAACAAAAACAAAAGACTTTGCCTCTTGAGCCCTCGCTCAATGTCTGAATTCTTAAACCATACAAATATAGATCTCAGAAAAACAAAAATGAAAATAGAAAAATAAACACGAAAAGGAACACAGAAGGATGGTAATTTGTGTAGAGCCAGATTATTCTGTCACATTCTAGCTCGGTTTCTCCACCAAATACGCATCGGAAATGGCACATGAGGTCCATTTATGATTTGACCATTCCATAACATTCGTACTGTTCTCAATGACAGGCTACAGTGATTTTAGAAATATCTATCAGATATATTAGTGACTGAATTTTGCACCTGAAAACAAAACGATGAAAGAGGCAGAGAACTATAAAATAGGCATTCTGGCTCACCCGGCTCCGCTGTTGCTCCGCCGGCTTACCCAGAATGCCTATTTTATAGTTCTCTAATAGTAAACACTTTACAAACATACATAATGTGTAGGATTATCTGTTTTTAATACTAATTTAGAAAACTTTTGAGACTTTAGTTTTTGCTTAATCCTTCGTTTTTCTTGATCGTTTTCAATAACATCATTTTCTTCATACATTCATCAAATGCGTCTCTGTCTTTCATGTGAAATAAAACCACTGTCTTTAATTGTTCTCTAAAGTCTTTTAAAACTGAGTTATATTTTTGACATAAAATCCACACACTTATCCCAGCATGTCTTCCACTGAAAGCTAGTTTTGATAAAGTGTTTCTTTTTTTGACTATATCCTTTTCTGCCGAACAATCATCTATAATAAATAATGTCTGCGTTCCCTCAAACAGTTTAAAAAAATGTTCTAAACACTCACTCAGTTTATTGCTAGGGTCAACTAAATAGATTTCATCATCCGTCCATATAAACCTTCTATCGTGATATGCTTTGTTCCATTTAAGTGTCGGACAGAAAATTACAATATGATCAAAATTATAACTATAAACTGTTTGTAATAGGTCGAGGACAAATATTGTTTTTCCACAACCAGTCTGTCCACAAATCAATGAACAATGAGGGGTTTTTGTCATAAAGTTTAACATCGGCATTGACACCAAAGTTGTCTGCTCCATAGTTTTAAAAAAAGAATTTAATCTAATCCAGTTATTGTTTTTATCATACTCTCTGTCAAAACTTGTTCAGTATAATAAAACCCTATAAGGCCCAAATGTGTAAGATTAATCCAGTTCAGTTCTGTAAGATCGTTTCTATTTAGACTAATATCAATTTTGTTGCTTGTTGTTATGACCTTAATATCCTCGCCATTGTAAAGAACGACGACAGTAACTTTAAGTTTGTCAACGTCTAAGTTTTGCCAGGTAATAAGAATTCCTTTCATAAGATTGTCACTGACGCCCAGAGCTCCATTTCTCGCCTCATCTTTTAAGACAGAAATTTTAAATATCATTGTGAACGTGTCTCCTAATTTTGTGCGTGGAATGAACTGTAATTTTGTAGAAGCTTTCTTTAAAACCAATTCTCTTCTGTGGAGGATGTACTGTTTGTCCCCAAACGGCTTTATTTCGATCTCTTTCCGACTGTTGTCCTCTGGCATAAGACTTACATGTAAAGGGCCAGAGTTCAATGCTTTTCTGAAACTTTTTTGACGGTCAAAAAATGTAAATGGGCTTAAGAATTCAAATTTTATGTCCCATTCTAAATATGGTTCTAAGTGCCATTTGTTGTCAGTTTTTCGAACTATTTTATATTCATACTGACCCGCATTATTTGCTTCTACATTGCGTAGTTGTTCTAGTTTAGGAAACCTTTTGTTGTCGTCAACCTCTTTGCGCTTATAATAACCATCTTTAGTGTACTCAAAACCATATAAAGTGCCTATCTCACCGTTTTGTTCAAAGTCCTCAACGTCTGCAAGGTCTTTTAATTCTAAAGTTACACACCTCTCAGGCGCTAATGTGACCCCCGAATCGTCTGGTCCACGTGACATTTTTTAAAACAACGTATTATTTTATTTCTAAAACAATGTGCAGGTTATCACATTTCACGACTTTCCCTGTTTTATCTGTGATCTTTATATTAAATGATCTGACCCTCCCACAAGCTAATCTTTTAAACTGTAAATTAGGGAATTGTATAATTTCATAATCGCAATATGCAGCTTTCCCTGATGGAAGAGCTCTTAAAACAGTTGAGGGCCTTCCATCATATAAGTTTTCATCAGTGCTCAGCTCGTCCAAATGAACATAGAGTAATGAATGTAATGCAAGATCGAGCGGGTTTTCTCCCTCATAAGTAGTTTTGTCTGATGTAACTCTAAAACCATGATTGTCAGTTGCAAAGCCTAACATTTTAGCTAGCTCTACATCAAAAAGGTAATGGTCTACTTCTTCTTCAGGTTTGAATGTCAACATTATTTTCAAATTTGCATTGTTAAGTTTGAGAGTAATGTCGAAGTTACTCATTGCTTCTTTTAGCGAGCAAAACCCGTAATAACCATCAGGTATGGTTAACTGGCTAACTAAGTTTCCTCTATTATCAAATTTTTTAATCTTATTATTCTCCTTGGATTCAGTTATATTAAACCATACGACTTTGTAAAAAATTTCATGGAGTGCGACCCTTTGGGTTCTGCAGTTATTATCAATAGCATATTCTAAAAACGAAGGACTGTCTTGAGTTGTTATTGTTACAAACATTTTTAAAACAAATTTAAAAATGAGTGCATTCAAATATACTAATGCAAAATATTCTGTTGGACCGCACTACAGTCCTAAAGATATAACAACTGATACCCTCGACATTTCTGTGACTCAGACTGACGCCTTTCAAGTAAAGGTTAGTACTCCATTGGATCGTTATCTTAACCCTCCTATCAAAAACGACTACATCCCGAAAGTGTGGTTCAGTCATCCGATGCAGTTTTATCAGAACCAGTTAAACTTTGCTGTGTTTTGCGCATCAACTGGGTGTGGAGTGTCGTATGCTGATCATTTAAATCATCCTGATCTTTTGGTGAGGTCAGTGTATAGATTTCATTTTTATTACACCTTCAGACGTATTTTATCTGAACTGCAAGCGCCATTACCAAATGACAAAACGTTTAATCCATTCAGCAACAGAATAGATTACAAGGCTTTTGAAAGGATCTGTAACGAATTTGATATTGACCCAAAGACAGACTTTAGACAAAAGTTGGATCTTAATCATGGTTTAGGCACCCCTTATTTTTGGGGCGTGCACAGAAAGTATAACTATGATTACAATCCTCCTTACACATCTTTCTCTTCAGGCACAACTGTTCACCTCGGGTCCATAGAGCAAGAGCATAAAACAGCATGGACAACATTTATTTTGGATACTTCTAAGGGTCTAACAAAAGCGGGAATAGAACGAATAAACGACTCTATTCGTACTTATGTTTGGTGTTTGCTAGGTTCGCAAGCACAAACGAGATCAAACATAATTGATCCTTCTACTGGCTTTGACGCCCAAAAACAATATTTAGCAAATTTAGAGGATTCTATTAATTCTGCAATTGATTTGCCTTCAAGTATTAAAAGGTACCAAAATGTTTTGCAATACGCAAGATCGAAAGTAGACTTTGCTGTTGGCACTGGTTTATACATGCTGCCTTCTGACCTCAGACTCCAGATAGGAACAATAATAAACTATAATAATGAAATCCTTGTGGCTGGTAAAGAAGAGAAGGTCGGAAAAAACGACATAAATTCTAAGCCAGCAATAGCAATAAAAAAGAATCCCCACCAATCCCCAAGGCCCCAAAACCCCATCCAATACTCCCCTCAAAACCCCACCCCCAACCAATCCCCATGGTGAATAAAAGCGACCCCCATGAATATGAAAAGACAGCACTTGTTATTGGATTAACTGCCCTAGGATTACTTGGTCTTTATCTTACTATAAAGTAACCCAACTATTAAGACAACTAATGACCATAAGTGCTCGGCCATAAAGCCAACTACTTTACTTGCAGTAGACAAAAGCCAGCTAACGATCCCCCCTATTATACCAGGCAAAGAATCTATTGCCTTACTGGCTAATTTTTTTAGTAAGTTTGCAAGGTGATCGAGTTGTTTTTTTATCCATGATTTATCTGACGACGGAGTTGGTGGTCCTGGTGGCACTGCTCCCCCACCACCGCCGCCTGTAATAGCCAACACCAGTGTACTTATTGCAAATCCTAAGGCTGTTATAACGCTCGCTAATGTGACACCTTGCTCTCTAAACAGTGTTCTTATTCGTTCTGCTAACGTTGTGTCTTCATATAAAATTCTTTGGATAGTTTCTCTTATTCTGCTCACTTGAGTTCGTAATTGTTCTCGGTTATTAGACAACACTTCTAGTCTTGCTGATCTCTCTTGTTCAAGATCTTTTAGTCTTTGTGTTATTCTTTCTTTAACACCAGGTCCTAAGTTGTGGTCATCAGCCTCAACTAGTTTTTCTTTTTCTCTTTTTATATGCTCATCTAGTTCACCCAGTTTTGCTAAATTGTTTGTTAATTCGCCTCTGATGCTTCTCAAAGCATGATTAAGGGCCGTTATTTCTCTCATAGGTAGCGGCGGATCGTGCATAGTTTTTAATACTGTTTCTTCTGAAAAACTGGTTTCTATTATTTTGTCTGCTGTTGGGCTTAAATCTTTAAGGGGTATGTTTTGTATTTGGTTATCTGTTGGGAGTTCTTGTAGTGTGTTTTGAAGTTTAGCAACTGCCTCACTGTCTAATCTTCGCGGTTTAGCAATGCCAAGGCGATTTTGATCGCTCACACTGAGCTTTGTCTAATTGTAGTCTTTGCTAAAAACTTTGATGGGTCTGGTTTAGATGTAAGCTGTACAGGTTGTCCTTGCTCGTTTTTAAAATCAAATGGCCATCTTTTGTTTCAAAATCATTAGGGTCTATAAAATCAGGAGGTTCTTGGCCTAAACTTTGATAAAATGATTTGACCTTACTTTCTGTTAATTCACGCCGCAATGATTGTAATGGATGTGTCAAAGGTGTCATTTCACTCATGTCGTCTCCAGGATCAAAAACATCATAATCTTCAATGCCTGCCATGTTTTTAAATAATTAACTTTTTATTTTGTTTTATAAAAAAATGTCACAAGCATATGGCTCGATTCTTGACCCGCATAGAAGACTGAAAGAGCCCTTTGGCGTGAAGGGAAATAAACAGAATATTATTGTTCCAAATAATCCATCTACTATTGATTCAGATCAAATTCTTACTGTTAAATTTCCAGACCTAGGAGCAGATGAAGTGATTGTGCCGGGATCTGCACGGCTTACTTTCAAAATAGAACTTGATTCAGCAACAGACGCAAACAGGACAGTAGTTCAGAATCTGGGACGGGCAATCGTTAAGAAAATTTCTATAAAACTTGAGGGGCAAGAAATATTTTCTTTACACAATGCAGACATATTTCTAATCTATTCTGATCTATGGCTAACCGATAATGAAAGGGCCGATCTTGCGTTTCAAGGAATCGAAAATAACGAAGCACTAAAACACAGAATAGACGCCGAAGATGCTAAAGCCGGCAACAAGTATGAAGCTGTAAGTTTTGCTTATGGAAATCGCTTTTCTATACCCTTAGATTTTGAGTTGTTAAAAGCGCATGCGCCATACTTTCAAGGAGCATTAAAAGACAGATTGTCATATGAACTAACTTTTAATGAATACAAACGTGTCATTAAATCTACAGACTCTAACGCAAAGTACAGCATTTTCGACATCTCGTTAGAGTTTGACATTGTTAGCAACCCTAACTTAGCAAGGCTGATTGAGCAACAATATCAGTCAAAATTAGCATATATTACGAAAGAGTGATTCATCATACTAAATATCCTAAAAGCAGGGCAGACACAATATGGAACTTTAGTTTTAGTGCCACAGCAAGATCCCTTAAAGGTATTTTATTGCTGTGTGAAGATGAAGAACCATTCAAAAGACAAAGTGAAAAGTTTATCAATCCTAAAATAACGAAAGTACAATGTTCAATTGAGGGTAGTCCTAACCAAGTCTACGGTAGCGGGCTTAAACCTTATCATCATTTTGATGAAATAAGAAAATTGTTTGGAGGCGGGAGGTGTAGAAATCCAACAGTAGACCTTGTGTCTAAAGATCTACACCTTCACAGTGTTAGACTTGATGAATATTTAACAACGAAATACGGTTTATGGATTGACCTAAGGTCAACAGAAGATAATCAGTTGCATGGGAGTGGGAGAACAGTTAAAGACGTAATAAACATTCAAATTGATAAAGAAAAAGAGAGTGATAAACCACTTAATGTACATTTGTTTTTAATATATGATGCGCAGCTGAATATTCAAGATAACAGATTAAAAGATATCCAATACTAAATTATTTTATTTTTTAAAAAAAGCATGTCTGTTCAGGTTTATCCAAAAGTGCCCAAAGAAGAGAACTCTGTTGCTGTAGACATAAAAACTTTCAGATTAACAAACATAACACAAATGCAAACCCAACTAGAGCAGGACCTTTCAAAATACAGTAAAACCAAACGAAGGTATTCTGCTGTCTTTAATGCTGTTACATATGTTAATACTGGAGCATCGATCACTAGTGCTCTGTCAGCAGGAACAAGTGTAGGTCTCTTAGCAACAGGCGTAGGTGCACCGGCAGCTTTACCTCTAGGTGGTTTGTCTTTAACTCTTGGCCTGTGTTCATTGGCTGTAAGTGCTGTCAGCAAAAAAAAAAAGCTAAACTCCAAAAGCACACAGCTATGGTTCAACTAATAACAGCTAAACTTAGTTCCTTCAAACTGACAATAAATAAAGCACTTGCTGACTCAAACATCACGGATGAAGAATTTAGTCGCCTACAGGCTGATTTTGAGGACTACAAAAGACAAAAGTTTGATCTTCAAAGAAAGGCAAGGGCAACTTTTTCTCAACAACCAGACACCGACCAGATAAAAAAGGAATGTTTAAAAAAAGTAAACGAAACATTA
>CM065743.1:19684648-19714648 GCA_033310375.1 Conus canariensis
ATTATCAAATTTTTTAATCTTATTATTCTCCTTGGATTCAGTTATATTAAACCATACGACTTTGTAAAAAATTTCATGGAGTGCGACCCTTTGGGTTCTGCAGTTATTATCAATAGCATATTCTAAAAACGAAGGACTGTCTTGAGTTGTTATTGTTACAAACATTTTTAAAACAAATTTAAAAATGAGTGCATTCAAATATACTAATGCAAAATATTCTGTTGGACCGCACTACAGTCCTAAAGATATAACAACTGATACCCTCGACATTTCTGTGACTCAGACTGACGCCTTTCAAGTAAAGGTTAGTACTCCATTGGATCGTTATCTTAACCCTCCTATCAAAAACGACTACATCCCGAAAGTGTGGTTCAGTCATCCGATGCAGTTTTATCAGAACCAGTTAAACTTTGCTGTGTTTTGCGCATCAACTGGGTGTGGAGTGTCGTATGCTGATCATTTAAATCATCCTGATCTTTTGGTGAGGTCAGTGTATAGATTTCATTTTTATTACACCTTCAGACGTATTTTATCTGAACTGCAAGCGCCATTACCAAATGACAAAACGTTTAATCCATTCAGCAACAGAATAGATTACAAGGCTTTTGAAAGGATCTGTAACGAATTTGATATTGACCCAAAGACAGACTTTAGACAAAAGTTGGATCTTAATCATGGTTTAGGCACCCCTTATTTTTGGGGCGTGCACAGAAAGTATAACTATGATTACAATCCTCCTTACACATCTTTCTCTTCAGGCACAACTGTTCACCTCGGGTCCATAGAGCAAGAGCATAAAACAGCATGGACAACATTTATTTTGGATACTTCTAAGGGTCTAACAAAAGCGGGAATAGAACGAATAAACGACTCTATTCGTACTTATGTTTGGTGTTTGCTAGGTTCGCAAGCACAAACGAGATCAAACATAATTGATCCTTCTACTGGCTTTGACGCCCAAAAACAATATTTAGCAAATTTAGAGGATTCTATTAATTCTGCAATTGATTTGCCTTCAAGTATTAAAAGGTACCAAAATGTTTTGCAATACGCAAGATCGAAAGTAGACTTTGCTGTTGGCACTGGTTTATACATGCTGCCTTCTGACCTCAGACTCCAGATAGGAACAATAATAAACTATAATAATGAAATCCTTGTGGCTGGTAAAGAAGAGAAGGTCGGAAAAAACGACATAAATTCTAAGCCAGCAATAGCAATAAAAAAAGAATCCCCACCAATCCCCAAGGCCCCAAAACCCCATCCAATACTCCCCTCAAAACCCCACCCCCAACCAATCCCCATGGTGAATAAAAGCGACCCCCATGAATATGAAAAGACAGCACTTGTTATTGGATTAACTGCCCTAGGATTACTTGGTCTTTATCTTACTATAAAGTAACCCAACTATTAAGACAACTAATGACCATAAGTGCTCGGCCATAAAGCCAACTACTTTACTTGCAGTAGACAAAAGCCAGCTAACGATCCCCCCTATTATACCAGGCAAAGAATCTATTGCCTTACTGGCTAATTTTTTTAGTAAGTTTGCAAGGTGATCGAGTTGTTTTTTTATCCATGATTTATCTGACGACGGAGTTGGTGGTCCTGGTGGCACTGCTCCCCCACCACCGCCGCCTGTAATAGCCAACACCAGTGTACTTATTGCAAATCCTAAGGCTGTTATAACGCTCGCTAATGTGACACCTTGCTCTCTAAACAGTGTTCTTATTCGTTCTGCTAACGTTGTGTCTTCATATAAAATTCTTTGGATAGTTTCTCTTATTCTGCTCACTTGAGTTCGTAATTGTTCTCGGTTATTAGACAACACTTCTAGTCTTGCTGATCTCTCTTGTTCAAGATCTTTTAGTCTTTGTGTTATTCTTTCTTTAACACCAGGTCCTAAGTTGTGGTCATCAGCCTCAACTAGTTTTTTCTTTTCTCTTTTTATATGCTCATCTAGTTCACCCAGTTTTGCTAAATTGTTTGTTAATTCGCCTCTGATGCTTCTCAAAGCATGATTAAGGGCCGTTATTTCTCTCATAGGTAGCGCGGATCGTGCATAGTTTTTAATACTGTTTCTTCTGAAAAACTGGTTTCTATTATTTTGTCTGCTGTTGGGCTTAAATCTTTAAGGGGTATGTTTTGTATTTGGTTATCTGTTGGGAGTTCTTGTAGTGTGTTTTGAAGTTTAGCAACTGCCTCACTGTCTAATCTTCGCGGTTTAGCAATGCCAAGGCGATTTTGATCGCTCACACTGAGTCTTTGTCTAATTGTAGTCTTTGCTAAAAACTTTGATGGGTCTGGTTTAGATGTAAGCTGTACAGGTTGTCCTTGCTCGTTTTTAGAAAATCAAATGGCCATCTTTTGTTTCAAAATCATTAGGGTCTATAAAATCAGGAGGTTCTTGGCCTAAACTTTGATAAAATGATTTGACCTTACTTTCTGTTAATTCACGCCGCAATGATTGTAATGGATGTGTCAAAGGTGTCATTTCACTCATGTCGTCTCCAGGATCAAAAACATCATAATCTTCAATGCCTGCCATGTTTTTAAATAATTAACTTTTTATTTTGTTTTATAAAAAAATGTCACAAGCATATGGCTCGATTCTTGACCCGCATAGAAGACTGAAAGAGCCCTTTGGCGTGAAGGGAAATAAACAGAATATTATTGTTCCAAATAATCCATCTACTATTGATTCAGATCAAATTCTTACTGTTAAATTTCCAGACCTAGGAGCAGATGAAGTGATTGTGCCGGGATCTGCACGGCTTACTTTCAAATAGAACTTGATTCAGCAACAGACGCAAACAGGACAGTAGTTCAGAATCTGGGACGGGCAATCGTTAAGAAAATTTCTATAAAACTTGAGGGGCAAGAAATATTTTCTTTACACAATGCAGACATATTTCTAATCTATTCTGATCTATGGCTAACCGATAATGAAAGGGCCGATCTTGCGTTTCAAGGAATCGAAAATAACGAAGCACTAAAACACAGAATAGACGCCGAAGATGCTAAAGCCGGCAACAAGTATGAAGCTGTAAGTTTTGCTTATGGAAATCGCTTTTCTATACCCTTAGATTTTGAGTTGTTAAAAGCGCATGCGCCATACTTTCAAGGAGCATTAAAAGACAGATTGTCATATGAACTAACTTTTAATGAATACAAACGTGTCATTAAATCTACAGACTCTAACGCAAAGTACAGCATTTTCGACATCTCGTTAGAGTTTGACATTGTTAGCAACCCTAACTTAGCAAGGCTGATTGAGCAACAATATCAGTCAAAATTAGCAATATATTACGAAAGAGTGATTCATCATACTAAATATCCTAAAAGCAGGGCAGACACAATATGGAACTTTAGTTTTAGTGCCACAGCAAGATCCCTTAAAGGTATTTTATTGCTGTGTGAAGATGAAGAACCATTCAAAAGACAAAGTGAAAAGTTTATCAATCCTAAAATAACGAAAGTACAATGTTCAATTGAGGGTAGTCCTAACCAAGTCTACGGTAGCGGGCTTAAACCTTATCATCATTTTGATGAAATAAGAAAATTGTTTGGAGGCGGGAGGTGTAGAAATCCAACAGTAGACCTTGTGTCTAAAGATCTACACCTTCACAGTGTTAGACTTGATGAATATTTAACAACGAAATACGGTTTATGGATTGACCTAAGGTCAACAGAAGATAATCAGTTGCATGGGAGTGGGAGAACAGTTAAAGACGTAATAAACATTCAAATTGATAAAGAAAAAGAGAGTGATAAACCACTTAATGTACATTTGTTTTTAATATATGATGCGCAGCTGAATATTCAAGATAACAGATTAAAAGATATCCAATACTAAATTATTTTTATTTTTTAAAAAAAGCATGTCTGTTCAGGTTTATCCAAAAGTGCCCAAAGAAGAGAACTCTGTTGCTGTAGACATAAAAACTTTCAGATTAACAAACATAACACAAATGCAAACCCAACTAGAGCAGGACCTTTCAAAATACAGTAAAACCAAATGAAGGTATTCTGCTGTCTTTAATGCTGTTACATATGTTAATACTGGAGCATCGATCACTAGTGCTCTGTCAGCAGGAACAAGTGTAGGTCTCTTAGCAACAGGCGTAGGTGCACCGGCAGCTTTACCTCTAGGTGGTTTGTCTTTAACTCTTGGCCTGTGTTCATTGGCTGTAAGTGCTGTCAGCAAAAAAAAAAAAGCTAAACTCCAAAAGCACACAGCTATGGTTCAACTAATAACAGCTAAACTTAGTTCCTTCAAACTGACAATAAATAAAGCACTTGCTGACTCAAACATCACGGATGAAGAATTTAGTCGCCTACAGGCTGATTTTGAGGACTACAAAAGACAAAAGTTTGATCTTCAAAGAAAGGCAAGGGCAACTTTTTCTCAACAACCAGACACCGACCAGATAAAAAAGGAATGTTTAAAAAAAGTAAACGAAACATTAAACTCTGTTCTAAACAGCTCACATTAACAACCCCAAAGGGCGTTTATACTTTAGTTTATGAGTCCAAGCACAAAAAGACCGTTGATATTGATTCTGATTAAGTTTTTTTTTTTTTTTAATTTAAATAAATATTTTGAGTTAGAAAAGAAACTCAGCATGGATAAGATATATGAAGGTTCAGATGAATTGTTTGAAGCAATGCTCGAGAAAGAGCGTTTGTCAAGAGCACTAAATGAGATTGATTTAGAAGTTATTAATCCAAAAAACGTGCGGGAAAGCGTTGTACACGCTATTTCTCAAGTTCCAAGTAAACTAACAATAAACCCTCCAGTTAAAGTAAGGTTAGTTGTTTTAATCGACTATATAACAATAAATGAAGAAAATCTAGAAGTCTGGGTCTCAACTAAACAGCAGACTATTCTTTCCTCTAATGACTTAACACCTGGTTGGGCAGACCAGCTGCTTACACAGTTTGATGTGGCCGCTGAAGAAGCCAAAATGAGAGGCTCTGGCTGGTCAGAGGGTAAAGTCTTAGAGATCAGATTAAAACAGGCTAAGTATGAGCCGATTGTTGGCAAGGCTTACATTCCACTACCTCCATCATTAGTTGCAAAACGAGCAGTTCTAAACATAAAGAATTCAGACAACAAATGTTTTATGTGGTGCGTTCTTGCTAGGCTGCATGCATTCCGCAAAAACGCAGAGAGAGTGTCTAACTATGAACCTTACATCAATGATCTTAACTTTAGAGGAATATCCTTTCCTGTTAGTGTAAATCAGATTGATCAGTTTGAAGAACAAAACAAACCAATAACTGTTAATATCTACATATGGGATGAGGAAACAAATCTACAGCCGATTAAAGTGTCCAAGAACAGTCCAACGATTGGCGAACCAGACAAAAATCATGTTGACTTACTACTGATGTTTTCACCAACAGGGCTACCACATTACACATTGATACGCACAATGAGTAGATTACTAGTGCATACTACAAAACAACATAGCAAACAAGAATTCTGTAGAAAATGTTTAACAAGAATTCCATCTGTTAAAGCAGCAAGCGAACATGTAAAACATTGTATTAGCCCAGTTGACTGTGATACAGAACTAATTACGCCCGGAGAAGGCAGTAAAGTTAGTTTTAAGAACTGGAAACGGTTGCAAACTAGTCCATATGTTGTTTACGCAGACTTCGAATCACTCATTGTTCCTTATGAAGGACCAACCCCACAGAAACTTCCTAAAACAGTCTTAATGAGTAATCATCAGATTTGCTCATTTGCCTTCATCATTGTTAGGTCGGATGGCGCCCATTCAAAGCCAGAATTATACAGAGGACCAAATGCTGCAAAATACTTCTTAAAACGCATGCAGCAAGTGCGTAATGCCTGTTCTAATAATCTAAACTTATCTGAAATCATAATGACGCCTGAAGACCAACAACAGTATGACTCAGCCACTCACTGTTGGATTTGTGGGGCGGCCTTGGTTGCCACCGCAGAGAATCCAACAGTAAGAGACCATGATCACATTAGTGGAAAGTTTAGAGGAGCAGCACATAACAAATGCAATCTTCAACTAAAGTTTGAACCAAAGACATGGAAGCTGCCTATATTCTTTCACAACTTGCGAGGTTACGACTCTCACCTTATAATGCAAGCAGTAACCAGCGACTTCAGGGTGTCATGCATTGCGCAGTCATCAGAAAAGTACATGTGTTTCACTTTAAATAACATGTCTTTCTACGACTCTATGCAACACATGATGGGTTCATTAGAGTCACTGGCTATGTCCTTAAAGTCCTGCCCAATAACAGAAGAATATTTTGACCCAACTCTTGTTAGAAAGGGCGTTTACCCTTATGAGTACATGAACAGTTGGCAAAGGTTTGACGAAGATACACTTCCGCCTAAAGGCGCGTTCTTTTCTAGTCTCAGAGGAAAGGACATCAGTGATTCTGATTACCAGCATGCTCAAGATGCGTGGCAGAAGTTAGAGTGTAAAACGATGGGAGACTATCATGATTCCTATTTAATGGCGGATACCGTTTGTTGGCGGACGTCTTTGAAAATTATAGGAAGACCTGCATGAAACATTACAGCCTGGATCCCGCGCATTACATTTCTGCGCCCGGGATGAGCTGGGACGCTTTCTTAAAATTTACTGGAGTACAAATTGATTTATTGTCTAACCTGCCAATGCTTCAGATGATTGAAAACGGATTGCGTGGGGGAATCAGTATGGCGTCGCACCATTACTGTAAAGCAAACAACAAATACTTGGACGACTATGATCCAAGTAAAAGGTCTAACTATCTCATGTATTTAGATGCAAACAATCTGTATGGATGGGCAATGGCGCAATCACTTCCATTACGCAACTTTAAAATGTACACAGACGGTGATACAGATAATATTCAAAAAGCATTAAAGTGGTTGGGCAGTTTGACGCCAGATCAACAGTGTGGATACATTCTAGAAGTTGACTTAGAATATCCTCAGAAACTCCATGACCTGCATAATGACTATCCATTAGCAGCAGAAAGTCTAAAGATGGCAAAAACAGAACCACCTAAACTTGTGCCTAATCTTCGAGGCAAAAAAAATTATGTCTGCCATTACAGGCTTCTACAATTTTATTTAAGACATGGTTTGAAGTTGACAGCTGTTCATCGTATAATTGCTTTTGATCAAGAACAGTTCATGAAACCATACATAATGAAGAACACTGATCTCAGAACTAAATCCACAGATGCTTCAGAAAAAGACTTTTTCAAGTTGATGAACAACAGCTGTTTTGGAAAGACTATGGAGAATCCGCACAAGCGTAAAGATGTTAGATTGGTCACCAGAGAGAACGATGCAATTAAGCTAACTTCTAAACCTAATTATCAGGACTTCAGAAGATTTCATGATCAGCTTTTTGGCATAATGATGAAAAAAAAGAAAGTCAAATTGGATAAGCCCGTTTTTATTGGGTTTACTGTTTTAGAGCTGTCGAAGCTTTTGATGTTAGAATTTCTTTATGACTACTTTAAGCCCTTGTATCCAGAGTCCAGAGTTCTGTACACAGATACAGATTCCTTTGTTATAGATATCCCTACTGAAGATATCTATAAAGACATGGAATTAGAAGTAGCTAAAGGGCATGCGGGATGGTACGACACATCTGATTATCCTAAAGATTCGCCTTTGCATTCAACTGTTAACAAGAAGGTTTTAGGTAAGATGAAGGATGAATTATCTGGAGGTGTGATCAAGGAGTTTATTGGTTTAAGGTCGAAAATGTACAGTCTTTCAAGCCAAAAAAAAGTTGTTAAAAAAGCAAAGGGAATATCTCGTAGTGTTGTGCAATCAAGCATATCCCATGACAACTATAAAAAAGCATTGTTTGACAATAAGACTTTTCATCATGACAACGTAAAACTACGATCTAATCTACATGAGATCAACACAACTGTTGTAACAAAGAAGTCATTAGATAGAACAAACACAAAACGTGTGTTTGTTAATCCAGAGTTTTCATATGCAATCGGGCATTGGAAAACAGCATAATTACATACCTTCTTCATCCGCGGGTTTATATTTTTCCTCAAATTTATCTAGAAGCTCAATCATATCAATATCCAATTCAGACAAAATTTTTCTCATGTTTGCTTGATGTGCACGAATTTTTTTTATTTTTTCAAGATATTCTTTATCCCATATTTTGATAATCAAAATTTGGGATTTTGGGCGTAGGCGATCAGGATGCGTTGCCATGTACCGATGAATCCACTTAATTGTTTCCTTAATAGCTGAACACGTATCATATGATTCTTGTATTAATTTTAAGGTCTCTTTTTTTATCATCTTTTTAGTTTCATGTAAGATTTCTTCCTTTTGAGCTTCCATTTTAAACTCAAATATATTTACGTAAATTAATTAAGCAGAACTGTGTCTGGCGGGATTATTTGCAGTTCTTCTTTCACAAAAGATCTTTGAGGGGCTGGTCGTTTTGTTGTGTCAGTTTCTCGTAAATAATACACGGGCGGATTCATCTTTACAATTCTTTTTATTTCATATGAGTCAACACTCCAAACTGGATCGGTTGCCCTGATGCGGGTGTCCCCTTCTGCTTCTCCCAGTAAATAAAGGTACCTTACTTTCAAACCAAATGGTAATAGTTTGCTTGATGAACTGGCGTCTCCTTCAACAACATTTATTTTTTGTTTTTTGATTGCTTGTACTGGTTTTAGACCTTTAAATTCTTCATTATTCATTGCACGTAGAACTGAGGGCAGTCTTCTAACCCATTCTGTGTTGCGAGAATTGTCAATCAGCTCTCTGTGATACTGGTAGGAAAAAAGCCTTTCAGATAACTGTTTGTTAAAGTTTTCAACCAAACCCTGTGATCTGTGAACTCCTGGAATGCCTCTTTTAATGGTAACTCTATGTTTTAACAATAATTGATTTACTTGACCTTTAAATTCTTTTCCATCATCGACTTGAATCATGCGAGGATAAGTTAACGGGCCTCGTTGATATATCAGTTGTAAAGCGACAGCAACAGCAGAAGCACTCTTTTGTGTTAATGGTTCAGCATCTTTGTATCTTGAAGCTATGTCAATGACTGTAAGTGCGTACTTAAATCTTTTTCGTCTAATCGTATCATGGGGTAAATATAGAAGATCCATTTGATGGGTGTCGTTCGGTATTGTGTTGACAAAGTGTGGTCTTTGTATTCGTTTAGGCGCTGGTAAATAAATTTGCCAAATCGCTTGTTTAGATAACCATTCTTTTGCTGTTTGTTCACTGACTCCCGCTGCTTGGCTAAGCTTTTTAATTGCTGTTATTCCCTTCCAATATCCTTTTGGAGAATAATAGATTTTGTACATTTTTATTCAGCCAATACTTTGTGCAACAAAATACACAGCGGTCATGCCAAAGACAATAAACAATATTTCTTGCATCTTTTGTTTTTCTGATGGTTGATAAAAGTCGCTAAATTTTGGTGGGGGCAATGTTTCAACTTGTTTGCCTGTTACTAGAAAATATTCTTTTATTGCCTGGTCAACATCTTTAAATGTGTAAGCTGCATGTCCCTGTTGTTTAAGTCTGTCGTTAATAAAATCTAACTGCTCCATTCTTTGCTTTTCATAGGTGTCTTGTGCAGCAGCTAGTTGCTCCATAGCTCTGTTATGTCTTTTTCTCTCATTGTTATTTTGTAGTTTACTAAATGCGTAATTACTTCCGCTAAAAGCAAGCGCATTAACCACAGCGCCACCAATCATCATTACGAGTGAAGCCATTTTTATAAATGTATTTTTTTTTAATTTTACATATTGATACTGTCTGGAATTATTCCTTGCTTAACTAGAAAATCTTTCGTAGCAAATGAAGCTGTAATAACAGCAATCAGCTTTGCTGAGTCTTCAAAGTCTAGTTTGCCAAGATCTGCTGGTTTTATTTTTAACAGGCTTTTACCAAGCATTGTGTATCCTACACTTAGGCCTCCAATAACAGCAGAATGGTATACAAGGTTAGTAATAGTTTTTTCGGTGCTCATTTTTAAAAAATAAAATAATTATAATTAATAAAAAACATGAACAGCGATGATCTACTTCCTGAACTTATGATTACAAATGATCAAGTTGATGACCAAGCTATTATGCGCCAAAAGGAAAGGCTGTATTCTTTAGCAGCATGTGGAAAAACAAAACAGTACCTTGGAAATGAATTCAGCATAGAACAGATTCAACAAATGTCGCCACAAGACATTGTAAAGTATCACAACAGGTATGAAGCGCAACTGGGGTCAAGAATGGTAAAAAGTGTTGGGCAAACGGTTCTTAGTTTGTACACTAAACTAGTTAGTAGATTTGCTCCCATTGATTCTGAACAAGATTTTATGTATGATTTAACACAGGATCCAGTTTTAACAAAGACATTAGAGTCTCTAGGATGTGATATATATTACAGATTTGGAACATTGTTATCGCCATTAATCATGGATTAATTACTTTTAATCATATAGATTTTGTTTCCCTTCAAAATGACCGAGCCAGAAAATCAGCAGAATCAGAATCAGAAAATACTGATGGAGAAAGTGACTAGTAAAAAGCCTCCTCATCCTGGGCGTGTTGCAGCAGGAAAAAAATTAGCAGAGTGGAACAAACAAAAAAAATTAATGTTCCGAGCACAGAATATAACTCATAATGAAAACATAACATCGCCAACGCCAACAGTTGTTTCAATGCCAGCTGTAAATACACAAGAACAAGTTGATTCAAGACCTACAACAACAGGGTTGTCTACAACACCAAAGTCGTCATGGAATATTGAATTTAAAACAGTTGTCATTTTTGGCGTCATTGCTGCTGGGGGTGGTTATTACGGTTATAAAATATATAAACAACGCCAGCAAAAACCAAAGCAGTCCAAAAAATCTCAGCCACTAAATACAGAAGCCGAACAAAAAAGCATGCCAGAACTGCCAACAACAAAATCTCATTTTGATCCATTTGATATGCAATAATATGTTAAGAACTTAATAAATAATTATAAGTGACTTGAATAAGAACTTGATAACGACTTGATGACGACTTGATAAAATCTTAAATAAGAACTTGATAAGAACTTGATAAGAACTTAATGACGACTTGATAAGAACTTAATGACGACTTGATGACGACTTGTTAAGAACTTGAATAAGTACTTGAATAAGTACTTGAATAAGAACTTGTTAAGAACTTGATGATGACTTGTTAAGAACTTGATGTTGACTTGTTAAGAACTTGAATAAAAACTTGTTAAGAACTTAAATAAGAACTTGAATAAGAACGTGATGCCGACTTGAATAAGAACCTAGAACGACTTAATGACGATTTTTTTTTCACAATTAATTGTTACATTCTTTTCCGGGGAGACAACTCCCTTCTGCCTTTATGTAGTACTCTAGGCCAGACATGTCTGGCCCCGGCTTACTCAACTGCATAATTGCCGAGTCGAAGCGTCGCACTGTTTCCTGGTTCGTGTCAAGTTACACATAAGGGCGTCAGGCCGCCACGCAGCATTGTATAAATTTAGACGGCTAAATTCCCCACCGGCGTCATTTAGTACAGGCGTTAGACGTCATTGTATAAATTTAGGCGGCTAAATTTCCAAACATATCAAAACATGTTTCTTACCTTCCCCCAATCACAAGACTAGATAGAATCAGCTGATTAGTAACAGTGACGACATTTCCGCCCAGCACTTGTGTTGTTAGCAACTAAACCTAGCTGTCTTGTCATTTGCGGGTGTGCAGTGCAGTCGTGTTTTCAGTTAGAAAGTGTTGTGTTATGTCGCAAGACAGTATCTCTTCTGAATTAGAGATAGAACTTCTTGAATCACAAACCGTTAATCAAGAATTGCTATTTCATTGAAGTCTACTCCATGAGAAAAGAACTAAAAGCAATGTTTTCATATAGTGAGGAGATAAGGCAGTATTGGTCCACTCCCATTCAACTACCAATGCAGCTTGAAACACGATCTTCTCAAGAGCCACAGCAGGGAACTGCCACGGTCTAGCTAGACCGCGTGAAATGAATATTAAACAGGCACACGTCACAGCCTATAGCAGAAAGCCACGCTTCAACGGCCGCGGTCTAGGTGGACCGTCGCTTTGTCACGTCCTATTCAACAGGCTGCCTATTCAGGCGGCCGCCGGGTGTACTTTATACAATTGTCTTGTTTGTTGAATCAAGCTTTTAATAAGTGCACTTGGTGGCTGCTTAGAATAATCTTCAACAACGTGCCACGATTCTACGCTTGTGTGAACACACATCCCACCCCTTTCAGACACTCCCTATTCAGATAGCTTTCAATAGCCAGTCATTCCTCACAATAGAATGAAATCCCAACTTGGTTGACAAATAGCCCTCCTAAGAATAAAGGCATGGTTAACCAAGTCCCCATTGTTTTGTTTGTTTACTTCTTAACGGTCCAGTGACAGAGAACTATAAAACAGATAATCCTACACATTATGTATGTTTGTAAAGTGTTTACTATTAGAGAACTATAAAATAGGCATTCTGGGTAAGCCGGCGGAGCAACAGCGAAACCGGCTTCAGCCGGTTGGAGCTGGCGGAGGTGGGTGAGCCAGAGTGCCTATTTTATAGTTCTCTGAGGCTTAATAACGTATGTCACACACATACACATGCAAAGAGAGAGAGAGACAGACAGACAGACAGACAGACAGAGAAAGAGAGAGAAAGACAGAGACAGAGAGACAGATAGAGAGTTAGTGAAACAGACAGACTGATAAACAGATAGGGGGCGCTAACACACACACACACACACACACACACACACACACACACACACACAGCTAGCCGGCTAGCTATGCAAAAAGGTCAAATTGCTGCCTTATCTTATCATGTCCACGATATTTGTCATCTTTAATATACAAGCTTCGACTGAATTCGTCGAAAACCAAGTTTTCCCAAAGTGTAGCATGTGGTTGTTCAAATCTTCTATCAGTGGACCATATTCTTTTTCATTGTTCAAATTAACTTCATTGTATAAAGAATCGAACGGGGATGTGACTGTACACGATTCTATCAAAACAATAACCCACAAACCAGAAATTGTGCAAATAGCAAAAGTGCTTCCCATGCATCAAATTAGTACATTTTATAAACGCTCCCCTTCCCCTTGCTCCTTTTTTGTGTTTTTGTTGTTGTTGTTGTTGTTGTTGTTGTTGTTAAGTTTAATATCACCAAGTGTGAACAGACTCCAAATTAAAGAACTCACTCACTCACTCACTGCCTTGTATTTTTTGTTAATAGGCTCAAAGAGGGTAGAATCTGAGACGACTGTCTCCATTACTGATTCGTGATTCCTTTCCCAATGGAATGCACCCTCTGAAGGTTTAGAGATAACTGTGTGACCGTGAACACGTTTCTAATTGGAGTAACAAACCAGTTTATCTGATTCAAGTTTCCTACTTAAAAAACAACAACAACATTATCCTAACAAACATGCAAACGAAGGCCGAGCACTATTGGTGGCAAACGCGAGTTCTCTCCCTTGACTCTTCAAGAAGTCAGCGGACCGGACCATCACCCTGAACAACCGTTAACCACCTTCCTCCAGCTCCGTCAACTGACTGCCAAGGCCTGGATCTCCACAAATGCTGTCAGTCCGTTGTGTGGTTGTTTGTTTGATTTTTTTCTCCCTCTGTATCCCTTCCTCAGCATTTCTCTGGCGGATGTCTGAGCAAGGCCATTGGGCTGTGTTCCATCACCACATTGTAGTTTTCTTTTCTTGGCTCATATCAGCAGTCTTTCAGACAGTTCCATGAGTTTCTCAACGATTTCCTGCTCTGGTTCATTGGAGATATGTTGTCAGTGTCTATGATGTCTAAAAATCTTCCGGTAACACTGCATTACCATGCAGTAGATTCTTCTGTCTGAATGTGCACTGAGCGTCCGTATCTCACAGACATACATGATGAGGGAATATACTGGTGTGCGTGGAGGTTTCATCTAGTGTTTTATGGAGTTGTTATTGTTGTCCCTGACCAAGGCCTTCGATACTGTCAATAGAGTGGGCCTGTGGAAGATCATTGCCAAATGCGGGTGCCCACCTAAATTCATCTCTACGGTGTGGCAATTCCATGATGGCATGCAAACCCATATCCAGGACGATGGAGAGATATCTAGCCCATTCCCTGTCACAAATGCCGTAAAGGAAAACTGTGTTTTGGCACCCGTTCTGTTCAGAATCATGTTCTCTGCAATGCTGACTGATGCCTTCAGAGAAGGAGACTTAGGCATCGACATCAGAGTCAGAACAGATGGAAAGCTGTTTAACCTCAAAAGGCTCCAGGGAAAATGTAAGGTTATGGCAGATATCATCGGGGACTTTCTGTCTGCTGATGACTGCACTTTCAACACTGGCTCCGAAACTGACATGCAGTTCAGCATCAACAAGTTCTCAATAGCCTGTGCTTACTTTGGTCTCACCATAAATACAAAGAAGACAAGTTCTGCATCAACGTGCACCAGGCAGACCCGACCATGAGCTTCACATCACAGTCGATGGTGTGAGACTTGCTGCAGTGAGTAAATTTACCTACCTTGGCAGCACACTGTCCCAGAACGTCATCATCGACGATGAAATGAACATCAGAACTGTAAAAGCAAGTGCATCAATAAGGCTGCACCAGAAACATTTTTCTGCACGCTGGTTGGTGTCTAGCTCTTCTCACTGTCTTTCTACTGTTGTTTTGATTCAGCTCTCCTTATCACTCGTTATTTGTTTTTAACCAGTTTCCTCATTCATAGTGCTCTGCTACACCTTACCTCATTCTTCTTATGCGGTTTTAACGAATCTTAAAGATATTGCCGTTTACCCATGCATGGATTTCCATCGACTTATTTCCAGGACCTCTGCTGCTGTGTCAGTCATTACTTGGTCGAAATGGATTGTGAAGGCCTCTGGGTCTTTTTCAAGCAATAGTCGTGGGGTGAATTTTCCTTCCATGGCCGTTCGATTGTTCAGCGAAGTCAGAATCCTTCAGTTTGTCAAGACTGAATTTGAGACGGCTATTTTTCACTCTCGTGTCTTTCAACCATAATTGGCCATGACAAGGTCGTAATATCTACAGATATCAGGTCCTGTCCAGTGTCCTCATTTTAGCTTACTAATGCCAGACCTATCCTGGTTCTTCACAGGAATGTAGCCTATCTTGTCGTGAGACTGACCTCTTCAGGATGTCTTGTCCGTCGTTGGGATGCTTTGTGCTAATAAAGAATTTCAGCAAGAATCGAGACGTCATTTGCAAATTCTAGCAGATGTAATCCTTGATAATTGATGGTCTTAGACGATTAGAAATTCCCAAAGTTATTATGGAAATCTATACAACGTTGGCATCCCATTTAAGTTGAACGATGAACATATCTTTCTTCTCATCTTAGTTGATGACTTTTTAAAGCTGTAACCCTAATCTTAATTCTGAACGTACCTTAACATTACAAATCCTTATCAAAACATTGGCTGATGATCTGTGCCTTTTTTCTGCCGGGTGGCTTAAAAAAAAACCCTGAAGCATGAAATAACAACAACAACAACGAGAAGAGATTCGTAAAATGCACCGTTTCCGATCTAAAAAAAATAATAGATAAAAAGAACAAATCAAACTTCAATGCTTTTGTCCATCCCGAATGCTAATGCCCCGCCTGACTTCAAACTTATCACAGAACAGATATATCGGCTCACTGTTTCCAGCACGCCATGTTGAATTCACTAACACTCTGACCACATTGAACCACCTGGCATTTTTCTTCTGTTAGTTTTCATTCCTAATTTCCCCAAAGTTGGAGCATGGCTGCCTTAATGGTGGGATAAAAAAAAAACGGTCATACACACAAAACTCCACTCCCTTCGTTGGGTAGATGGAATTAATCCTTGCCTGTCTATACAGGGAGTGCCCGCAGGAGTATCAGCCTGCATATGCAGAAAAAAAACAACTAATCATTACTTGAATAACATTAAACAGCATGTGTCAATATGCTCTGCAGTTTGTTCAATCACGTTTTGGAGGTAACAGTATGGTTTCCTAGTACCTGTCTACCAGTCTTGTAGACACCTGTGTTCATCTCATTTATCTTTTCTTTAAAAGTAGTGACGTCCTCTTTCATCCCCAACATCTTTCGGTGACATTATTTTAATACCTTTGCATACCCTCAGTTCTGAATGTGGGAAAAGCATCATCTTCATGTTTTAATAAACACACACACACACACACACACACACACACACACACACACACACACACACACACACACACACATTGGAAAAAAGACATAAAAAAATAAAAAGAAGAGAATAAAAAGAAAAAGTAATTCTCCCCATTATATTTAGTCTTGTATCCCCTTGCATCTTTGCCGCTATCTCTCTCTCCCTCTAAGTGTTGTCTTCCTTTGAGTTCTATCCTTGTACTTTCATCCTCTGTTTGCAAGGACAACTCTTCCAACATGAAAGCAATTGACACACAGCAGAATATTTCTACACACACACACACACACACACACACACACACACACACACACACACACACACACACACACTAGGCCCATATATTATACTGGTATTCAGAAACATCAATTCTATGTGACCACATTTATATGCAATACACGGGAGTCGAAGATCATCAGAGCATGGAACAGGCTGACATATTACTCGTAAGAGTCGAACAGCTTATAGGTGTATATGGATTGGGGAAACGGGAGAAAAGGGAGGAAGGTAGTGGGAGGGGGAAAGAAAAAGCCTTGTTCTACGCGCAAATTAGACGCCGAACCATACTGATATGGTACACACACACACACACACACACACACACACACACACACACACACACACACACACCCATGTGCACGTACATGCACTCTGTCTGTCCATCTGTCTGTCTGCCTGTCAGTCTGTCTGACTGTCTGTCTGTCAGTCTCTCTCTTTTGCCTTTTAACATACATACATACACTGACATCTTACCCATCGCCCTTTTTCGCTCCCCACACATACACCATAACATACGATCACCTTTTCTCTTTTCCCCTAGCCCAAAAATTGGTGCGGTATGATATTTTTACTTGTACACCGGTTAATGCACAACACAGCATGCACGCACCCCGCCGTGTCGTACCCCGACACACAGAGTGTCGGCCGCTAACCAAGTGAGACACTCGCTTTGCGGCAGTGAACTTCTCTTGTACAACGCCTTCAGTTGGTCTAGCTGGGGTTATTCGACGTGCTGACGTTATCTTACATCGCCCCACCTCACATTTAGTGTGTGTGTGTGCCAGTGTGAGATTTTAATGGTGAACATTGTTGTGTAGTAGGTGATGTGATTTCGCCCTTCGACTTTTGTGTTAACAGTACCGTCAGCTGAAGGAAGGCCCAGATCCAACATGAAGATCCCAGTGAGCTGTATTTTATGTCGTTTGTCATGCAGTATTTTTTTTTTCTGGTTTTCACGTTTTTAATCAAATAAAAAAGAGATTACAAATGCGAAATAAAGGGGACAGTGCGCCAAGTCATATGTACATTAGCATCATTTCTGTAAGTTCTATAAACAGTTAATGGCATATGTCCAAAAACAGTTTTTATTTAAAGAAGGAACAAAAAAACAAACAAGATATGCATAGGCACGTACATAAGTTTAGACGACAGGAGAAAAAAACCCACAAGTGGGAAAGAAAAGAAAAAAAAAGAGTGACCTCATCTTTTGCGAGATTTAACAACTTATTGCTTCACCTCTCTTTCCTCACTCTCTCCATTTCAGAGGGAGGTTGTGAAAGAAAGAAGACTGGGCATATGGAAATGTGTATTAGATCAAGATCTTAAAGAAGTGTTTTCTTAAAGAACCATTTAGTGGGCTTGTTAAGGAAATGTTGACTTCAAGTCATGATGCAAAGGTCCCCTTTGGCATGTATGCTCTCCAAGGCTTTAGAAAAAGAATTATCCCAAGACACACGCTGTATCTTAAAATCCAAGATGGCCGACGGTGGCCATCTTGAATAATATGGTCGATGTCTAGTTTTGAAAGTTTTTGTCAGAATAACTAATTCGATATATGTTTTCTGGGTAATATCAGGTCGCTAAAATCATTTCTGGTATCAAATTTACTTTTAGAAAATGTTTCAACAAAATAATAAATTAGTATAATGGGAACAGACGCAATTTGATAATAATCATCAGGTCTAATTAGATCTTTCAGATTGAACGTATTTTTTTTTAATAACTAAGTTAATTAGATAACAAGACTTCAAATATTTGGTTGCATAGACAAGCTTTCCATTATACCTATGTCGGGTCAGTTTAAATTAAAAACAAAAGAGATATTGAAACTGCATCAGGAACCCAACCCACAACCTTCTAACATCACAGTTAATGCACTACCAGTCGTGGCTAGTAAGTTATTAAAAACACTGTGAGCAAAGTCTGTCTGATTTGGGAACAAAATGTCTTCCAGCCTCGCGTTCTCTCGACACCATACTCCAAGAAGGTTACGTTTGGTTGGAAAAAGTGAGAAGCAGTCTCTCAAAACAGACCCTAGAAGCTGGGGAATGGATTTCATGGGCAGCATACTACGCCAGCATTACCAACCCCCCTCTTGCTCCTCCAAGCAAGTCATACATGCTGCCTTTGTTTACTGAGTCTCCCAACAACCCTGCAATGGTTTGGCATGGCATGAAGGTCATTCTCCAGGTCATAAAACACATCAATCCGGGTCAGACAGCAGTCATGCAAGTTGATCAACCCCTGTTCACACTGGCCAAAAAACTTCAATGGAAGTATCCTCACACTGAGCATGGTGAAGACGCCTTTCTGGTGACCCTGGGGGCTATGCACACAGAGAAGATGCTTTGGGGTGTATCTGGTGACTGGCTGGACAGTGGTGAGTGGTTGGTGTCTCTACAAATGGCAAAGCTGATTCCTTCATCGGTGTCCACCACATCTGCAGAACTAGGTACATGCACCAAGTGTCAGTAGCCACTCTGTATCAGCTCATGAAAAAGGGATCTGACCATTACGTTGATAAAGCGACAAATGAAGCTGATGATGACTACAACACTCTGCCATTTGACGAATGGCTAAAGCAGTTATGTAACGCGCAGCCACAAGCAGATTACTGGTTCAAGTCCATGGAATTGGATCTTCTCATTCTCCAGTTTGTAAAGTCTTGTAGCACTGCTGACTTCTCTCTCTACATGAAGACCCTTGATTCTCTGATGCCTTGGGTTTTCTCTCTGGATCATACTCACTATGCTAGGAACTTGCCCATCCCTCTCCGTGACATGGCAACACTTGAAAAGCAACACCCTACGCTATATGAAGAACTCAAACGGGGTCACTTCATGGGACAGAAGACAAGACGAGCATTCTTGCACATACTGCGTGACCAAATGCATGAGCAGCTGATAGATTGGCTGAAGAATCATGCTGGCGTCATTGAGAATCTGGATGACCCACGCACAGTTCGCCGGGAACAAGTTGTTCGCCCAGAGATGGCTCGTCTTGTCAGAGAATTTGAGGGGACAAAGAAGTCAGATGAACTGATGCATCATGAACAATACCCCAAGTTCCAGTCTGACTTTAAATCCGATGTAATTGCGCTGGTGGATGCATTTGAACAGCTGGGAAACCCCTTCTTAGAAGACAGTGGCGCTGCTTGACTTGGACCAGTTAATTTTCATGCCTTCAGATGTGGTAGAGAATGTAAGAAGAGTGAAGGCGACTAGATTGCAGCTATACACAGCATTTCTCGACAAACGCGTAAGCTCACAGGAAAAGGCTTTCACTGCTTCAATACACAAAACTACTCTGAAATTGTTCAAAGCATCTCTCTCTGAACCCCGCCGAAAGTCTGAGATCTCTGTTACCAAGGAGCAACAAGCAAAAGTGACCGAGATTTTGTTGGCTGCAAATTCTAGTCGCATCATCGATGACTATGTATTCGCACACGAAAACTGCACTTACCCTCCCTCACTTACTCGGAAGGGAAGCATGCACCATGGAAACAAGAGTGAGATCCTGGACTGCATTGTCCCTTCAGGTCTTGACAATCACAGACCAGTAACGACAGCCTGTGTACTGGATGGGGCTGTGCTCGTTCAAATGCTTCGTCCTCAACGTGCGGAGACTATTGGTGAATATTTCATTGGTGAGTTGCTGCCATACATCCTCTCCTGGTTTGAAGGGAATGACCGTATCGACATTGTCTGGGATGTTTACTCCAAGACAAGCTTGAAGTCAAGAACTCAGGAACAAAGAGGCAGTGGAGCACGGAGGCGGGTCACTTTCTCAACCAGACTTTCTGGAAACTGGGCTGCCTTCCTTCATGTAGACCAGAACAAGCAGGAGTTGTTTGAGGAGATCAGCAAGAACCTGAAGCTCATAACACTTCCACAGGGCAAGCAGCTCTTCACCACAATTCTTGGTGATTGTGTGAGCTCACCAGCAGGAGCTGATGTTGACGCTGTGGCTCCCTGCACGCAGGAGGAAGCTGATACACGGATTTTTCTCCATGTGGCTGCAGCTGCCTCTGCCGGTCATCGTCGAGTGATTGTGCAAACCGTGGACAGTGATGTTGTTGTGCTGGGTGTCTCAGCATTTCTTGCCCTTGGACAAAAGATCGATGAACTCTGGATAGCGTTTGGTATGCGACGTAGTTACCAGTACATTCCAATACATGTCATTGCTCGTGAACTTGGACCATCCAAAGCAAAGGCACTGCCAGCATTTCATGCATTAACTGGATGCGACATGACCTCTGCATTCTTTGGCAAAGGCAAGAAGACGGCATGGTCAGTGTGGCAGTCTCTCCCAGAACTCACTTTGCCTCTACAGCTTCTCTCGTGCCCTAACCCCAGCATAGAGATGGTTACAACTCACACAGCAATGCTTGAGAGATTCACCATGCAGCTGTAGGGTGTTCATGATGATGACTCCACAAGCATGATAGGTGTAGTCCAGTCCTTGTGCGGATCACACAAATGTCACTCCAGCAGGATGACTGACTCCACAGTGACCTTGGTTGAGTGTGAATCCATAGGTGTTCTCTCTGACATATCCTCTCGGTGTCCTTGTTGGGGCACTGGACAGTTCAGTGACTATGACATATCCTCTTAGTGTCCTAGTTGGGGTACTGGACAGTTCAGTGACTATGACATATCCTCTCGGTGTCCTAGTTGGGGTACTAGACAGTTCAGTGACTATGATATATCTTCTTAGTGTCCTAGTTGGGGTACTGGACAGTTCAGTGACTGTGACATATCCTCTTAGTGTCCTAGTTGGGGTACTGGACAGTTCAGTGACTATGACATATCCTCTCGGTGTCCTAGTTGGGGTACTGGACAGTTCAGTGACTATGACATATCCTCTCGGTGTCCTAGTTCACTGGACAGTTCAGTGACTATCCAGGGCGTAGGTTCCTGCACAATGGGTTCGATGTACAGTCCATGGATTTCCATAGTGCAGTCTCGACATTTGTTCGCACTGATGTTACATCGACAACTCAATGTCACCTGCTGGGTCTTCATCTGCACCTCACTGCTAAAGTTGCAGTCATCAACTGCCACACCCTTAAGGAAGACAGAAAAAGACAGAAGAAGACAGGAAAAATGTAGACAGTAGAATCATACACCCCAAAATTGGCCCACTCTGGCACCGTTTGCTGTTTAGAGCTTTCATCATTTGACACTCTAACCTGCATCCAAAATATGTTCAACAATTAGAGTAAGTGGCTTCTTATCACCACTTATGAGCAGTTAACTGGAAAAGAAGGGGGATGGAAGCAAAGGGGGGGGGGAGGGGGGAACAATGTGAGATGGAAATAAAATAATAATAATTGGGGAGAAAACAATGTAGTCCCTTCTGCTTTCCTGACAAATATCATTTGTCTTTTAAAGATTTAAGATATTCAAGATATCGCATCACGCCCAGTTCATAATACCCCCCCCCCCCCCCCCCCCAAATCATTTTGTTAAAAACTTCACCAAATGCACTAGATTGCATAACGGTTTTTTTGTTGTTGTTTTTTTCTAAAAAGGATTAGCCTTTGGATTCTAGCCGCCTCCTCCCCATCAACAATTATCCATGTTTGGGATGTAGGTAACCGTATAATCTGAAATATTCCGATTTTTGTCTTAGACCTAAATGGTGAGTGTCCCAGATTTCCTGCCACAATAAGCATTCACCGGCGCAATACAGTTTTTCACAGTACTCGGTTCTGTCTCCTTCTGGAGACCACTAAAGTAACTGATCAAACGCTCCCCTGGATTTCCTACGTTCATCCGCCTTGATATGTTTATGGTGTTCCCTGATTCCTTCAAAGGCGAGATAGATGATAAAGCGTTTTTTTTCACTTGTAGCGGCTTCTTCCAGCTCAGTCATGAAACAAAGGATCATAGCACGAAAATGTTCTAGACTTTCCCTACCTCGCTCCGTTTGGTGAATGGCCCGCTGGATGATCATCCACCTGGTGTCTAAGTCCACATCTGCCAGATTGAAAGACCTGTCTGTCTTTTTGAAAGGTCTCCTTGATTATGGGAAAGAGATGCTTCCTCCAATAGTCATAGACCAGATGACTGAGGGGAGAACGGTCAATCAACACTCGCGTTTTGGAGGCGTTGGTCGGATCCCGAATAAATCCTAGTAAGTCCAGCCAGAACAAATGCGTAATGCCCGCCTGGCAGACGTCTAAAGGGCACACTCACTGCTCGGATGGATCTTCATCCTCCCCACGAACAAAAAAAAAACCTTTTCTGTTTTCTTAAGCCCCTGGGGTTAGAAGACAAATAACTGTACTGCTCTTTGTCTTTTAAACGGTTAGCACGGCCCATTTCTTTGTGAATAAAGGCAGATTTACCCACAGCTGCTTGACTGTCCATGCATTCAAGAGACAACAAGTTTTACATTGAAGAACTATTTAGAATTTGTTTTATTATTAGTCAGTTTTTTTTTTCCTCCTCTATTTTAGAATCTTTTTCTTTTTCTTTATTAAGATGCAGTATCAGTGTTCCCAGTTCAATCGCCCCCAAAACATCATTGATATTGTTGAGTGGTGGTTATTTGTCATTGAGCGAAGACTTTTTTGGCAAATCAGTTTTTTTTTTTTTATCCATCTTTTCCACCATTTCTGCCCTCTTCATGAAGCTCTTCTTTGTTCTTTTTTCTTTTTTTTTTGGTTTATCAGTGTTGATGGAAACTTCTGGCATTGACTAAGAACAAAAAAACCAACAAATAAAAAATATAAGAGAAGTAACTCACTCGCCTTCAAATCCAAGGAATTCGAATTACAGAATGAGAACGCTTTTTATTAACTTTCAGGGGAAAACAAAACAAAACAGGGAAAGAATAAATCCAGAAAGGTGGAAAGCATGTAGAGGCAGAGAAGGAGAGGAGAAAAAAAAAGGTTGTGTTATAGATATCTTGTCTGACCCTGGGAAAATCATGACCTATCACACCTCCAGCCCCAGATTCGTGCTGCAAGAGATTGACGACGATGATACAGTGCTAATTTGGAACTACCCGCCGTAAATTCCCAAACAGAGACTGATGAGGATAACACTGCAGGAGCTTTGGAAGATCTATCCAAGCATGTCGCTATGGCCTGCGAGAGCTGGGAGAACATCATCCCTTCCAATGATGACGGATTATATGGTGAGGCTGTTATTACCAGGAAGCAGGCAAAGAGCAAAAGATTTCTTTCAAAAGTCCATTCCTGACGTCTTGCCCGAATTCCACCAAGCAAATGCCATCATGAGCCACATGATCCAAGTCGGGCTACTCGATGATGATGCTGCGATCGCCACGAGGGAAAAGTATATGGGCTCTGTTAAGGAGGATCTGCCCGAAAGATGCGAGATGTTCAATCTACATCCGTTAGTCCCAGTTATAAAAGGTATTTCGCAGAATTACCAGAGGGCATTGTACAACGGATTCTGCATAATATCTTTATCTTCAACAGGGTGGGTTCACACAAACTAAAGAGAAGCCCTAAAAACACCCGTCACCCCACTCGCCCCAAAACAAGCCCACAACAGTTTTGGTTTTAAACGTCACTCCAGCCACTGATTAGACTTGACTTTTGTACAGTGTTAGTACATGTATATACACACACGACACGCTGACTAATATATATATATGTGTGAGTTTTTTTGTGGGAATCTGCACTACTTGGTATATGAAATATTCTGCCCCACTGCGTTACTGTTGGTGGTGTTAACGTGTGCTTGCTGCAAAGTATTTCATGTTTTTCAAGTGCTGAGGGCCAGTCATTGCAACACCAAGCTGCTCTGTAAGTTGCTGGAATGGTGCTCGGTTACTTATCCTTGGAATTTATTAGTTTATTGTAATTCAGTCCCTTGTGGATTCATACCAAGAACTGGCCCTGAGCACTTGTGTCTTAAAAGGTTATCTTTTTATATTTTCGAATTTTCACAAGAAAATGAAGCTTGTTTTGCTGTTTCATGATTTTCTTTTGCTTCTTAGGTGGCACCTTTGGTTGGTTTTTTGAAAACTCAACACACATACTATGGTGTTGCACACCAGCCTTTTTCTGTGACAGCATTCTGCTTAAAACCGAAAAGGCAGAGGAGTCAAGTTACCACTTTCCGCGGTCACTGAGGAGAAACAATCAGGTTTCGAAATACCGGTATCTGACCAGGAGTTATAATATGTTAGTGAGTTTCCTCCCCTTTGGAGATTGTCTCCCCCTTGGAGGCTATAAGCTTGCTGAAGGCTCATTTTGAGAAGCCTTTATTATTCCCCATTCACTCACTCAAGCGCATACTGTTAGTTAGGCAGAATTATCTGCCACTGCAGATATGAATGCTTATCTTCCCCCTATTTCTTCAATCTAAGACATGAGAGCAAGCTTTGCTCATAATTGTATATATATATATATATAATATATATATATATATACACACAGTGGAAGCCGATTATAACGAATCACCGGGGGCATTCAAAATTGTTTTGATATATGTGGCTTTCTTTACAACCAACATGCCAGTTATAACAAATTTATATATCGTTCCTTCGTTACATCAGGCGTGACATGTTTCCTTCTCTCTCTCTTTCTCTCACATACACACACACACGTGCACGCCCGCATACATGGGTAGTAATCAAGCTCATAGGTTGTTACATACTTTTAAAAAAACTAGATTTTTAAGAACTGTTTCCAAAATATGGCTGTGAATTTATTAATGGGAACAGATCACATACACCTCTATTGGAATTTGAAGGCTTAAAAACTGATAACAAGTAAAACAGGCGAACAAAATTCAATGCATAAGTCTGAACTCGTCACAAGAATAGATTGTCCGAAGAAATTACACAGCACCGCGATTTTGAATGTGGGAGGGGGGAGGGGGATTTCTGCACGGTTTCTTTACTGTTTCAACTGTAATGTCACTGGAGTATGGACTGGTACAGAAATAAATACTCAAAGAATAGATTTTTAGAATACACGCACTCTTCCATACGGGAGAGCAAGTCATTTTTGTGCTTGTTACAACTTGACACGATATCACAACACCAAAAATGATTAGTATCTCAACAGGGTCTTGAAAAGAAAATATCATTTTTGACTTCTCTCCGTCATTGCAGCGAAAGTCACAAGTGTGGTTTATGTCAGTGTATACACACACTTGTCTGCAGAGTAATGCTTACTTAGAAGGGAAGGGAAATGGCCCATGATCTCTTACCGTTCACCGAGGAGAGGCGACAGGAAAGCGGTAGAAGTGGCAGCATTTTGACAGAACAGCGCACTGCAGCATACAGCTGCCACCTGCCTCGCGCTAAGCTTTCCTCCCTACTCGTAATGTAACACATGCCATCTGGCTGATAGCGTGTCGGAAATAGGGTGCTGTGTTTCTTTCATAAACACTTTGTGCCCGAAAGCAGCAGACTGTGTGCGATTGATGTCACTGGATCGTTGGGTCTTTGACTGACAGAACAATACCAAACATGAATGGGTGTTCTTTCATATGCATTGCTGGCAAGCAGCACAAAGAGTTGCCAAAAAAAAAAAATTGAAACAGACTGACGAACACACACACAGTGAAATGAAAATTCAACTCAGTGGAGAGCACGCGTCTTAAATTCAATCACGCTCAAACTCAAACATATTGGACATCCATATCTTTCCTTTACAACCGACAGAGAACCATTCATGGTACACTTACCTGACAGCTGGTAGAGGGCCCCAACAACAGTCACTGCTGGCACTGGTCAGCTTCACTGGGAACACGGCAGCAGTTTCCCTACCACGGCCTAGGCATGTTTTGCTCGTTTATTTGTGTACTGTATGTGCTTGTGAAGCATGCCGATACTATATCTATCACAGCCACACCATGCTTTAAGCAAAGCAAGATTTTAGCATGCTACACATGCAGATGTCAGTCATAAACAATGAAATGCTTCCTAGCAGACCTTGTACTTCCTCCATTCAAATCACTGAATATAACCCATTTGAAACTGATGTCAGATATATCTACACACGCCAGTGCAAATTGTTGTCGCACTTTCATTTTCATGGTAAGCCTACTCAACGACTGGGTCACACCATTTTGTGATATCGGCATGAGAGAGAGAGAGAGAGAGAGAGAGAGAGAGAGAGAGAGAGAGAGAGCGTGCAAGCATGAGCACACACACACCACACACACACACACACACCACACACACACACACACAACACACAATTGTCAGTAACCCACGCACCAACAACACCAGTATATATACACACATAGACAACGCGTGCACACACATGCACACTGAAGTTGTGTGCAAACGCCTCTGCCATTGTCGGCGCTACAAACATGCACACACGTAGCACAGATTGGAATGAAGTACGCCTACACCAATCACATACACACGCACGCACGCACGGAGAGAGAGAGAGAGAGAGAGAGAGAGAGAGAGAGAGAGAGACAGACAGACAGACAGACAGACAGACAGACAGTCAGACAGTCAGACAGACAGAGAGAGAGAATATTACTGGTATTACGGCTCACTCTACAATGAAGGCACGCTTGGGTACTCACTTGCACACAGTCACTCTCATGTATGCAGAGAGAGAGAGAGAGAGAGAGAGAGAGAGAGTTAAAAAAAAAAAAAACACTTGGTAGATGGATGACGCACAAAAAGTAGAAAAACACACGTAAAAAGATCTGTCTCAACACCACGGTTCCCACGCTATGACGTGGCACTCTCCACCGCTGCACTGGGCTATCCACTGACCGGCCAACTAATAATGAGAACGCACAATTCCCACTGCATACTGAGCGATGAACACAAACACGGAAAGTGCAAGTTATATAAAACAGCACAATGAAGAACACTCACACAAATCACACAGAGTAAATTATATGCAAAGGTTATACGTGTGTAGCACAAAAAAGCATCAAACACCAGAGTAAACATCAGCACAAGAATGACGCATTTCTCGCAGTCTGCAAGTGCCAGAGCGCTGTTCCCATGATACACGCTTCTGCTACACAGCGTTGAAGGTCACAGCGTGGGGTGAGCAGCAGTGCATGCGGGATGTACACTAAACAGGGCGATTTTCATCTATGCCGGATGGCTGTGTACAATCAAGAGTCCTTTATTATTAGCAGGACACATTAGGTCACTCATACACAGTTAATGGAATGGCATTTATATTGTCTGCTATGTGAATGATCACATTCTCTGGAATAACAGAAAAGGATGGTTGTTGCCACACTGGACGAAAAAAAAAAATTCCTCAAATTCTCACATTCTGTGAACCAACAGAAAAGGATAACTGTTGCCACAGTTGACGGGGGGGAAAATACCTCAGATGTCACTCTCTTTGACAGAACAGATAAGACTGATGGTTGCCATAGCTGGACGCCAGAAAAAAAAAAAAGAAAAAAAAAAAGAAAAGAAGTCTGAAGCATGAAGAGTGACGAGGAAGATGTCAAAAGGATATTAATTCTGTTTTACATGACACAGCAGTCCACAAGATCACACAATGCCATGCAGGTGCATGTACGTGTAGCAGTTCTGTCAAACTTCTCGTTTGATTCTCTCTAATAGGTTCCTAAAACTGAATTCTGGTGTTCTGTGGTGTCCTCACCTCCAAAATACTGACTGTCACACTTCCATTTGGTGGTCAGAATGGTTGCCAGTGTCGACGGCGCAATTTCATTTCCTTCCGCTAATATCTTCTGCTTTGCTGGATTTCTTTCAGCTTCTTGAATAATTCCAATTGCTCGCTTTAGCAACAGACCATTGCGACGTGCAGACGCCATGATGAAATGCCTAGTGAATCAAAGCCTGACGCCATGACACCGTTGTTCCCCTTCACTCCACCCTCGTTCCTCTAACATCTCTCCTCCATCTACAGTCTACTGTCGCTGAACTTGCCTCCTTGTAAGTCGACTGCTCTGCTTCGACGTTCACAGGCACTCGCAAACAGTACATTTGAATACGATTTTATTGCTTAAGAATTACAGGGGTGACGTTTACCATACAACAAACATACAGTGAAAAGTCTAATGCTCGTTAGTATCAATCAGACTAATTGCCCCTTGCATACGCTCTATAATTTCATTGGGGAAAAAATAACATTTTTTAAATGAATCAATGTGATCTTCATTCCAGACAAATTTTCAATCGTACAGCGCCTGTTGTTTACTTGTGCAGAGTTCTGGTTATGACATGAGAAAGTGAGGTTCAGTTCCACAGGCATATGATCAGACTCGATTTTCTCTGATGCGCACATCTCACACCTATCAGAGAACACAATCAAAACAAGTCGAAGGACATCAAAAAATAGTTGTCAACGCTGCTACCATTATCACGTATGTTTGTGTAGCGACCTTGAAGGTTGCCCTTACACACACGTTTAAAATGCACTTTTAGAGCAGTACACAGATTGAGGAGTAGTTTTTCGTTATTATTTAGCACAGTATCTTCAGAGTTTCCAACATGAATTGGTCCACTTTTATGCTGATCATCATACACAGATATAGCTTCTTCAAAATCACAAGAAAAGTTTGAAACTCTGCTATTTAAGTCACCGCCGACAATCACATACATATCATCTTTAAATAAAAGTAAGCAATCACACAAAAATTCTTCAAGCAAAGAAACTCCATTCTCCTGATCAAAATGAGAGTAATAATATGGAGAGCCCTCTGGAGGTATATGTGCGCACATATACGCGACATGTTTCATTGTGATAAGTAAGGATTCATTAGTTATAAATCCATAAAACAAATCAGATGCAACATCCACTGCTTTAACATAGGGACAGATACCATTTTTCACCGTCCACCGGAACGCCTTCCACGTGCCGTGAACTTTAAAGCGGCTTTAAAGTAAACCCTGTATCCAGCAAACGTAGGCGATCGAAAAACATCAACAAATGTTTCAACAAAACATACAAAATCAAAACTACAAACGTGTGAAATAAAAATTCATTTTCGAAAGTAATCCACTTATATTCCAATGAAGAAATAAAACAAAAATTCAGTTTATTATAAATGTCAACGTGACACGAATCGTAATTTGCAGTAGAATGGACCTTACCAGAAAACACACCAACGTTTGTGTAGTTCACATTTTATTACCTGCCACTGGGATGACCGAGTTCTCACCAGAATCAAAACACAGGCTATTTCCAGTTTCACGTGCTGTCGAGGTTGAACACAGGGTGGACACAGCCGGTGTCGATTCTGTATAGGTTCCTTTCCCTAGTGCGGATCACATTACTATTTACATTGAAGGACTGGCCAAGTTCCTACCTCAGTTCAACCAGTCTGTATGGTTTCTTTCCTCAGTGCTGACACATTTCTATTTGAATTAAAGGACCAGCCAAGTTCCCACCTCAGTTCAACCAGTCTGTGGTCAGCCCCTACAGTGTAACGCTTGCCGCCGACGTGGAGGTATTTGAAGATCATCGTCGCGCGCTTGCCGTCACCCCTAGCTTTCTTAAGATGGGGGGTCAAATTTTTTCCTTTCAGCACCACTTT
>CM065743.1:19722148-19762148 GCA_033310375.1 Conus canariensis
GTGGATTTCAACTGTGTTGAGAAAATGTGCAACCAAAAACAAATGAAGATCGATTTAAAAAAGAGAGGGGGTTAGTTACCGCCAAGTACATCGACAAAGAAAGTACAGGACAAAACACAATGCATTTAGACTTGTTGGGTCTTCTTCAGGCAAAAACAAATAACATTTAGGACAGTGAAAACGAAGAATGAGAAACCACTTATCTTCTCATATACGGCACACCACCCAAGTGGCCGCCGGACGGAAACGAGGCCAGCCAGGAGAGGATCATGGGAGAGGAAATAGTGAGGGGGGGGGGGGGGGGCGGGTAAGAGAGGGGTGTGAAACAATGGGGATTTGTAGCTTGTTCTGTAGAGCAGTATGATACATTAGTGACAGTAGTGATTACGGTGGATTGATAATAGTGCTTACTGGGGCCACACACACACACACAAAAAAACTCAATAAAATAAAATAAAATGAAAGAGGAAAAATGGGAAAAAAAGATAAATAGAACCAAAAAAATAAGATAACACGCACGCACGCACGCACGTACGCACACGCGCGCGCGCGCGCGCACACACACACACACACGTACGTGCGCACGGATACTTTTCTTCTTTTTTTTCTCGCTCGAAACTGTTCCATTTGTTCGACCGATGGTTACATGATATTCACCGCCACCCGCCCCTTCCCTCCCGTGTTTCTTCTCTTCGTAAGCAAGGAAGTGGTTACACATTTTTGCCGTTCTTGTTGTGCCTCTTGATTGACAGTTATATATGTATGTATGTGTGCATATATATATGTATATATATATATATATATATATATATATATATTCAATTATAAAGAAAGCTTGCTCTTATGTCTTAGATTGAAGAAATAGGGGGGGTAGGGGGAGATAAGCATTCATATCTGCAGTGGTAGATCATTCTGCCTAACTAACAGTATGTGCTTGAGTGGGTGAATGGGGAAAAATAAAATAAATGCTTCTCAAAATGAGCCTTCAGCAAGCTTATAGTCTCCAAGAAAGAGACAATCTCCAATGGGGAGGAAAGCCACTAACATATAACTCCTGGTCAGATACCGATATTTCGAAACCTGATTGTTTCTCCTCAGTGACTGCGGAAAGTGGTAATTTGACTCCTCTGCCTTTTCGGTTTCAAGAAGAATGCTCTCCCAGAAAAGGCTGGTGTGCAATACCGCAGTATGTCTGTTGAGTTTTCAAAAAAACCAACCAAAGGTGCCACCTAAGAAGCAAAAGAAAATCATGAAAGAGCAAAACAAGCTACATTTTCTTGTGAAAAGTAGAAAATATAAAAAGATAACCTCTTAAGACACAAGTGCTGAGGGCCAGTTCTTGGAATGAATCCGCAAGGGACTAAATTACAATAAACTAATAAATTCCAAGGATAAGTACCGAGCACCATTCCAGCAACTTACAGAGCAGCTTTGTGTTGCAATGACTGCAAGAAATATTCAATTATAAAGAAAGCTTGCTCTTATGTCTTAGATTGAAGAAATAGGGGGAGATAAGCATTCATATCTGCAGTGGTAGATCATTCTGCCTAACTAACAGTATGTGCTTGAGTGGGTGAATGGGGAAAAATAAAATAAATGCTTCTCAAAATGAGCCTTCAGCAAGCTTATAGTCTCCAAGAAAGAGACAATCTCCAATGGGGAGGAAAGCCACTAACATATAACTCCTGGTCAGATACCGATATTTCGAAACCTGATTGTTTCTCCTCAGTGACCGCGGAAAGTGGTAATTTGACTCCTCTGCCTTTTCGGTTTCAAGAAGAATGCTCTCCCAGAAAAGGCTGGTGTGCAATACCGTAGTATGTCTGTTGAGTTTTCAAAAAAACCAACCAAAGGTGCCACCTAAGAAGCAAAAGAAAATCATGAAAGAGCAAAACAAGCTACATTTTCTTGTGAAAAGTAGAAAATATAAAAAGATAACCTCTTAAGACACAAGTGCTGAGGGCCAGTTCTTGGAATGAATCCGCAAGGGACTAAATTACAATAAACTAATAAATTCCAAGGATAAGTACCGAGCACCATTCCAGCAACTTACAGAGCAGCTTTGTGTTGCAATGACTGCAAGAAATATTCAATTATAAAGAAAGCTTGCTCTTATGTCTTAGATTGAAGAAATAGGGGGAGATAAGCATTCATATCTGCAGTGGTAGATCATTCTGCCTAACTAACAGTATGTGCTTGAGTGGGTGAATGGGGAAAAATAAAATAAATGCTTCTCAAAATGAGCCTTCAGCAAGCTTATAGTCTCCAAGAAAGAGACAATCTCCAATGGGGAGGAAAGCCACTAACATATAACTCCTGGTCAGATACCGATATTTCGAAACCTGATTGTTTCTCCTCAGTGACCGCGGAAAGTGGTAATTTGACTCCTCTGCCTTTTCGGTTTCAAGAAGAATGCTCTCCCAGAAAAGGCTGGTGTGCAATACCGTAGTATGTCTGTTGAGTTTTCAAAAAAACCAACCAAAGGTGCCACCTAAGAAGCAAAAGAAAATCATGAAAGAGCAAAACAAGCTACATTTTCTTGTGAAAAGTAGAAAATATAAAAAGATAACCTCTTAAGACACAAGTGCTGAGGGCCAGTTCTTGGAATGAATCCGCAAGGGACTAAATTACAATAAACTAATAAATTCCAAGGATAAGTACCGAGCACCATTCCAGCAACTTACAGAGCAGCTTTGTGTTGCAATGACTGCAAGAAATATTCAATTATAAAGAAAGCTTGCTCTTATGTCTTAGATTGAAGAAATAGGGGGAGATAAGCTTTCATATCTGCAGTGGTAGATCATTCTGCCTAACTAACAGTATGTGCTTGAGTGGGTGAATGGGGAAAAATAAAATAAATGCTTCTCAAAATGAGCCTTCAGCAAGCTTATAGTCTCCAAGAAAGAGACAATCTCCAATGGGGAGGAAAGCCACTAACATATAACTTCAATCTAAGACATAAGAGCAAGCTTTCTTTATAATTGAATATTTCTTGCAGTCATTGCAACACAAAGCTGCTCTGTAAGTTGCTGGAATGGTGCTCGGTACTTATCCTTGGAATTTATTAGTTTATTGTATATATATGTATATATATGTATATGTATATGTATGTGTGTGTGCATATGTATGTATATTATGTATGTGTGTGTGTGTGTGTGTATATATATGTATGTAGATACATAACATATTTCAAACAAAAACTTAAACAGTATATCACTCGTCATTTTGAGTTGTATTCAGGAACACAGGTTATGTCACGCTAATTATTGAGATACTTTGCCTTATGCAATGTGCCCAGCGAGACTCATTCAGAAATGTTATTTTATATTCTACATTGTTTGTGTTTATTTTGTCATGTCCAAGAATTCTTTGTATCCATTTTTTGTTACAACAGGTCCAAGGTTTTTCTTTGTCATGTTTATGATATAATTTGTGATGTACATGATGATGATCATAGCATAGTGAAAACGAGTATGGAGAGCATATGCAGCACTAGCAGTATGAAAGAACATTATGGGAATGGATAGTTTGGTGATGTCATCTCTAAATTGCCAGGGTCTGGGTAACTATGAAAAACGAAAAGATGCCTTTCAATATTTAAGGCAAAAGGAATATTCTGTATATTTTTTTTTACAAGATACACATTTTACTAAGAAATTAGAGCGCCAGATTCGAACTGAATGGGGATATGAATTCTTTTTTTTTCTTCTAATAATAGTAGATCAAGAGGGGTTGCCATATTATTAAATAATAATTTTGATTTCAAAATAGAACAAATAATCAAAGATACAAAAGGAAACTATATTGTTTTGGTGTTGAATACAATGGGACAACAGATTGTATTAGTGAATGTTTACGGTCCAAATCGGGATGAACCAGATTTTTTCGAGACTATACAAACCAGAATTGAAGATCTAGGTATTTCAAATGTAATTATCGGTGGAGATTGGAACTTGGTATTAAATCCAAATTTTGATTACTATAACTATAAACATATCAATAATGTCAAAGCAAGAGAAGCAGTATTGGAGATGATTTCCAAATATGAACTAGTAGATATATGGAGAGAATTAAACCCAGAAGTTCTCCGATACAGTTGGAGAAGAACAAACCCTTTTCAACAAAGCCGTTTAGATTTCTTTTTAGTTCCTGACACTTTAGTAACCAATGTTAGTAACGCTGATATCCTCTTTGGATATAGGAGTGATCACTTTTTAATAACAATAGAGGTGACATTTAAAAATGAAGAAAGAACCAAAGGGTTTTGGAAATTTAACTCCTCATTGTTGAAAGATCATATTTATGTTGAACTCATTAACAATACTATGGAAGAAATGAAAGAGCAATGTGCAGTATTGCCTTATACAAGAGAGAATGTAAAAAGAATACCAGGTGATCAGATTCACTTCATGATATCTGATCAACTGTTTTTAGATACACTGTTAATGGAAATTAGAGCAAAATCTATTACGTATAGCATAAATAAAAAAAAGGGATTTAATAAAACATGAACAAGATCTAGAAAGAGAAATACAAACTCTAGAGAGAAAGTCGTTTATAGATGAAGAAGACATGACAGTTTTGAATGAGAAAAAACACAAATAGCAGAAATTAGGAAAACAAAACTAGAAGGTATTATTTTAAGAGCCAAAGCAAACGAATGTTGAAATTAGTGACAGATGACGGTCGAACACTAATCGAAAGAGATGAGATGTTGCAGGAGACAAAATCCTTTTTTCAGAAATTATATAAACAAAAAGAATCCCGGGAAATAGACATTGATAATTACATACACAGTTTGCCAAAGTTATCTGAAACAGAATCTGAAAACCTGGAAGGGTTCATAACTAAAGAAGAAGCATCTGAAGCATTAAAAAGCATGCAAAATGATAAAAGCCCAGGCACAGATGGAATTACAGTGAATTTCTTTAAGTTTTTCTGGAGACAAGTAGGTGACTTCGTGGTTCGGTCTTTAAACGAGGGATTTATTAAGGGAGAGAACTATAAAATAGGCACTCTGGCTCACCCACCTCCGCCAGCTCCAACCGGCTGAAGCCGGTTTCGCTGTTGCTCCGCCGGCTTACCCAGAGTGCCTATTTTATAGTTCTCTAATAGTAAACACTTTACAAACATACATAATGTGTAGGATTATCTGTTTTTAACACTAATTTAGAAAACTTTTGAGACTTAAGTTTTTGCTTAATCCTTCGTTTTTCTTGATCGTTTTCAATAACATCATTTTCACGCATACATTCATCAAATGCGTCTCTGTCTTTCATGTGAAATAAAACCACTGTCTTTAATTGCTCTCTAAAGTCTTTTAAAACTGAGTTATATTTCTGACATAAAATCCACACACTTATCCCAGCATGTCTTCCACTGAAAGCTAGTTTTGATAAAGTGTTTCTTTTTTTGACTATATCCTTTTCTGCCGAACAATCATCTATAATAAATAATGTCTGCGTTCCCTCAAACAGTTTAAAAAAATGTTCTAAACACTCACTCAGTTTATTGCTAGGGTCAACTAAATAGATTTCATCATCCGTCCATATAAACCTTCTATCGTGATATGCTTTGTTCCATTTAAGTGTTGGACAGAAAATTACAATATGATCAAAATTATAACTATAAACTGTTTGTAATAGGTCGAGGACAAATATTGTTTTTCCACAACCAGTCTGTCCACAAATCAATGAACAATGAGGGGTTTTTGTCATAAAGTTTAACATCGGCATTGACACCAAAGTTGTCTGCTCCATAGTTTTAAAACAGAATTTAATCTAATCCAGTTATTGTTTTTATCATACTCTCTGTCAAAACTTGTTCAGTATAATAAAACCCTATAAGGCCCAAATGTGTAAGATTAATCCAGTTCAGTTCTGTAAGATCGTTTCTATTTAAACTAATATCAATTTTGTTGCTTGTTGTTATGACCTTAATATCCTCGCCATTGTAAAGAACAACGACAGTAACTTTAAGTTTGTCAACGTCTAAGTTTTGCCAGCTAATAAGAATTCCTTTCATAAGATTGTCACTGACGCCCAGAGCTCCATTTCTCGCCTCATCTTTTAAGACAGAAATTTTAAATATCATTGTGAACGTGTCTCCTAATTTTGTGCGTGGAATGAACTGTAATTTTGTAGAAGCTTTCTTTAAAACCGATTCTCTTCTGTGGAGGATGTACTGTTTGTCCCCAAACGGCTTTATTTCGATCTCTTTCCGACTGTTGTCCTCTGGCATAAGACTTACATGTAAAGGGCCAGAGTTCAATGCTTTTCTGAAACTTTTTTGACGGTCAAAAAATGTAAATGGGCTTAAGAATTCAAATTTTATGTCCCATTCTAAATATGGTTCTAAGTGCCATTTGTTGTCAGTTTTTCGAACTATTTTATATTCATACTGACCCGCATTATTTGCTTCTACATTGCGTAGTTGTTCTAGTTTAGGAAACCTTTTGTTGTCGTCAACCTCTTTGCGCTTATAATAACCATCTTTAGTGTACTCAAAACCATATAAAGTGCCTATCTCACCGTTTTGTTCAAAGTCCTCAACGTCTGCAAGGTCTTTTAATTCTAAAGTTACACACCTCTCAGGCGCTAATGTGACCCCCGAATCGTCTGGTCCACGTGACATTTTTTAAAACAACGTATTATTTTATTTCTAAAACAATGTGCAGGTTATCACATTTCACGACTTTCCCTGTTTTATCTGTGATCTTTATATTAAATGATCTGACCCTCCCACAAGCTAATCTTTTAAACTGTAAATTAGGGAATTGTATAATTTCATAATCGCAATATGCAGCTTTCCCTGATGGAAGAGCTCTTAAAACAGTTGAGGGCCTTCCATCATATAAGTTTTCATCAGTGCTCAGCTCGTCCAAATGAACATAGAGTAATGAATGTAATGCAAGATCGAGCGGGTTTTCTCCCTCATAAGTAGTTTTGTCTGATGTAACTCTAAAACCATGATTGTCAGTTGCAAAGCCTAACATTTTAGCTAGCTCTACATCAAAAAGGTAATGGTCTACTTCTTCTTCAGGTTTGAATGTCAACATTATTTTCAAATTTGCATTGTTAAGTTTGAGAGTAATGTCGAAGTTACTCATTGCTTCTTTTAGCGAGCAAAACCCGTAATAACCATCAGGTATGGTTAACTGGCTAACTAAGTTTCCTCTATTATCAAATTTTTTAATCTTATTATTCTCCTTGGATTCAGTTATATTAAACCATACGACTTTGTAAAAAATTTCATGGAGTGCGACCCTTTGGGTTCCGCAGTTATTATCAATAGCATATTCTAAAAACGAAGGACTGTCTTGAGTTGTTATTGTTACAAACATTTTTAAAACAAATTTAAAAATGAGTGCATTCAAATATACTAATGCAAAATATTCTGTTGGACCCACTACAGTCCTAAAGATATAACAACTGATACCCTCGACATTTCTGTGACTCAGACTGACGCCTTTCAAGTAAAGGTTAGTACTCCATTGGATCGTTATCTTAACCCTCCTATCAAAAACGACTACATCCCGAAAGTGTGGTTCAGTCATCCGATGCAGTTTTATCAGAACCAGTTAAACTTTGCTGTGTTTTGTGCATCAACTGGGTGTGGAGTGTCGTATGCTGATCATTTAAATCATCCTGATCCTTTGGTGAGGTCAGTGTATAGATTTCATTTTTATTACACCTTCAGACGTATTTTATCTGAACTGCAAGCACCATTACCAAATGACAAAACGTTTAATCCATTCAGCAACAGAATAGATTACAAGGCTTTTGAAAGGATCTGTAACGAATTTGATATTGACCCAAAGACAGACTTTAGACAAAAGTTGGATCTTAATCATGGTTTAGGCACTCTTTATTATTGGGGCGTGCATAGAAAGTATAACTATGATTGGAATCCTCCTTACACATCTTTCTCTTCAGGCACAACTGTTCACCTCGGGTCCATAGAGCAAGAGCATAAAACAGCATGGACAACATTTATTTTGGATACTTCTAAGGGTCTAACAAAAGCGGGAATAGAACGAATAAACGACTCTATTCGTACTTATGTTTGGTGTTTGCTAGGTTCGCAAGCACAAACGAGATCAAACATAATTGATCCTTCTACTGGCTTTGACGCCCAAAAACAGTATTTAGCAAATTTAGAGGATTCTATTAATTCTGCAATTGATTTGCCTTCAAGTATTAAAAGGTACCAAAATGTTTTGCAATACGCAAGATCGAAAGTAGACTTTGCTGTTGGCACTGGTTTATACATGCTGCCTTCTGACCTCAGACTCCAGATAGGAACAATAATAAACTATAATAATGAAATCCTTGTGGCTGGTAAAGAAGAGAAGGTCGGAAAAAACGACATAAATTCTAAGCCAGCAATAGCAATAAAAAAAGAATCCCCACCAATCCCCAAGGCCCCAAAACCCCATCCAATACTCCCCTCAAAACCCCACCCCCAACCAATCCCCATGGTGAATAAAAGCGACCCCATGAATATGAAAAGACGGCACTTGTTATTGGATTAACTGCCCTAGGATTACTTGGTCTTTATCTTACTATAAAGTAACCCAACTATTAAGACAACTAATGCCCATAAGTGCTCAGCCATAAAGCCAACTACTTTACTTGCGGCAGACAAAAGCCAGCTAACGATCCCTCCTATTATACCAGGCAAAGAATCTATTGCCTTACTGGCTAATTTTTTTAATAAACTTGCAAGATGATCAAGTTGTTTTTTTACCCATGATTTATCAGGTGGAGGAGATGGTGGCGGAGGCACTACCCCCCACCACCGCCGCCTGTAATAGCCAACACCAGTGTACTTATTGCAAATCCTAAGGCTGTTATAACACTTGCTAATGTGACACCTTGCTCTCTAAACAGTGTTTTTATTCGTTCTGCTAACGTTGTGTCTTCATATAAAATTCTTTGGATAGTTTCTCTTATTCTGCTCACTTGAGTTCGTAATTGTTCTCGGTTAGTAGACAGCACTTCTAGTCTTGCTGATCTCTCTTGTTCAAGATCTTTTAGTCTTTGTGTTATTCTTTCTTTAACACCAGGTCCTAAGTTGTGGTCATCAGCCTCAACTAGTTTTTCTTTTTCTCTTTTTATATGCTCATCTAGTTCACCCAGTTTTGCTAAATTGTTTGTTAATTCGCCTCTGATGCTTCTTAAAGCATGATCAAGGGCCGTTATTTCTCTCATAGGTAGCGGCGGATCGTGCATAGTTTTTAATGCTGTTTCTTCTGAAAAACTGGTTTCTGCTTGTATTATTTCGTCTGCTGTTGGGCTTAAATCTTTAAGGGGTATGTTTTGAATTTGGTTTTCTGTTGGGAGTTTTTGTAGTGTGTTTTGAAGTTTAGCAACTGCTTCCCTATCTAATTTTGGTTTAGTAATGCCAAGGCGATTTTGTTCGCTCACACTGAGCCTTTGTCTAATTGTACTCTTTTTTAAAAACTTTGATGAGTCTGGTTTAGTTGTAAGCTGAACAAGTTGTCCTTCGTCGTTTCTCACAAACAAATGGCCATCTTTTGTTTCAAAATCATTAGGGTCTATAAAATCAGGAGGTTCTTGGCCTAAACTTTGATAAAATGATTTGACCTTACTTTCTGTTAATTCACGCCGCAATGATTGTAATGGATGTGTCAAAGGAGTCATTTCACTCATGTCGTCTCCAGGATCAAAAACATCATAATCTTCAATGCCTGCCATGTTTTTAAATAATTAACTTTTTATTTTGTTTTATAAAAAAATGTCACAAGCATATGGCTCGATTCTTGACCCGCATAGAAGACTGAAAGAGCCCTTTGGCGTGAAGGGAAATAAACAGAATATTATTGTTCCAAATAATCCATCTACTATTGATTCAGATCAAATTCTTACTGTTAAATTTCCAGACCTAGGAGCAGATGAAGTGATTGTGCCGGGATCTGCACGGCTTACTTTCAAAATAGAACTTGATTCAGCAACAGACGCAAACAGGACAGTAGTTCAGAATCAGGGACGGGCAATCGTTAAGAAAATTTCTATAAAACTTGAGGGGCAAGAAATATTTTCTTTACACAATGCAGACATATTTCTAATCTATTGTGATCTATGGCTAACCGATAATGAAAGGGCCGATCTTGCGTTTCAAGGAATCGAAAATAACGAAGCACTAAAACACAGAATAGACGCCGAAGACGCTAAAGCCGGCAACAAGTATGAAGCTGTAAGTTTTGCTTATGGAAATCGCTTTTCCATACCCTTAGATTTTGAGTTGTTAAAAGCGCATGCGCCATACTTTCAAGGAGCATTAAAAGACAGATTGTCATATGAACTAACTTTTAATGAATACAAACGTGTCATTAAATCTACAGACTCTAACGCAAAGTACAGCATTTTCGACATCTCGTTAGAGTTTGACATTGTTAGCAACCCTAACTTAGCAAGGCTGATTGAGCAACAATATCAGTCAAAATTAGTAATATATTACGAAAGAGTGATTCATCATACTAAATATCCTAAAAGCAGGGCAGACACAATATGGAATTTTAGTTTTAGCGCCGCAGCACGATCACTTAAAGGTATTTTATTGCTGTGTGAAGATGATAAAGAACCATACCAAAGACAAAGTGAAAAGTTTATCAATCCTAAAATAACGAAAGTACAATGTTCAATTGAGGGTAGTCCTAACCAAGTCTACGGTAGCGGGCTTAAACCTTATCATCATTTTGATGAAATAAGAAAATTGTTTGGAGGCGGGAGGTGTAGAAATCCAACAGTAGACCTTGTGTCTAAAGATCTACACCTTCACAGTGTTAGACTTGATGAATATTTAACAACGAAATACGGTTTATGGATTGACCTAAGGTCAACAGAAGATAATCAGTTGCATGGGAGTGGGAGAACAGTTAAAGACGTAATAAACATTCAAATTGATAAAGAAAAAGAGAGTGATAAACCACTTAATGTACATTTGTTTTTAATATATGATGCGCAGCTGAATATTCAAGATAACAGATTAAAAGATATCCAATACTAAATTATTTTTATTTTAAAAAAGCATGTCTGTTACGACTTATCCAAAAGTGCCCAAAGAAGAGAACTCTGTTGCTGTAGACATAAAAACTTTCAGATTAACAAACATAACACAAATGCAAACCCAACTAGAGCAGGACCTTTCAAAATACAGTAAAACCAAACGAAGGTATTCTGCTGTCTTTAATGCTGTTACATATGTTAATACTGGAGCATCGGCGGTTAGTGCTTTAACAGCAGGAACAAGTGTAGGTCTCTTAGCAACAGGCGTAGGTGCACCGGTAGCTATACCTCTAGGCGGTTTGTCTTTAACTCTTGGCCTGTGTTCATTGGCTGTAAGTGCTGTCAGCAAAAAAATAAAAGCTAAACTCCAAAAGCACACAGCTATGGTTCAACTAATAACAGCTAAACTTAGTTCCTTCAAACTGACAATTGATAAAGCACTTGCCGACTCGAACATCACGGATGAAGAATTTAGTCGCCTACAGGCTGATTTTGAGGACTACAAAAGACAAAAGTTTGATCTTCAAAGAAAGGCAAGGGCAACTTTTTCTCAACAACCAGACACCGACCAGATAAAAAAGGAATGTTTAAAAAAAGTAAACGAAACATTAAACTCTGTTCTAAACAGCTCACATTAACAACACCAAAGGGCGTTTATACTTTAGTTTACGAGTCCAAGCACAAAAAGACCGTTGATATTGATTCTGATTAAGTATTTTTTTTTAATTTAAATAAATATTTTGAGTTAGAAAAGAAGCTCAACATGGATAAGATATATGAAGGTTCAGATGAATTGTTTGAAGCAATGCTCGAGGAAGAGCGTTTGTCAAGAGCACTAAATGAGATTGATTTAGAAGTTATTAATCCAAAAAACGTGCGGGAAAGCGTTGTACACGCTATTTCTCAAGTTCCAAGTAAACTAACAATAAACCCTCCAGTTAAAGTAAGGTTAGTTGTTTTAATCGACTATATAACAATAAATGAAGAAAATCTAGAAGTCTGGGTCTCAACTAAACAGCAGACTATTCTTTCCTCTAATGACTTAACACCTGGTTGGGCAGACCAGCTGCTTACACAGTTTGATGTGGCCGCTGAAGAAGCCAAAATGAGAGGCTCTGGTTGGTCAGAGGGTGAAGTCTTAGAGATCAGATTAAAACAGGCTAAGTATGAGCCGATTGTTGGCAAGGCTTACATTCCACTACCTCCATCATTAGTTGCAAAACGAGCAGTTCTAAACATAAAGAATTCAGACAACAAATGTTTTATGTGGTGCGTTCTTGCTAGGCTGCATGTATTCCGCAAAAACGCAGAGAGAGTGTCTAACTATGAACCTTACATCAATGATCTTAACTTTAGAGGAATATCCTTTCCTGTTAGTGTAAATCAGATTGATCAGTTTGAAGAACAAAACAAACCAATAACTGTTAATATCTACATATGGGATGAGGAAACAAATCTACAGCCGATTAAAGTGTCCAAGAACAGTCCAACGATTGGCGAACCAGACAAAAATCATGTCGACTTACTACTGATGTTTTCACCAACAGGGCTACCACATTACACATTGATACGCACAATGAGTAGATTACTAGTGCATACTACAAAACAACATAGCAAACAAGAATTCTGTAGAAAATGTTTAACAAGAATTCCATCTGTTAAAGCAGCAAGCGAACATGTAAAACATTGTATTAGCCCAGTTGACTGTGATACAGAACTAATTACGCCCGGAGAAGGCAGTAAAGTTAGTTTTAAGAACTGGAAACGGTTGCAAACTAGTCCATATGTTGTTTACGCAGACTTCGAATCACTCATTGTTCCTTATGAAGGACCAACCCCACAGAAACTTCCTAAAACAGTCTTAATGAGTAATCATCAGATTTGCTCATTTGCCTTCATCATTGTTAGGTCGGATGGCGCCCATTCAAAGCCAGAATTATACAGAGGACCAAATGCTGCAAAATACTTCTTAAAACGCATGCAGCAAGTGCGTAATGCCTGTTCTAATAATCTAAACTTATCTGAAATCATAATGACGCCTGAAGACCAACAACAGTATGACTCAGCCACTCACTGTTGGATTTGTGGGGCGGCCTTGGTTGCCACCGCAGAGAATCCAACAGTAAGAGACCATGATCACATTAGTGGAAAGTTTAGAGGAGCAGCACATAACAAATGCAATCTTCAACTAAAGTTTGAACCAAAGACATGGAAGCTGCCTATATTCTTTCACAACTTGCGAGGTTACGACTCTCACCTTATAATGCAAGCAGTAACCAGCGACTTCAGGGTGTCATGCATTGCACAGTCATCAGAAAAGTACATGTGTTTCACTTTAAATAACATGTCTTTCTACGACTCTATGCAACACATGATGGGTTCATTAGAGTCACTGGCTATGTCCTTAAAGTCCTGCCCAATAACAGAAGAATATTTTGACCCAACTCTTGTTAGAAAGGGCGTTTACCCTTATGAGTACATGAACAGTTGGCAAAGGTTTGACGAAGATACACTTCCACCTAAAGGCGCGTTCTTTTCTAGTCTCAGAGGAAAGGACATCAGTGATTCTGATTACCAGCATGCTCAAGATGCGTGGCAGAAGTTAGAGTGTAAAACGATGGGAGACTATCATGATTCCTATTTAATGGCGGATACCTGTTTGTTGGCGGACGTCTTTGAAAATTATAGGAAGACCTGCATGAAACATTACAGCCTGGATCCCGCGCATTACATTTCTGCGCCCGGGATGAGCTGGGACGCTTTCTTAAAATTTACTGGAGTACAAATTGATTTATTGTCTAACCTGCCAATGCTTCAGATGATTGAAAACGGATTGCGTGGGGGAATCAGTATGGCGTCGCACCATTACTGTAAAGCAAACAACAAATACTTGGACGACTATGATCCAAGTAAAAGGTCTAACTATCTCATGTATTTAGATGCAAACAATCTGTATGGATGGGCAATGGCGCAATCACTTCCATTACGCAACTTTAAAATGTACACAGATACGAATAATATTCAAAAAGCATTAAAGTGGTTGGGCAGTTTGACGCCAGATCAACAGTGTGGATACATTCTAGAAGTTGACTTAGAATATCCTCAGAAACTCCATGACCTGCATAATGACTATCCATTAGCAGCAGAAAGTCTAAAGATGGCAAAAACAGAACCACCTAAACTTGTGCCTAATCTTCGAGGCAAAAAAAATTATGTCTGCCATTACAGGCTTCTACAATTTTATTTAAGACATGGTTTGAAGTTGACAGCTGTTCATCGTATAATTGCTTTTGATCAAGAACAGTTCATGAAACCATACATAATGAAGAACACTGATCTCAGAACTAAATCCACAGATGCTTCAGAAAAAGACTTTTTCAAGTTGATGAACAACAGCTGTTTTGGAAAGACTATGGAAAATCCGCACAAGCGTAAAGATGTCAGATTGGTCACTAGAGAGAACGAAGCAATTAAGTTGACTTCAAAACCAAATTATCAGGACTTCAGAAGATTTCATGATCAGCTTTTTGGCATAATGATGAAAAAAAAGAAAGTCAAATTGGACAAGCCCGTTTTTATTGGGTTTACTGTTTTAGAGCTGTTGAAGCTTTTGATGTTAGAATTTCTTTACGACTACTTTAAACCCTTGTATCCAGAGTCCAGAGTTCTGTACACAGATACAGATTCATTTGTAATCGACATCCCTACTGAAGATATCTATAAAGACATGGAAATAGAAGTAGCAAAAGGGCACGCTGGATGGTACGACACATCTGATTACCCTAAAGATTCGCCTTTGCATTCAACTGTTAACAAAAAGGTTTTAGGTAAGATGAAGGATGAATTATCTGGAGATGTGATCAAGGAGTTTGTTGGTTTGAGGTCGAAAATGTACAGTCTTTCAAGCCAAAAAAAAGTTGTTAAAAAAGCAAAGGGAATATCTCGCAGCGCTGTGCAGTCAAGCATATCCCATGACAACTATAAAGAAGCATTGTTTGGCAATAAGACTTTTCATCATGACAATTACAAGCTGCGATCTAATCTGCATGAGATTAACACAACAGTTGTAACAAAACGATCTCTTGACCGCACTAACACAAAAAGAGTATTTGTTAATCCAGAGTTTTCATATGCAATTGGTCATTGGAGAATAGTATAATCATATGGGCTTATATTTTTCAGCAATCGCACGTTCAATTATATCATCATCTAATTTAGCAAAATTAATATTATTTATTAATGCTAGATGTGCTTTAATTTTTTTTGTCATTTCACAATATTCATGTTTCCATAAATCAAAATCAAAATAAAAGCTTTGGGGTTTAAAGCGATTGTCTGGCGATTGTTCTAGCCAGGGATTGTCAATCTTCTCAAATACTTCTTTAATGATATACTGATACTCAAATAAATCTTGCATTAATTTTAAAGACTTTTCCTTTGCCTTTTCTGCCATTTCCCTTTGAGCTTCCATTTTAAACCCAAATGTATTTGCGTAGATTAAAACAGTTCTTTAAGCTTAAATATATCACCAACCAATTCAACCAAATTATTATCCATTACTGCTAAATGTGCTTGAATTTTTTTTATCTTTTTAATATATTCTTGCTCCCAATCAAAATTTGAGGTTTTGTCTAGCATGGCATGATCAATCTTCTTAAATATTAGTCTAATAGCAAGATTATAATCAAATATTTCTCGCATTATTTCTAAGGACTCTTCCTTCACCATTCTTGCTTCCAGTGCCATTTTACGTAAGGATTCTTCCTTTTCCATTCTTGCCGCCATTTTAATTTAAATTAAAAAATAATTAAGCGACTGGAACTGTGTCTGGAGGGATTATCTGCAGTTCTTCCTTCACAAAAGATCTTCGGGGGGCTGGTCGTTTTGTTGTGTCAGTTTCTCGTAAATAATACACTGGCGGATTCATTTTCACAATTTTTTTTATCTCATATGGATCAACACTCCAAACTGGATCTGTTGCCCTGATGCGAGTGTCCCCTTCCGCTTCTCCCGGCGAATAAAGGTATCTCACTTTCAAACCAAATGGTAATAGTTTGCTTGATGAAGACTCTCCTTCAACAACATTTATTGTTTGTTTTCTGATTGCTTGTACTGGTTTTAGACCTTTAAATTCTTCATTATTCATTGCACGTAGAACTGAGGGCAGTCTTTTTACCCATTCTGTGTTGCGAGAATTGTCAATCAGCTCTCTGTGATACTGGTAGGAAAAAAGTCTTTCAGATAACTGTTTGTTAAAGTTTTCAACCAAACCCTGTGATCTGTGAACACCCGGAATGCCTCTTTTAATGGTAACTCTATGTTTTAACAATAATTGATTTACTTGACCTTTAAATTCTTTTCCATCATCGACTTGAATCATGCGAGGATAAGTTAAGGGTCCTCGTTGATATATCAGTTGTAAAGCGACAGCAACAGCAGAAGCACTCTTTTGTGTTAATGGTTCAGCATCTTTGTATCTTGAAGCTATGTCAATGACTGTAAGTGCGTACTTAAATCTTTTTCGTCTAATCGTATCATGGGGTAAATATAGAAGATCCATTTGATGGGTGTCGTTCGGTATTGTGTTGACAAAGTGTGGTCTTTGTATTCGTTTAGGCGCTGGTAAATAAATTTGCCAAATCGCTTGTTTAGATAACCATTCTTTTGCTGTTTGTTCACTGACTCCCGCTGCTTGGCTAAGCTTTTTAATTGCTGTTATTCCCTTCCAATATCCTTTTGGAGAATAATAGATTTTGTACATTTTTATTCAGCCAATACTTTGTGCAACAAAATACACAGCGGTCATGCCAAAGACAATAAACAATATTTCTTGCATCTTTTGTTTTTCTGATGGTTGATAAAAGTCGCTGAATTTTGGTGGGGGCAATGTTTCAACTTGTTTGCCTGTTACTAGAAAATATTCTTTTATTGCCTGGTCAACATCTTTAAATGTGTAAGCTGCATGTCCCTGTTGTTTAAGTCTGTCGTTAATAAAATCTAACTGCTCCATTCTTTGCTTTTCATAGGTGTCTTGTGCAGCAGCTAGTTGCTCCATAGCTCTGTTATGTCTTTTTCTCTCATTGTTATTTTGTAGTTTACTAAATGCGTAATTACTTCCGCTAAAAGCAAGGCATTAACCACAGCGCCACCAATCATCATTACGAGTGAAGCCATTTTTATAAATGTATTTTTTTTAATTTTACATATTGATACTGTCTGGAATTATTCCTTGCTTAACTAGAAAATCTTTCGTAGCAAATGAAGCTGTAATAACAGCAATCAACTTTGCTGAGTCTTCAAAATCTAGCTTGCCAAGATCTGCTGGTTTTATTTTTAACAGGCTTTTACCAAGCATTGTGTATCCTACACTTAGGCCTCCAATAACAGCAGAATGGTATACAAGGTTAGTAATAGTTTTTTCGGTGCTCATTTTTAAAAAATAAAATAATTATAATTAATAAAAAACATGAACAGCGATGATCTACTTCCTGAACTTATGATTACAAATGATCAAGTTGATGACCAAGCTATTATGCGCCAAAAGGAAAGGCTGTATTCTTTAGCAGCATGTGGAAAAACAAAACAGTACCTTGGAAATGAATTCAGCATAGAACAGATTCAACAAATGTCACCACAAGACATTGTAAAGTATCACAACAGGTATGAAGCGCAACTGGGGTCAAGAATGGTAAAAAGTGTTGGGCAAACGGTTCTTAGTTTGTACACTAAACTAGTTAGTAGATTTGCTCCCATTGATTCTGAACAAGATTTTATGTATGATTTAACACAGGATCCCGTTTTAACAAAGTCATTAGAGTCTCTAGGATGTGATCTATATTACAGATTTGGAACATTGTTATCGCCATTAATCATGGGATTAATTACTTTTAATCATATAGATTTTGTTTCCCTTCAAAATGACCGAGCCAGAAAATCAGCAGAATCAGAATCAGAAAACATTGATGGAGAAAGTGACCAGTAAAAAGCCTCCTCATCCTGGGCGCGTTGCAGCAGGAAAAAAATTAGCAGAGTGGAACAAACAAAAAAAATTAATGTTGCAATCACAGAATGTAACTCATAATGAAAACATAACACCACCAACGCCAACAGTTGTTTCAATGCCAGCTGTAAATACACAAGTTGATTCAAGACCTACAACACCAAAGTCGTCATGGAATATTGAATTTAAAACAGTTGCCATTTTTGGCGTCATTGCTGCTGGGGGTGGTTATTACGGTTATAAAATATATAAACAACGCCAGCAAAAACCAAAGCAGTCCAAAAAATCTCAGCCACTAAATACAGAAGCCGAACAAAAAAGCATGCTAGAACTGCCAACAACAAAATCTCATTTTGATCCATTTGATATGCAGTAATATTTCAAGAACTTAATAAATAATTATAAGTGACTTGAATAAGAACTTGATAACGACTTGATGACGACTTGATAAAATCTTAAATAAGAACTTGATAAGAACTTGATGACGACTTGATAAAAACTTAATGACGACTTGATAAGAACTTAATGACGACTTGATGACGACTTGTTAAGAACTTGAATAAGTACTTGAATAAGTACTTGAATAAGAACTTGATGATGACTTGATGATGACTTGTTAAGAACTTGATGTTGACTTGTTAAGAACTTGAATAAAAACTTGAATAAGAACGTGATGCCGACTTGAATAAGAACCTAGAACGACTTAATGACGATTTTTTTTTCACAATTAATTGTTACATTCTTTTCCGGGGAGACAACTCCTCTTCACTTCTGCCTTTATGTAGTATCTAGGTCAGACATGTCTGGCCACGGCTTACTCAACTGCACAATAGCCGAGTCGAAGCGTCGCACTGTTTGCTGGTTCGTGTCGAGTTACACATAAGGGCGTCGAGCCGCCACGCGGCATTGTATAAATTTAGACGGCGTCGTTCAGTACAGGCGTTAGACGTCATTGTATAAATTTAGGCGGCTAAATTTCTAAACATATCAAAACATGTTTCTTACCTTCCCCCAATCACAAGACTAGATAGAATCAGCTGATTAGTAACAGTGACGACATTTCCGCCCAGCACTTGTGTTGTTAGCAACTGAACCTAGCTGTCTTGTCATTTTCACATTGGGTTGGTGTGCTGCGTGTGTGATTTCCAGTCAGGAAAGCGTTGTGACTTTAAAACTTTGCTGATTGATTCAAGATAGCATTTTTTTTCAGAGAAGGATTTACTAGGTAGTCCTTCTTCACAAGAATTAGCACAGGAAATTAGAGTTTCAAACGCTGCACATCAAGCTCTGTGGGATTATTCTATTCAAGACACGCCACTTCATGTCAGCAAGGGGAAATGACATGATTCTAAAAATAACGGTTATGCATAACCGGGGCTCTGCGTCAACTTCTTCTTGCAGCAACATTCACAAACCACCCAGCAAGGGGAAATGACATGATTCTAAAAATAACGGTTATGCATAACCGGGGCTCTGCTCCACTTGCTTCAATGCTCCTATTCAACACCCAGCTATAAACTTTTAGGCTGCCTTTTCAGGCGGCCGCCGGGTGTACTTTATGCAATTGTCTTGTTTGTTGAATCAAGCTTTTGATAAGTGCACTTGGTGGCTGCTTAGAATAATCTTCAACAACGTGCCACGATTCTACGCTTGTGTAAACACACATCCCACCCCTTTTCAGATAGCTTTCAATAGCCAGTCATTCCTCACAATAGAATGAAATCCCAACTTGGTTGACAAATAGCCCTCCTAAGAATAAAGGCATGGTTAACCAAGTCCCCATTGTTTTGTTTGTTTACTTCTTAACGGTCCAGTGACAGAGAACTATAAAACAGATAATCCTACACATTATGTATGTTTGTAAAGTGTTTACTATTAGAGAACTATAAAATAGGCACTCTGGGTAAGCCGGCGGAGCAACAGCGAAACCGGCTTCAGCCGGTTGGAGCTGGCGGAGGTGGGTGAGCCAGAGTGCCTATTTTATAGTTCTCTAAGGGAGAAATGTCAATAACTCAAAAGGAGGGAATAATAATTTGCATATCTAAAAATGAAAAAACCTATGGAATATTTAAGAAATTGGAGACCAATCTCACTCCTGAACGTTACATATAAAATTGGATCAACGTGTATAGCAAACAGGATGAAAATGGTTATATCTAAATTAATCCATGAAGATCAAACTGGATTTATATCAGGAAGATACATTGGAGATAACATTCGAATTTTGTATGACTTAATACATTATTTAGAAAATAAAAACATGCCAGGTCTATTGATTTCTATTGATTTCGAAAAAGCTTTTGACTCAATTAACTGGAACTATACCACTCAACACTTGCTAGGGATCAGATATTCAACACACTGTAATAGTCCAGAATATTTGTCAATCAAATCTCAAATGATCAAATACTGTTAATTAGTCATTATTTCATCCAAACCAAACAAAATTGAGGGAAATTCCATCAGATAAACCAAGAAGCAGAATGGACAAATGACACAACCCCTAAAAGCCACCTGAAACAGGGCATGGAAGGGAAGAGTCAACCTGAACAATCCACTGCTGTCTGTGTGGAATTGAGAATGAATGGACTCTCAGTAATGTGTGTGACCACCACGGGCTGTGATCACAGCTCTACAACGCCTCCTCATGCTGCAGATGAGGTTCCTGATCTGCTGCTGGGGGATTCTGGCCCATTCTTCCTGGATGGCAACTCCAAGGTCATGGATGTTCTGAGGCAGCTACTCACGTGCTTGGACAGCTCGCCCGATGATATCCCAGACATGCTCAATCGGATTGAGGTCTGGTGAGCGTGCAGGCCACTCCAAGCGTGCAATTCCCTCATTCTAAAGGTACTGGTTGACAATGCGGGCACGGTGAGGACGGGCATTGTCATCCACAAGGATGAAGTCGGGACCAATGGCACCAGCGTAGGGTCAGACAATGGGGTGAAGAACCTCGTCATGGTATCGGACTGCATTCATGGTGCCATTCTCCATCACCAGCAGGTCGGTTTTGCCTTGCATTGAAATGCCTCCCCACACCATTACTGAGCCCCCACCATAGCGGTCATGCTGAGCAATGAAGTTGGGGTGGAATCGTTCATTCTGCCTTCGCCACACCCTCCTTCTCCGGTCAGTCACGTCCAAACAAAACCTGGACTCATCACTGAACAAAACTGGAGTCCAGTTTGCAGCAGTCTAGCCTTGGTGCTCCAGTGCCCACAGCAACCTTGCTTGTTTATGTTGTCTGGTCAATGGAACCCGAATTGCTGGGGCCCTTGAATGAAGACCACCATCATGAAGCCTTCTCCTGACTGTCTGGGTTGACACCCGGTTCCCTGATGCATTCTGGAGGTCATGTTGCAGCTATGTGGCATTGTGGAAAGGATTTCTTCGTGCCTGGACAAGGAGATATCGGTCCTCTCGCTGGGTTGTGACACGTGGGTGACGTCCAGAATGTCGTGGAGTGACTGTCCCTGTTGTTTGATATCGATTCCACATACGGGAAACAACGCTCTGGGATACGCCCAAGGCTCCAGCAACCTCTCGTTGCGATGACCCTCCTAGCAGCATCCCAACTCCTCTCGCCATATCTTCTGCGGAAAGGCGTCGTCTTTGTGCTTGCTGTTCCATTGTGGTGCGATAAACACTGCCCGAATCACACTGAACCACTGTTTGCCGGTCCCAAAACAGCAAATGTGACGCTGACCTCTCCCCCTGTTTACCCCCAGAATGAGGGGTCACGCAATTCACGTGCTCACCATGCTGTATGTTCCAGCGTGAAGGTGCAGGCAACAGTGTGATTGTCTTTCACATTGTTTTGTGTAGCTGGATCACGTGTTTATTGAAGTCAGTTCAAAATGATTTTTTTCATACACTGTTTTTAATTGCTGATCCCTAGCAAGTGTTGAGTAGTATATATGGAAAAAAGTTTTTAATGCATTTGGCTTTGGTAAAGATATAATTAAATGGACACATACCTTCTATACTAATATCAAGTCCTACGTGATCGTGAATGGAAAAATTTCAAAAAGCTTTGTAGTAGCCAGAGGATGCCATATTTGTTTGTTATGTGTGCTGAGATATTAGCATGCAAAATCCGTGAAGATAAAGAAATTAAAGGAATTCAGATATTAGATACAGATTTCAAGGTAAGCCAGTTTGTGGATGACACCTCATTTACGTTAGAGGGAGATCAAAAATCATACGAAAGACTGTTCAATACTCTAGATGAATTTGAAGAATTCTCAGGCCTAAAGTTGAACTTTGAAAAAACTGTCAACGTATGGTTAGGTAAAAATATGAAATCAAATATTAGATACTTAGCTAATAAGCGCATGATATGATATCCCCCAAATTTAAAATACTTGGGCTCTGGTTTACTACTGACCTATTGCATTTAACAGAAATCAATACAGCAAGCAAATTTGTCGAAGTACAAACCTTGTTTAAAATCTGGTCTAGAATATCTGTACACCACTGGGAAGAGTAACCATCTTAAAATCGTTTATATTATCAAAATTAGTATACTTATGGATATTATTGCCAAATCCACCAGATAATTATATTAAACAATTACAGAAAATGTGTTTTGATTTTGTGTGGGATAGAAAACCAGATAAAATAAAACGAATTTATTCAGTCCATAATGTCGAAAATGGAGGCATTGGAATTCCAAATATACAAGCCTTTATTCAAGGTCTGAAATTGTTTTGGATAAGAAAACTGATTATAGGCAATTCAAAATGGAAGAAATTAATGAAAATCTTCTGTCCAGAAAGTGATCAGTTAAAGTGCTATGGTGCTAAGAGATTTACAAATAATAAATATAATCAGTTTTGGAAAGACGTAATTAATGCTTATGATAAATTCAACACTCATGTTGAATTAGATAACAAAGAGATGACTGCTGAACCCATATTTTTCAACAACAAATTCAAAATAAATAACAGTCATTTCTTTTTTAAAACTTGGAACCTAAAAAAATGTATACCTTGTGAAAGACGTTTTGAAAGAAAGTGGAGAGTTTTTAAAACATGATGAATTTTCAGAAAAGTGGGGTCTAACAGTAAATTATCTTAACTACTTTGGTTGCATTCAAGCAATCAAAGAATATGCCAGAAAAAAAATATAATCTTCGAAAATAACTGTAGTAACGAAAATAATAAATCAGTACAAATAATATCTGAAGTACATAAAGGAACAAAGATTTTTTACAATTTACTCTTAGAGAAACATGTAATATTCGACATAAAAGCCTTTATGAAGTGGGAAACTCGATTAGCCATGTATATTAATTGGGAGACTGTTTTAAAAAAAAAGATTAATAAAATAAAAGAAATAAAGCTCAAATGGTTTCAACTGAAACTGTGTCATGGAATTTTAGTCCACAATAAATGGGAGTAACTGACAATGATAAATGCAACTTTTGTTGCAATGAAAGAGATACTGTGCAACATTATTTATGGTACTGCCCATTCTCACAGATGTTTTGGAAAAACCTTGGAAAAAAAAAATAAGAGAGAAGTGCAGTAACTGTGAAAGATTATCATTTAATGTTGAATTAATTTTATTTGGCACAGACGATAAAACACTAACTGAAGATACTTTTGATCTAATTATTTTATGGGCAAAATTCTTTGTTTATAAGTGCAGGATAACTCGCATAATACCAAAACTGGAAATATTTTTGACTGAGTTAAGCTGTAGGTATACGTTGGAAAAATATGTACATGTATTAAATATGTGTAACTATGATTTTTAAAAAAAGTGGCTACCATACTCAGGATTATTGTTGGAGGGATAGCAATCAATATGGATGATCCTTCAATACACTGTATAGATGATGTGGTCATAAAAAAGGGGGGGGGTTCCATACATATTGAATATAACTGACATATGCTATGAACAAAGAATTCAAAACATAATTTTGTGTTGCTGTATGAGGACCTTGTAGAAAACACCCTTTGCATTAACATTATAATTTTTGTATTTGTACATATATGGTATTTATGAAAAAAAAGTACTCTTTTTGTTCTGTGGAATACTGTAATGTTATTGCTGAATATTCGTTTTGGAAAGAAAAGAACCTTCATTGCAAGGGGGGAAAAAAGATAAATCAAAAATAAAAAGGAAAAAATAATAAGGAAAAGATAGTTTAAAAAATGGAAAAAAAAAGAAAATAAATAAATGAATAGTTAAATAAATAAGCGACTTCAATGGGTGGTGATGGTGATGATAGTAGTTATGTGTGGGTAGTTGAATGTGGGGGTGTGGGTAATGCTAATAATGATTGGAAGGGAATGGAAATGATCAATGGGTGATAAGGTATTGTTGGGGATAGGGGGGAAAGGGGGGAGCGGAAGAGGGCATTGGGGGAGGGGGGGGGAGAGAGAGAGAGCTCATATATCTCTACCCACACATATTTATGCGTGGGGGGGGGGGGGGGGATTCATGCAAATAGTGTTGAAAAAGTAAACAACACTATGCATGGTGTTCATTGTAGCAGGTGAAATAATGTGTTGGCATTAATATGATTGTGTTGGTTGAGAACAGATAGAAATAACATTCCTGTAACGTTGTCATCGCCTTCTTCATGTGGGGCTATGGCCTTAAATGAGTAAATCATCTGAATCTGAATCTCCTCCTCCCTCCCTCCCTCCTCCTCTCTCCTCCTCTCTCTCTCCTCTCTCTCTCTCCTCCTTCTCCCTCTCTCTCTCTCTCCTTCCCTCCCTCCCTCCCTTCTCTCTCTCTCTCTCTCTCTCTCTCTCTCTCTCTCTCTCTCTCTCTCTCTCTTTCTCTCTCTCTTTTCTCTGTGTGTGTGTGTGAAACTTGAAACTTGAAACTTGAAACTTTTTTTATTGTCACTAAACACCATCAAAGGATTTATGGACACAAGATGGCGATGATTAAACAACTCATCGTCCAAAGAAATAATGATTTGTTCATTTTACACAAAAAGTCATTATGTAAAGCAGTCATATACATATTTCGCAATTTCAACCTGAAGGTCATCATTAGACATCAAAGTACTTATTTTCAATGAGGTAGCGTCGTATATATCCATTTTGTTTATGATACGTTTTTTAAACGTATTCCTGATTTTATCGTAACGTTTACAAGAGTCTAAAAAAAAAATGTACCTCGTCTTCTATTATATTGCAAGTTGTACATTTCCTGTCTTCACGCTTAATATGGGAATATCTACCTCTTTCTATTGCGAGGTCATGTGCGCTAATTCTTAATTTACAAAGTTCTGTGTGTGTGTGTGTGTGTGTGTGTGTGTGTGTGTGTGTGTGTGTGTGTGTGTGTGTGTGTGTGTGTGCTTGCGCAGAATCTATACCAAACACACAAACTTCAGTGAATGAATGGCCCTATATATCTGCGAGCATGTATATATGTATGTATGTATTAAGTATGTATGTATGTATGTATGTATGTATTTGTGCGTGCGTGCATGTGTACGTGGGTGCGTGCGAGCGTGCTTGGGTGCATGCGTGCGTGCAGGTGAAATAAGTATTTAGGACTGTCCTACTGGTTCTTGTGTGTGTGTGTGTGTGTGTGTGTGTGTGTGTGTGTGTGTGTGTGTGTGTGTGTGTGTGTGTACAGGTGCAACAAGTATCCAGAACTGTACTGATGGTTCTGTGGATGTTGTGGAGAACACACCAACGGTCCTTACCTGTGAGGGTTACTCAAAAGCACAAATCACCTGGGAGCTGATGTCTGACCTGTCATCGTTTTGCACTTTTGGTCGATGTAACTCTTCTTCTACATGTACGCTTGCGTCAACGTATGACGGTATCTTTACTCTGACGGCGACGAGCGGCACTTCCAGTAAGCTGGGCTTGACTACTACATTCACCGCATTTCCTAAAACTACCACATTCTCTTGCGACAATGTTACATGTGTTGTCAACATCGGGGGTAAGTTGATTTGTCCTCTCTTGTTATCGTTAGTGTGCTCTCTCTCTCTCTCTCTCTCTCTCTCTCTCTCTCTCTCTCTCTCTAAAGAATTTTGTCTTGTCTTGTCTTCTCTCTCTCTCTCTCTCTCTCTCTCTCTCTCTCTCTCTCTCTCTCTCTCTCTCTCTCTCTCTCAGAGTCTTTCTCTTCATCCTGTGTAAGTCTCTCTGTCTGTCTGACGTCTGTGTCTGTCTGACAGTGACTCTCTCTGTCCCTCTCTCTCTCTCTCTCTCTCTCTCTCTCTCTCTCTCTCTCTGAGAGTAAGTTCGTGGTCAAGCTGCCGACAGGATACGATTTTGAAATAGTTACAGTACCGTGCTCATTTCGTATCCTTGACAATTCTTTGCTCATTTTGTAGCCTTTACAATACTGTGCTCATTTTGCATCCTTTACAGTACTGTGCTCATGTTGTATCCTTTACAATACTGTGCTCATTTTGTAGCCTTTACAATACTGTGCTCATTTTGTATCCTTTACAATACTGTGCTCATTTTGTATCCTTTATAATACTGTGCTCTTTTTGTAGCCTTTACAATACTGTGCTCATTTCCTATCCTGTACAATATTGTGCTAATTCGTATCTTTTACAATAACTGTGCTCATTTCGTAGCCTTTACAATACTGTGCTCATTTTGTATCCTTTACAATAACTGTGCTCATTTCGTATCCTGTACAATACTGTGCTCATTTCGTATCTTTTACAATAACTGAGCTCATTTTGTATCCTTTGTAATACTGTGCTCATATTGTAGCCTTCGCAACACCGTGTTCATTTCCTATCCTTCACAATATTGTATTCATTTTGTATCCTTTCCAAAAGCTTGCCCGTTTTGTAGACTTTACAATACAATGTTTATTTCGTATCCTTGACAATACTGTGTTATTTCGTATCCTTTACAATACTGTATTCATTTCGTATCCTTTACACTACTGTATTCATTTCGTATCCATTACAGTACTGTGTTAATTTGGTCTTCTTTACGACACCGGGTTCATTTCGTATCCTGTAAAATGCTGTGTTCACTTCGTGTCCTTGACAATATTGTGTACCTTTCGTGTCCTTGACAATATTGTGTACCTTTCGTGTCCATGTCAGTATTGTATTCCTTTCGTGTTCTTGACAATATTGTGTATCTTTCGTGTCCTTGACAATATTGTGTACCTTTCGTGTCCTTGACAATATTGTGTTCCTTTCGTGTCCTTGACAAAATTGTGTTCCTTTCGTATCCTTTACAACACCGGGTTCATTTCGTGTCCTTGACAATTTTGTGTTCCTTTCGTGTTCTTGACAATATTGTGTACCTTTCGTGTCACTGACAATATTGTGTACCTTTCGTGCCCTTGACAATATTGTGTACCTTTCGTGTTCTTGACAATATTGCGTACCTTTCGTGTCACTGACAACATTGTGTACCTTTCGTGCCCTTGACAATATTGTGTTCCTTTCGTGTCCTTGACAATATTGTGTTCCTTTCGTATCCTTTACAACACCGGGTTCATTTCGTATCCTGTAAAATGCTGTGTTCCTTTCATGTCCTTGACAACATTGTGTACCTTTCATGTCCTTGACAACATTGTGTTCCTTTCATGTCCTTGACAACATTGTGTACCTTTCATGTCCTTGACAACATTGTGTACCTTTCATGTCCTTGACAACATTGTGTACCTTTCATGTCCTTGACAACATTGTGTACCTTTCATGTCCTTGACAACATTGTGTACCTTTCATGTCCTTGACAACATTGTGTACCTTTCATGTCCTTGACAACATTGTGTACCTTTCATGTCCTTGACAACATTGTGTTCCTTTCATGTCCTTGACAACATTGTGTACCTTTCATGTCCTTGACAACATTGTGTTCCTTTCATGTCCTTGACAATATTGTGTTCCTTTCGTATCCTTTACAACACCGGGTTCATTTCGTATCCTGTAAAATGCTGTGTACCTTTCATGACCTTGACAATATTGTGTTCCTTTCATATCCTTGACAACATTGTGTACCTTTCATGTCCTTGACAATATTGTGTTCCTTTCGTATCCCTTACAACACTGTGTTCATTACGCATCCTTTACAGTACGGTTTCATTTTTATCCTCGACAATACTGCGTTAGTTTTGTATACTTTACAATACTGTGTGTTCATTTCATATTTTTGATAATGCTGTGTTCATTTTGTATCCTTCGCAATATTGTGTTCATTTTGTATCCTTAATAATGCTGTGCTCATTTCGTATCCTTGACAATTCTGTGGTTATTTCGATTCCTTTACCAGATTGTGTTCATTTCGTATCCTTGACAATATTGTGCTCATTTCGTATCCTTGACATTATTGTGTTCATTTCGTATCCTTGACAATACTCTGTTCATCCCGTATCCTTCTCAACACTGTCTTAATATCGTATCCTGTACAATACTGTGCACATTTCGTATCCTATGAAAGATTCATTTCGTATCCTTGACAAGACTGTGTTTATTTCGTATCCTGTACAATACGGTGCACATTTCGTATCCTGTACAACACTGTGCACATTTCGTATCCTGTACAATACTGTGCACATTTCGTATCCTGTACAATACTGTGCACATTTCGTATCCTGTACAATACTGTGCACATTTCGTGTCCTATACAATACTGTGCACATTTCGTATCCTGTACAATACTGTGCACATTTCGTATCCTGTACAATACTGTGCACATTTCGTATCCTGTACAATACTGTGCACATTTCGTATCCTGTACAATACTGTGCACATTTCGTGTCCTGTACAATACTGTGCACATTTCGTATCCTGTACAATACTGTGCACATTTCGTATCCTGTACAATACTGTGCACATTTCGTATCCTTTATCATGCTGTCTTCATTCCGTATCGTTTATCTGGATTTTGAACTTTCGAAATTATGAACATAACATGCATAATTTCCCTTCCGCCAACCACACCCTCCTACCCACCCACGCAACGCCGCACACCAATCATTATAACATTCGGCAATGGACCAAAGGACTGCAGTTCCGAGTGTTAGCATGGACATGTATCTATGATTTTAACGAGTAGTAAAATGGTCCTTGTTATCACAGCAGAGTTGTCAGGAGAGATAACTCTCTGTGTTAATAAAATTCTCGCGATATGTTGAACAAACAAAAGAATATTGAATATGACAGTGGAAAATGAGCATGTCCAGAAGGTCATGGGTTCGAATCCCAGCCATGGCTCGTCCCAAGATGGGAAAAAAAGGGGCAGCAGAGGGACATCCGGAGTCATGAACCGGGTGTGGCCCAACCCCCCTAGAGTGTCAGGAGATAAGGGCCGAAACACTTGCTTGAAGGGGGCTTCTCTTCTGAGGACTCTCTGCTGCCACGCTCTCCACGAGTTTCTTTCTACTATGACAGCATGTTCGTGTTCAAAACTGTCCACAGATCTTTTCGCACAGACACGGCAGTGACGCTGTTCTGTTCCCAGGCTCTTCTGATTTTTACGGCAACATGGATTTATTAAACGGTTTTTGATTGTAGAACGGCGTAAAATGGATTTCTTAGGATCTTTGGGAAATGTGCCTTGCTTAGCTGCATGGTGATTTTGATGCATGCACAAGAGTTTGAATGAGAAACAACAGTAATGATGTGTATGAAGAGGAACCACTGAAGGACGGCAATACACGGACTATAATTATGTTATACTTCAAAAGATAGGTTGTATATTACTTTTGTAATTGTTTATTGAACGTGCGTGACTTGCAAAAGAAACAAACATTTTTTAATGCCGAATTAGGATGTCAGACATCATAAAATTGTTTGGTAATTTTACACAGTTTAACAGCCGGATGGAGTAATGTCGACTGTTACTTTGTCAAGATGTTTATCGAAGTTTTGTGTTTCAGTAAATGCCAGCCCATAGTGTAGGCATCCTTCAGTCTCGGAAGACTATGGAGTTGCGCTCTAGGTGTCTATTCTGGTACAGCGGCGGGTGTTGCTGGCCAGTCCGACACGGGAATGACAGTCCCTGTGGCAGAGGGCACAGATGAAGTCTGACGCTGGTCTGTCTGCCTGGGCTGCAGCCTTTCTTCTCATTCTCTTTTCCCCGTGCTGCTGAGCGAGTGTCTCTTCGAACTTGGAGAGACTTTTCTGCACAGTCTTGTCTCCAGGCTGACCGTTCGAGGGCTGTTGCTTCCCAGTTGTTCTGGTCGATGTTCAAGGCTTTTAGGTCCCTCTTGCACACGTCTTTGAATCGCAGCTGTGGTCTGCCTGTGGGACATTTTCCCTGCACAAGTTCTCCATAGAGGAGGTCTTTAGGGATCCGTCCGTCATCCATGCGCACGACATGGCCGAGCCAGCGCATACGTCTCTGTTTCAGCAGCGTGTACATGCTGGTGCATCCAGCTCTTTCCAGGACAGTGTTGTTTGGGACCTTGTCCTGCCAGGTGATGTTCAGAATGCGTCGGAGACTACGCATATGAAAAGCATTGAGATTTTGCTCTTGTCGGGCACGCAAAGTCCAAGACTCGCTGCCATACAGGAGGGTGCTCACAACGCAGGCTCTGTAGATCTGGATCTTTGTGTGCTCGGTCAGCTTGCTGTTGTTCCATGCTTTCTTTGTCAGTCTGGTCATGGTGATAGCTGCCTTGCCGATGCGCCTGTTGAGCTCTGCGTCAAGTGAGAGGGTGTCTGAGATAGTTGAGCCCAGATAAACAAAGTCATGGACGACGTCCAGTTCATGGTCATTGATGCTGATGACTGGGGGAGAGTCAACATCCTGTCCCATGACCTGTGTTTTCCTCAAGCTAATGGTAAGCCCGAAGTCTTGGCAGGCATTGCTGAAGCAAGTCATGAGCTGCTGTAGGTCCTCGGCTGAATGGCGGTTACTGCTGCGTCGTCTGCAAAGAGGAAGTCACGCAGGCACTTCAGCTTGACTTTTGTCTTGGCTCTTAGTCTGGAGAGGTTGAAGAGCTTTCCGTCTGTCCTGGTTCGGAGGTAGATACCTTCAGCTGCAGGACCAAATGCGTGTTTCAGCATCACAGCAAAGAAGATTCCAAACAGGGTGGGAGCCAGGACGCAACCCTGTTTCACTCCGCTCCGTATGTTGAAGGCAGCTGATGTCGAGCCGTCAAAGACGACAGTGCCTTTCATGTCTTCATGGAAGGATCTGATGATGCTGAGAAGTTTGGGTGGACATCCAATCTTGGGGAGGATCTTGAAGAGGCCATCTCTGCTGACCAGATCGAAAGCCTTTGTGAGATCTATGAAGGCAATGAAGAGTGGCTGCCTTTGCTCCCTACATTTCTCCTGAAGTTGTTTAAGGGAGAAGATCATATCTATAGTGGATCTGTTGGCACGGAAACCGCACTGCGATTCAGGATAAACTTGCTCTGCAAGTACTTGGAGCCTCTTCAGTACTACTCGTGCAAAGACTTTCCCAACAATACTAAGGAGGGATATGCCACGATAATTATTGCAATCGCTTCCGTCACCTTTGTTTTTGTACAGTGTGACGACGTTAGCATGTCTGGTGGTACTTCGCCTTCACTCCAACAGAGGCAGAGGATTTCATACAACTCGGTGATAAGTGTCTCTTTACAGCACTTCAGTACTTCGGCGGGAATACCATCTTTCCCTGGTGCCTTGCCAGAGGCAAGAGCGTCCAGGGCTTCGTTGAGTTCCTCTATGGTTGGTTCTCTGTCAAGCTCTTCCAGTTCTGGTAGGCGCTCTATGGCATTCAGGGCATCTTCTGTGACTACATTTTCCCTTGCATATAGCTCAGTGTAGTGTTCTACCTAGCGCTCCATCTGTTGTTCTCTGTCCTGAATCACCTCCCCTGTAGCTGATCTCAAAGGGGCAGTTTTCTTTTGTGTTGGGCCCAATGCCTGCTTGATGCCGTCATACATCGCCTTAATGTTGCCTGTGTCAGCTGCGATCTGAATCTGGGAGCAGAGCTGAAGCCAATAATCGTTAGCGCATTGCCTGGCACACTGCTGGACTTTGCTGCGAGCAGCACGGAGAACCTGGAGGTTCTGCTCACTAGGGTTGGTTTTGTATGCTGTCAGGGCATTTCTCTTGGCCTCGATGACTGGTATCATTTCTTCTAAATGGGCTTCGAACCAGTCAGCTGACTTGCTGGTCTTTTTGCCAAAGGTGGACATGGCGGAGTTGTAGACAGCATCTCTGAAGTGTTCCCATCGGTCTTGGGCATTTGCAGTGGGTGGGCCAGGGAGAGAATCCTCCAACACGCGTGCGAACTCTTCCACTTTTCTTTGATCGCGTGTTTTGCTGGTGTCGATGCGAGGCCGGCCCTCCTTTTTCGTACTGTGCAGTCTCTTCGCGCGGGGCTTCACTTTGCTGCACACCAAAGAGTGGTCAGTGTCACAGTCGGCGCTCTGGTAGCTGCGAGTGATCTTGATGCTGGAAAGGTTGACACGTCTGGTGAGGATCAGATCGAGCTGATGCCAGTGTTTGGATCGAGGGTGTCTCCAGGAGACTCGATGCTGAGGCTTCGTGTTGAAGAAGGTGTTACTGACGCACAACCCATGATGACAGCAGAGCTCTAGCAGGCGCTGGCCATTCTCGTTCATTTTCCCAGTGCCGAACTGACCCAAGCAAGTGGGCCAGGAGTTGTGATCGACACCTACTCTGGCGTTGAAATCGCCTGCGATGAACAGTAATTCTCTGTCGGGAATTCTCCTTATAGCAGCACTGAGGTCGTCATAAAACTTGTCTTTTGCTTCTGCTGTGGATGCCAAAGTTGGTGCGTAGGCACTAATTAGACTGACTGGTCCCGATGATGTTTGGAGTCGGAGAGACAGGATTCGTTCTGTTCCTTCTACTGGTGGGGTTATGGACTCCAATAATCTGTTTCTAACTGCGAATCCCACGCCGTGTTCTCTGACCTCGTCTGATGGTTTGCCCTGCCAGAACAGGGTGAAGTCTCTGTCCCTCACAGATCCTGTTTCTGGGAGCCTGGTTTCTTGAAGGGCGACAATGTCCATCTGCAGTCTGCTCAGTTCTCTGTCGATGACAGCTGTCTTGCGAGCATCGTTTACTTCCTGCAGGTCGTCAGAAAAGCCTGGAGTCATTGTCCTTACGTTCCACGTACCCAATTTCAGGGCGGAGGTTTTCATTTTTTTGTTGCCTGGTGCATAGTTATCGATCCGCTTGTCGGTTTTCACCCTAAACCCCACGCACCCAGTGAGGCTAACGGACCGTGGCGGGGCAGCACCTTACTGGCTGGGGACTGCCCAGATTAAGGCGGGCGGTAGCAGCCCATAAATAGAATGAAAACATATGACGTATGTTGAACTCATGCTGATGTGAATGTTGACAAAAGGGTAAATGTAAATGGGAGTAGTTTTAAATTGGGAAAAAGTGTGTGGGAACAAACTGAATTCGAAGACTAATGGAAAAAGAAATTGTATAAGATTAATGCAAAGAAATTTAAAACAAACATCTTACTTGATTAACGTTGACATCAACGAAGCTCTTTCAGACATTAAACAATGCTTTGCTCGGTAGTGTTTTTTTTTATGTTTGAAGAAAAATTATAGTGTACCAGCAATCAAATATAAGACCCTTGGCTTGACTAAGAAAGTAGTCAACACAGAAACAAACTCAAAAGCGATTTGCTACAGTATAATGGCGATGATGGCGTCGCATTAATAATCGCATAATAAATCAGAAACGAAGGGAATGTAAAGTGAAAGTGTTCCTAATGATTAAAAAAAAGAAAAACACCGCCATATGTCAACATCGGATGCATTATATGCAAGTGATCGTAACCCGGCAGGATTCTGAAGGAAGCTGGGGCATTTAATTTCTAAAATGTCTACAGTAAATAAAATGATAAGAAACAGCGGTTACCACATTTTCTCATGTGTCCAATTCGGACAGTTTTTTCAAATACTGTTACCAGTAAACCTAAGGAACAAGATGACGAAGAAACACTACTGTAGAGTCAGTCTGATGTGAAGACTAAAATCAAACTTAGATCCGATTCTGATTTTCCCAAAAGAGCGAAATCAGTCTCATCTTGGATTACTTTGGCAACATACATTTCTGATATTATGAAACGTTGGAAGATTTCTTTTGAAAGAGGTTCTGTGTTTGTCTTTTTCTCCTTTCTCTTCTTTTGGACCTCCTTGACACCAAAATAGGAACTTCAAGGAGCTTTTGTAAAGTTTACTTAATAAATGTGAAAAAAGACAGAAACGTAAACATTCTAGCTATCCTTTTTAAATGTTACGTTGAAAAAAAAAATCGAAATCACTTGAGAATATACACAAACGGGTCAGCAATGGATGAACAGGCGGGATCGGCATATACAATACCTGATTTGAAAATGGAGTGGTGGTTTCACATTGGAGTGGACAGAAGGATTGTTACAGCTGAACACGGAACGATTCTGATTGTTTTAAACATGGCATTAGCTTTCCTCGTAAAATAGTTCACATTTTCTTCTGCGTCTTTTCAGAGCCTATGCTTCTAGCAAAGAAAATACGCAGAAGATTAGAAAATATTATTTATATAAGTCAGGTAATCCATATTAAACATTAGAAGGCACTTAGTCACTTTATGTTATGTTCCTTTGACGAACAGAATGAGTTTATCTCTGCTTCCCTTTTCTGTGCAGCTGTTATGGTTTTGCTGCCCTACATGCTGTTGAACATTGTGTGGGCTTTATCATGGTGCTTTTGCTGTTGTTTGTGATGTTTGCCTCCGGAATTACACATTCTGTGAACATTCTGTGACGAAACTGTCGAGTTCTCTGTGTTTTTATATTGACGTATGTCCACCTTCGCTGGCTGACAGCTTCTTACACATATCTTCCCTCAGTCACACTCGTTTTTCCGTGTCCTCTTCTCTCCCTTCGTGCTACTGCATTTGAACTACAGTTCAATTGTTTATTAAGACGTCCACTCGCCACTTCTATCATGAAAGGGAACTTTTTGAGGTGGAGAGGGGTGATAGGAGAAGGAATTTGTACCTGACACTTTGTGTTGCAGCCTCCCTATCCTCCTTTCCTCCCAATGAAGATGGTTCCCATTTCTATTACACGCGTGATGAGCTGCATTAAATTGAAGCCTTCCCCCACAGGCCCATCCTTGAGCTTCAAGTTGCGGAGTTTGCATCTTGGCGTCAGCCTGCCACGTGTTGGGTGAAGCAGAGGAGGAAGGAGGAAAGAGAGGGATTAGCATCATCAGCCATCCTCCTGCCTCCCGCCCCTGCTGTAGGGTCTCCATTCATTTCTTGAGATCCACAGAATATAACCACCGTACTTCTTTAGAAATCTTGTTTCACCAGTTCGTGTGATGCAGTAATGACTTATGCTGTAGTCAACGCCCCATATTGTGGCAAGAAAGAGAAGCAGGCAGCAATTAAAGACAGTGTCATAGACGATAGTGTTGAATTTATCAGGCATCAAAGAGTTCAGATTCTGCCCAGCAATGATAATTCCAAGCGCTGAGATTTGGCGCCACCTGGATACGTGACATACCTTCCTGTGGTTTTCACGTGGTTACAGAATGACCAGTGTGATCTCCAATAGTTTTTTTTCCCTCTAATCACCACCACCTCAGATTTCCATTTTCAATCTTTCCTTTGAAACGAAACAACTCACAGTGTCAGTGCCTGAGACGTCACTATATTTTTTGTCCACCTAGAAAGAACAAAAACCTGAGAAATTTTTTTTTTCAGTTTCCTGATCTTTGGAATGCACGAACTCCTTGAAAGGTTGCTTGATAGTTGGTTAAAATTCTTCCGTCGCTCACATCGCCAATCTGATGAGCCTGTTAGTCTTGTGGTCTCAATCAGTCTGCTGGCACACTAACTCACAGACCTGGCTGCATCCTTGAAAGAGATCATTCTACTGACAGCGTTGTAGATCCTGTTTCAACCAGTTTTGCTTTAGCTCAGATCACTAGTCTTTCCTGGTCCATTTAAAGTGCACTGTACTTTTGGTTCCCACAATACATGTGGAGACCAAGAACTTTGCTGTTTTAGACCTTGACTCTTCTGCAAGGATCTGTTCAGCAGTCTTCAGACTTCAGCCTCTCCTTCCAAGCAGCATCTGCATAGTTCTTCTCATAATGTCCTGCATCAGCCCACCCTGTAACAAGGACCAAGGTCTCCAGTCGTCCTTCCTCACCCTGATGCTCAGGCGGTGGCCTCCAGCTTTGTGATGCCAAGCGTGGGAGACGAATAGCAGAAAGACACTGGCTTGAGACTGGGCTCCACGTGCATGATCAGATCCTTCAGACTGCAAACAACTATGTTGATGTGGTTGTGCTGCAGGCTGAATCCACTTTTTTAAGAGCAAAACTTCTAGCATACATGACAAGCAAACAGCAATTCAAGATCAGAAACGTTCTAATTACCAAAGCAAAATCACTTTTAATTCCTCTGTTCCTCTGCCTGAAGTTTTCATTTGTTTGTAGGCAAAATTTTCATCCTTTATTATGGTTTTGATTCTCAGTTAGTGCCGTTGCCAAAAATTCAACATAATTCTTTCTGTGGCATTGCTGTGTCAAATTTTGAACCAATATATGACTCAGTGGTTTGGGAAATGATAACAGATTCTGTCGTGAAAACTTGTGAACTACATACATATCTTTGTTCCTTACTATCAGAGTTAGTTGGATTGTCTAATATTATAGATTTTACTGCGATAATGAATTATTTCCTTATTTCTGTGACTTTTTAAAATCTCAAGTAAAATCTGCGTTAAACCCATATTAAAATGCTGTAAACTTAAAAAACGTAAACAAAAAAAGTACATACTGGTCTGTAACTTACCTACCCATTGTAAGCGTGACGAGAGTTGGGAGTGGGTCAGTGTGTTCTCAAGGGGAAGGACTTATAGTGTTTTCTCTATTAGTTATGTCAAAGTTTCACCTCCATCCTCTCTCTAAGAGGTATGGGAGGAGCAACTTTCCGGTACTAGTCATTGAAAGAAATTTTCATTTTTCCTCGGGACTGTTAAAACTACTCAAATAAGGCTCAGGGATAACTTTCCTTAGGCTTGTACTCTTAGAAGTACTTGTAGCTTCGAGAGATAGAATTAGAGATAAGTTCAAACATTGAATACTGAATGAACAACAAAGAACTGACACCAGTTAAGTGCTCTTTCACTTATCAACTTAACGTGTTTATACAATGGTGAAATATTCAAATGAATTTCACAAAGTCAGTTCAAGCTGATTTTTGGTTCCCACTGTTTCATCATTAAGAGAGGGAAAGTTCTGGATGGATTAAACTGGAGTCTGCTTGGAATATGAGAACTTATCTGACGTTGGAGAGGATAGTTGATCTCTCTCTAGTTGTTGGTGACTGACCCACTTCTGTGTAGACCTGCTGATCATGTGTTGGGCTGCGGTGTTTGTCCACTACCAGGCATGCCCAGGGTAGGTATGAGCCCAGGTTCTAAAACAAACAGAACCTGGTCTGTACTTAAGTAGATGAGAGTCTTGGTTTTGTCAAGTTCTCGCATTTTTTCTCTCTGGCTTTCAGTAAATGTATGAGATCTCAGCCAACAGAAGATTAGACTAGCATGAATATTTCTGCCATAATTCTCGATCACCACTCCAGTTAAGATTTTGAGTGGAGTTTAACAAGGGCAGGAGACAGTTATGCAATGCTGAGCAATTTTAGTCAAATAACTCTTCAATTTTTTTATGAATTAAATTGCAGTAACGTGGAATACACTTGGCCCAAGTACACATGTGGTGCAATCTTAGTCACACGCTACAAAGCATTCCAATAATCATCAGTATTCATAAATTACCTTCAACTCAACAGTTTTCACCTAGTACAGGCATACTGCTTTTCTCATCAGAATTTATCATTCAGTTACCATCTTAATAGATAGTATTGAACACTGGCAAGAGTCAGATGGTTAACAAAGAATGTTAATCAAGCATCCTAAGAGTTTTTACCAAGTTGTGGCAAACAAACTATTACAAAAGAATACTAATTCATCAATATGCTAGATATCACCAAGTATTGGCATAACGTTATACTGTTAAACCACATGGCACACATACAATCAATGTATAGTCATAAAATTTAGAGATATAGTTTCAACTTACATTTCTTCTGGGTGATCTGTGAACCTTAGACCAGATCAGAGTAGGTGAGATAAACTTTCACTCTCCCTCCTTTACCCCTGTTGTCTTTGCGGCTAGACTGTATCAGTCTTACGCCTGTAGGTGGAAGCAGTGAATTGGAGGGACTGAGTGTCTCCTTTATGTAGGCTAATCGATCTATTCCGGGTCTGGTTCCGGTTGGCTTTGTGTCACTAAAGACAGAGATAAGGGGAAGGAGGGGGTTGATCATCCCCTTTCCCTACGGTGTGAGGCCAAGTATAGAAGATTCGACAATGCGCTGAGGTGTTGGGGTTTGAATCTAAAGTGCCTATATCAGCACTTGGCAATTGACAAAGGACTGTGTAACGTAATTGCGACGTTCCCACTTTTCACTCATGACAGTCAGTGTGTGGGTGGTGAAAAAAAAGGGGGGGGGGGAGAGAAAAGAAGGTTGATGGTTTCTCTGTAGTATGCAAACTCCTTGCTGATCGCTGAGCGAGTAGGTATATGAGAGAGAAGGGGAAGGGTGAGGGAGAGGGAGAGGAGACGGGAGAGGGGTGCCTTAAGTGTTTGTGTTAATGTTGAAACAGCTGGGTTGTCGGCTACTTCAACTGGACTGTGGGAAGAGTGCGCGGGGTGAGGGTTTTAGAAGGGGGGGGGGGGGAGGGAGACAGAGAGTTGGAATAGATTTGAAATCTTGATTGCCATTAGTGAGACAAAGGGGTGATGGTGTGTATTTCTTCAGTTTTTACAAGAGGGTGGGTGTAGGCGTGGATGGTGTGCTGGTTGTTTATTTCGACATGTCAGTAAGATCTTTAAAGAAAAAGGCTTTCTTTCAGACGAAAAAGCAGAAGAGCACACAAAACAAAGTGTGAAGTAATGCAGTTTTAACTTTGGCTTCACAAGGGGAGTATTGCATATGTTAATGTCGGTACTGTTTTTGGTTTTTTTGTCGCTGAGGAAGGCATACTGCCGAAAATTTCTTGTCCTGTTTTGTGTCGTGCATTAAAACTGCATTACTTCACACTTTGTTTTGTGTGCTCTTCTGCTTTTTCGTCTGGTTCCGGTAACGCTGCAGTTTGTTTCATTTGGCTTTCTTTCAGCTTTCTGATTATGTTCACTGCAATAACTTGTTTTCTTATAACACTCTACATACTGCCCTGGTCACAGCACTGGAACAGCACTCTGAAAATCAGTTGACAATATGCTTATCGCCTTTGACAATGGGCATATTTCTCTCGTTTTTTCTTCTGGACCTGTCTGATGCATTTTATACCATACATCACACCAACAGTCTACAACACTGTTCCAGAGGAGTCTTCTTTCATAAGATAGAATTCTAAATGAAGCAATGAGACTTATTTTGGGAAACACTAAGAACACACCTACTGACCTCCTTTCAATGCAGGTCAGACACGAGTGAGCTCAGGTGAAGGCCAATTTTAGAGCACTTGAAAATCCCCCAAACCCACTGCATGCAGCAGTCAAGAAAACAAGAGCCACTCGTCATGACGTGGAAAATCATGGTTTGGACAGGCAGAAGACAATGCACAGATTGTGTGCTAGTAATCATAACTCAAAGAAATTAAGGAGTGGGAAAAATATCCAGACCACTTCAAAGACCTGTACTGAATTGCTGTTTTCAGAGCTTAGAAGACGCTGTTGATAATGTCCAGAAGGCAGAACAAATGCAGAGATTCGGGTGCAGGTAGAAAAACTTAGTATGAACGAAGATATCGTTATATCCACTGACTGTCTGGTCACCAAAAGTGAGTCCGGCTATGCACACACAGTAAAGTAAAATGGCCAAGCAATCCAGAAGACAACGGCACGTATAGCTTAACAACTTCAAGTCTGACAATGGAGAATGAAGCTGTGATACAAACACTCCACTGGCTCTCATCCAAAGACCAACTTCAAACTCAACAAGCCATAAATGATA
>CM065743.1:19774648-19812148 GCA_033310375.1 Conus canariensis
CAATTACCGTCTGATGATGTCGATTCCTTTGAGACGAGCAATAGGTAGCCCGATAGTAGGCCTGTGGATTCTTTTGAAGTAAGCCGTAACTTCCTGATCCTGCAGATTCACTGGAGGCAAAATAATAAAAATAAAAAAGAAACCGAGATTGTATCATTCTAAATAAAGGAGAAAACTTTCAAACGTCAGAAAGAAGCAGTCAGAAGGGGGAACGAGGCAGGGACTAGTGGAGCTTAATGGAGTAGGTTTGAACCTTTAACAGTGCATATGACGTTGCAGGCAGGGACTAATGGAGTTTAATGGAGTAGGTTTGAACCTTTAACAGTGCATATGACGTTGCAGGCAGGGACTAATGGAGTTTAATGGAGTAGGTTTGAACCTTTAACAGTGCATATGACGTTACAGGCAGGGACTAATGGAGTTTAATGGAGTAGGTTTGAACCTTTAACAGTGCATATGACGTTGCAGGCAGGGACTAGTGGAGCTTAATGGAGTAGGTTTGAACCTTTAACAGTGCATATGACGTTGCAGGCAGGGACTAGTGGAGTTTAATGGAGTAGGTTTGAACCTTTAACAGTGCATATGACGTTGCAGGCAGGGACTAATGGAGTTTAATGGAGTAGGTTTGAACCTTTAACAGTGCATATGACGTTGCCGCGGATGAGAGTGCCGTCATCTGCTTTGTTTGAAGTGAGTACGTACAATTTTTTTTTCTGTGCATTATAATGGAATTGGAGACAAAGTATTCAACACTTTTAACGTATTCTAACTACTCGTTAATGATTTTCGTACATTTGTTTCCGTCATTGAAGCCAAAATTATTTCAGACAAAGAAAGTTATGTATTCTCAGTAAATGTAATCTTCTAACTCATTTTTGGGTTGATTTTTGCTTGGACGACTATCCACCATTAAATGGATGACTTTCACCCTGATGTTCTCATTTATCACTTATCTGCTCAAGGCTTTGTTGACATGCTGGACATGTTAATTACAGCTCAGTTTTGTCATCCTCGACCCGTGCTTCTCGTCATAGCTAAAAAAAAAAACCCACGGAGTTATCTTTTTATTCCATTGTTAACATAAAACTTCAACTGAGCTATGTTTCATTTCTCTCAATTACAAATTGTATTCAGTGTATGTAAAGTATCAAAAAAATGTGATTGAAATTGATTGCACAACGGAATTTTCTTTTTCATCCATGACAGATGTTGATTATTTCCTAAAAAGATTTTTAAGCAACAAAAACAACAATGGTGATTCCATAAACTTGTGAACTGGGGACAGGTCGTTGGATATGAGGGCTGGGGTATCAAGATCATATTTTTCATTTTTTTTAACCAAGATGTGGAGAACCTATCTCTGTTTCAGGCTGTAGTGCCTTTCTTCCAGATTCCGTAACCGTTATCAACGTAGGCCCAAAGACAAAGAGCTTCAAAACAATTTATGATGTTACCACAGTCATCACAACACACATGAAGAAACTGAGGGATTGGTGGAGCAAGTTTTCAACGTAAATCAAGAAGTATGTCAGGGCCTCCTGATTAGGGCCATGTTTGACAACTGTTGTAGGATCATGTCACGGCAGATTGTTAAACATGGGGAATGTGTTAGTGTCTCCAGACTTGATGCTTCATCTGACGGTTTTAAAGGATAATACTCACATGGCAGACTGACAAATGCGAGGAGTAAGCTAACGTCTCCTGACCTGGTGCTGTAGGGCCACCAGTTAGAGGGGTTGAATCACATGGCAGATGGTCATGCATGAGGTGTGTGTCAGCCATTTCTGACTTGGTGCTACATCTGAGACATGTGACAGGATTGGAACCACTTGGCAAAGTGTTGCAGGTGAGGAGGTCGTCACTACTTTGTGACTTAGTGCCATGTCTGAGACTCCAAGAGATGTGAATCAGCGACCAGACTGTCGTGACAGTCCTCATTTACTGATAAACATGGGCCATTGAGGAGATATGACATTGTGTTAGACACGTTAATCTGGAAAATTTGAATTGACTTAAACAATCACACTGAAACATGAATTTTATAGACAAATGACAACACATTCGTGTCATTTGGCTATGCTGTTTGCACTTAATTAAGGAGTCTTTGAGAAGCAAATAAGTTCTGTTTACTGACTCCGGATTAACGCTTTGCTGTCACCCACCACCACACCAATTGCTATCGTCATTTTTGTCTACAAATTTCCGTTTGTCTTGTTATACTTGTTGCACTCTGTTGAGTATTTACCGACAAACACATGAATGAAGCAAGCATATGCCATCGACAAACTCTTTGATTAGATCTGCTTACACGTGTTAACTTGATGCTGCTTACGATCTGTGATAAACGTTGAAGTGTCACACACACTCGCACGCACACACATACACACACACACACACACACACACACACACACACACACACACACACACATGCATTCACACACGCACACACACACACACACACACACACACACGCACGCACGCACACACACATGCATTCACACACACGCGCGCGCGCGCGCGCGCACGCACACACGCATAGTCCCACACACACACACACACACACACACACACACACACACACACACACACACACCGGCATGTGCACACACATGTATGCGCGCACACTCATGCGCACACACACGCACACACACACGCGCGCACACACGCATTCTCTCTCTCACTTTCTCTCTCTCTGTCCCTCTCTCTCTTCTGTCTCTGTCTCTGTCTGTCTGTCTGTCTGTCTGTCTGTCTCTCTCTCTCTCTCTCTCTTCTCTCTCTCTCTCTCTCTCTCTCTCACACACACACACACACACACACACACTCACTCAATCTCTTTCTCACACACACATACTCTCTCTCTCTCTCTCTCTCTCTCTCTCTCTCTCTCTCTCTCTCTCTCTCTCTCTCTCTCTGTCAAGGGAGCGAAACTTCTCACAAACGGCCTTAAGCGCATGTGAGGAAAAGAATGCCACGCGTGGTGGAGAAAAGGGAAATGGGCCGATTAGCAGTAGCACCCTCACCTAGCACATACAGCCAAACTGTGTCAAGGAGATAGAAATGGTCAGGTAATTAATTGTCATGTGACAGATGGCACCTAAGGTAGTGAGGACCCTCGCGAGTTCGAACCTTCCCGATAGCGAAAGGGGGGAAATGTAACCACTAGGACCTTGGAGCATCGAGTGAGCGCTAAAAACTCAGTCAGCTGATGATGCTTGGGCTTGTTCAGATGGTATTGCCGTGGGGCACTGCGTTGATGCTTTGTCAGGCTAGTTGAATGCGTGTGGAGATTGTTGTCATAGCTTTCTCGACTAGAATAAATACTGTCTTAAAATGGCTCCTGGAGTCGAGAATTGTCGATGTCCATCTGGTGCAAAGTGGCTGTTTCCTAAGCAATTTGGTAGGCATGTGTGTAAATGCTGATGTGTGGAAGAATGTAGCTAGAGGGGAATTCGGTGTACTTGTGAACAAGGTGATAGACAGACAACATTGTCAAGGGTAAAAGACCCTGTCAGGGGAATGAGGCAGGAACAGACAAAGAGCATAGAGGCACAACACTCAACTACTCACTATCTCCAGACCACTCCAGGAAGTACGGAACAAATAATATTTATTAAATTTTAAATATACAAAATTTACACAAATATGTTAAACACCCCAATCACTCACACATACACTCCATTTATGAGATGGGGCACCTATCAAAGAAGAGGGAGGAAAGATAGGAAAAAGAATAACTACAACCAAAAAAAAAACCCAAAGAAGAGTGTAGATCCTATCAGGATCTAACTATCGCTAAGGGACAAAATAACCTGATAGAGGGGAGCTCAAAAAAAAAAAAAACACCACCACCCGGATCTCACTGCCACCCAACCTATCACCATCTAAAGCTACCCCCAACAAATAGAAGAGGAAGAGGAGAAACAAACTAATACAACCAACAGGGCATAACAATATACATTAGATCACACTAGCGCACGCACACAAATCCACAGCCCATACTCCACACACACTTGCCACATAACTGATTTGTTGAAGACTGTCCCAAGAGTGTTCCACGGATTAGATCTCCGAAGCAAGACTGGCTGCTCTCTTCACTGGCGTCTAGAAGACTCATTCCTGCGCCGGACTCCTCCAGCACCCCTCAGGCTCGGCTCCGGTATCCTCCTCTCTGGGACCATCCTCCCGGTCGCCCAACGTCAGCAACTGTGGCCAGAATGGCGGGTGAAGACAGAAGAGAACTACTGGAAAGCTTCACTCAACGAAGAGCCCAAAACCCACCAGTACATGCGCCACCTCCAACGAAGGAAGTAAAAGTCTGGAACGACTCCGAAGAATGTTGTTGGTAACCCAAGGATTGAGATCCTTCCAAAGCTCTGCGGACTGCCTTCCGCCCAGCGAAGGGTTCCGGCCCGGTTCCGCTACTCTCCACGATGAGGTGGAAAAATAAATATGGCTACCAACAGAGGACATGGCCTCTTACCAGAAAAGCAAAAGCCAAAAGATTGAGAGAGCCGAACACTGGCATAGCGCAGAAGGTTCCCCCCTCCACCCCACATAAACACCTACTCACATTCAACACACGCTAAGCATAAACAACACACTTTACGCACAGAACACGTGCAAGACACTTCCCTGCACCGTTACTAAAATGACAGCACACACACCCTTCATCCCGGTCTCCCTCTTCCCTCTCACACTACTCCTATCCGAGGGTTTACTGAGGGGATGCATGATCCACATGGGCGGTGCACAAACTGAATGTGACAGAGGAGCTACCCTCCTCTCCTCTGCACTCCACATACTAAGTATAAGTCGCTGTCAACCTCTGTGACGAGCAGCCCATTAAAATTCAATGTATAAATTCAAACACTGGTCCGCCCGTGACAAACATAAACAATGGCATGGCCCAAAGGGAAATCATTTGTGTACATCTCTATATAAACTGAGCCAGAACAATACCAGCAGAGAGAAGAGGAGAACTCCACGAAAGAGAGAAGAACAGAGGAGACAGAGGAGAGAAGAGTGAGCAGGACAGAGTAGGGTTGAAAGAAACGTGGTCTGGGCGACAGAAGTGACAGCAAGGTCTTAGGCGTAAAACACAAGCTGAGAAAGAAACACATTGTTCGAAACCCAGAGGTGGGTGAAAGAGACAAAGAAGAATAATTCTACATCGAGTTCACAGAGACGACCATAAAGACCCAGTCCTGAAACCTGATGCCAGTCAACCAAGGGTGTTGCCATCACTTGGGATTAGGAAGCATTCACTTTTATGTTTTGATTAGTCTATTTTGTGTAACTGGATTTTTCACGTGCAATTATAAGTAGCATAGCAATTGTATTTCTTGTTCTCAGTCGTGTTAGGAGAGAAACGAATGTGTGACACCCCATTCTCAGAGAGATGTGAATGTTTGGTGGGTGCATGAGTGTGCATATGCGTGTATGAGTGCAGAGATAACCTTGGTGTGTTAAGCCTAACTAATAATACATCAACTTAGCGCACTTAAGCAATACCATCACGATTTCCCCCGTCTTGGACACACACACGCACGCACACACACACACACACACACACACACACACACACACACACACAGATATATATATCTGGACTCACCCTGGGTATCTGGACTCACCCTGGGGTATAGGGGGCTCTAGAGAGAGATAGTACCTTTGTTGTCTGGCTGCTGCTTTCTACTCGTAGGATGGACGGGCGCACTGGTTCTCCTCCATCTCCTGAATCTCTCACACGTGGTTCCTAGCACCATACCCCGGGACCTCGCCTAAGCAGGCGTGCCGAACCGTGTGAGGGGGTGATGCTAACACGGCATCACTGGGCGTAACCTCTAGATGCAGGTGACCGGCCAAGGCGGAGAAAGTTCCCAGATGAACTTAACGGCTATGTGTTCAGGACTAAGGCGAACCACCATGGAGGAGGATATCGGCTGTGGTCTGGCATGGAGAGGGATGGGCTCCGCCATGCGACATTGCCCAAGACACACCTATGGAGAATGACAACCAAAAACAATCGCATACCGGCTCGGTCGTCGCCCGGGTTAACAAGGACCGCCTCTTCTGTTGGCGGTCATCAGGGCGGAAGTGGAAACTATGCTACTGGTGGACCAAGAAACATTATCCGTGCCAGGAATAATATCGTTATTGGCACGTGGAACGTAAAAACACTTCAAAGTACTGGAAGATTGGAACAACTAGAACATGAAATGAAGAGATACTGCTGGAACATCCTAGGGTTATGTGAAGTACACTGGAAAAACTTTGGAGAAATGAACACCCCAGAAGGTCACAAACTCTACTACAGTGGCAGGGAAGATCACCACGAACATGGAGTTGGATTTCTTGTCAACAAGGACACAGTTATTACCGTGATGGCATGCAGACCAGTCTCCAGTCGAACCATAACCATACGTCTGAGGGCATCGCCATTCAACATAACCATCTTACAGGCTTATGCACCAACATCAGACTACGATGATGAAGAAGTCGAAAAATTCTATGGCCAAATACAAGACGTGCTGGATGAAATGCCCAAGAAAGACATCCTAGTAGTGCAAGGCGACTGGAATGCAAAGATCGGAGAAGACGCTTGCAAAGATTGGAAAGAAACATGTGGGCCATATTGCAACACCCAGACAAATGACAGAGGATTGAGGCTTCTCGAATTTGCTAGCTCAAATAACCTGAAGATAATGAACACCTTTGGCCCTCACAAGATGTCAAGGAGGATGACATGGCACAGTCCTGGAGGAACATATCACAATCAAATTGACTACTTCATGGTCAAACACCGCTTCCAATCCAGTGTCAACATCGCCAGAACCAGAAGCTTCCCTGGAGCTGACACTGGAAGTGATCATGAGCTGGTACTGATGACGTTTGCCCTTCGCCTCAAAAACAACAAGAGAAGAGGAAACATCAGACTAAAATTCAATGTAGAGAAACTTAAAGATCCAAAGATAATGGAAGCCTTTAAAGCGAACATCGGAGGAAAATTTGCACCGCTACTTGTCCTGACCAACGAGGACATCGACCTAGAGGCCTTCACAGACTCCTTCAACAAAGCCATCACAGAAACAGCAACTGAAGTGCTAGGCAAACACCGACCGAAAAAGAAACCATGGGTGACCGACGATATTTTGGAGCTATGTGACAAACGCCGCGAACTAAAGAACAAGAAGAATGAACCAGAAGGTAGGAAACAATGCAATGATGTCAACAGGAAAGTCCAAACAGAGCTAAAGACAGCAATGGAGACGTGGATCGACAACCGATGCAAAGAAATCGAAAACAGTCTTGAAAGAAACAACAGCAAAGAGGCCTACCAGATTGTAAAAGACCTAACAGACACGACACAAGCAAAAACAACAACGATCCAAGACAAAAGTGGTAAATGTCTAAACGATGAAGAACAAGTACAAAAGAGATGGACAGAGTATTGCTCAGATCTGTACACGCATAACGCTAAAGGAAATACAACAGTCCTGGTCGCCCCTCAACCAACGAACAACAGTAAGGACAGTATAATGCGGGAGGAAATAGTCGAAGCATTTAAATCACTGAAGCCCGGAAAATCACCTGGTGTGGACAACATACCAGCAGAGATGATCAAGGCGGGAGGAGACCCAATGGTAGACATGCTACTAGTAATATGCAACAAGATCTGGGAAACTGGCGAGTGGCCAACGCCTTGGACATTATATTATAACTCTGCCAAAGAAAGGCAATCTCCAACTATGCCAGAACTACCGTACTATAAGCCTCATCAGCCACCCAAGCAAAGTCATGCTTAAGGTAATCCTGAACAGACTGAATCCCCAAGTGGAAAAGATCATCGCCGAAGAACAGGCGGGTTTCAGGCCAGGCCACAGTACAACAGAGCAAATCTTCAATTTAAGAATACTGTGTGAAAAGTACAACCAACACCAACAAGATCTGTACCACGTGTTCATAGATTTCAAGAAAGCCTTTGACCGAGTGTGGCATGAAGCATTATGGGCGACAATGAAACTCTACAACATCAATGCCAACCTCATCAAAGTCATCGAGAGCCTCTACAACAAAGCCACCAGTGCGGTTTTCTTCAACAACAACATAGGCCAATGGTTCCGAACAACTGTCGGAGTGCGCCAGGGCTATCTACTCTCTCCCACGCTCTTCGACGTCTTCCTGGAAAGAATCATGACTGATGCACTTGAAGACCATGAAGGATCAGTCAATATTGGAGGCAGAACCATCACAAACCTCCGTTTTGCCGACGACATCGACGGTTTAAATGGAGAGGAGCAAGAACTAGTCAATCTGATCAACAGGCTGAACAACACCTCCACAAAATTTGGCATGGAGATCAGCGCAGAAAAGACCAAAGTGATGACCAACAACCCAATCGGTTTTGCCAAAGATATAATGATCAACAAGAAGAAGCTTGAACCCGTCAACAGCTTCAAATACTTAGGTGCAACAATCGCAGATGAAGGATCAAGACCAGAAATTCTCTCTAGAATTGCTCAGCTGCATTGACAAAGTTGAAGCCAATATGGAACAACAAAAACATCTCCTTCAGCTCAAAAATCAGACTGATGTGATCCTTAGTCATGGCAATCTTCCTCTATGCTTGCGAATCATGGACACTAAAAGCTGACCTCGAAAAAAGGATCAAAGCAGTTGAAATGAGGTGCTATAGAAGACTCCTTGGCATTACATACAGAGATCACATCACCAACGAGGAAGTAAAGAGACGCATCGAGAATGAAATCGGTCCATATACGGATCTCCTCACTTCAGTTAAACGACGCAAGCTGAAGTGGTATGGACATGTCACGAGGTCATCAGGCCTTGCCAAAACAATCCTGCAGGGCACAGTACGAGGAGGAAGGCGGAGAGGTCGACAAAGAAAGAGATGGGAAGACAACATCACAGAGTGGACGGGCCTGGAGTTGAGGGACGTGTTGAGGAGGGCGGAGTGCCGGGATGAATGGAGAGGACTGGTTGTCAGAGCTACACAGGTGCCCCTACGGACGGGAGTCTAAGGGATCAAGGACAAGGACAAGGACTCAACCTCACCTTCCCCCCATACACACACACATGCTCATTCTCTCTCTCTCTCTCTCTCTCGCTCTCTCTCTCTCTCTCTCTCTCTCTCCACACACACACACACACACACACACACACACACACACATACACACACACACCCTTCCCTCCAACCAACACACATATACAGAGACTCATTTATTCTCAGAGCATTGGTGGGTGGTGGCAAATGGACAATGGGCAGAAAGAGAATGTATTGCTTATCGACTGCTTCTAATATTGCTATTATCCTTTGCTACTTGTTATAATTTGAATCCTAAGAAGCAAGTCATATTAGGAGAGCAAAACAAAACATTACTGCAAAACCTATCTCCTAATTGGATGCTAACACATGGCATAGATCTTGTCATGCAGGAATTGGTCCCGAGTATGAGGTGTTTACTAGGCGTTTGCATTATGATGTATATTAATTTTTGTGAATGTGTTTAGTTGATTTGTTTGCTGGCTGTATTTTTCTTTCTTTGACTTTGTTTTCAGTTTGACCTTGACCTTCCCCTTGGGGTCGGATTAATAGTCAGTGAAAAATAATGATAGAAATCTGTTTTTTCCATCTATTCTCACAGTTTTATCTAATATTCATTAGAGAATTACTAAACACATATTATGTCTTTTCTACACAGGTATCTACATATGGCGTAGGTGTTGCAAGTAATCCTGGTAAGTATCAAACTGTTCTTTACTTAATACTTGCATAAAACAGTGTGATCTGGAAATCCAGATCACTCATTTATGCGAACTGTTTATTCGTTTAGTCATATTTGTCATTCCAAACTAAATTTAAACACATTCTAGACTTTCGGATTTTGGTCTCACATTGTATTTATGACGCAAAGAATACATTATTTTAAAATCATTGAAGATTTTAGAGACGTTATTCCTAGAAAACCCAATGCCGTTCTCTGAACTAAAGGTTTACAAAGGTTTCACTATCGTCATTTTTTTTTAAATTGTATTTACTTCAAAGAATGTTTTTTTCATGAATCGCTACTAGTGTGTATAATTATCACACACACACACACACACACACACACACACACACACACACACACACACACACACACACCAAAAACTCAACGTCAGAAAATGAAGGAAAATAAAATGTTAACAGTAACGAATCACTCAGCACAAAGAAATGCAGACAGCATGCAGTCTACTGAATAATTGTCTTCCTAGAGAATTGGTCTAAGGTTTCAGTTCATGACTGACGGAATTTTCTGTTCCGTAAGCATCTGAACTTTTTCACACATCCTATGTCAGTTTCAGGTTGAAAGTTTTTAATTGTACTAATAAAACACCTGTGTATATTCTGTTGTGTGTAATAAATATGTACAGTTCCTGGCACTACGCCAGACCAATAATCAACGCAGGAAGCACTGTCTGATCTATGTCTGTTGTAATCTCCCGAAACTGCGTGCAATTTTCTTCTCCAACCAATTTTTGTCTGCAAATGGAGAATTGGATCATGACGACGTAATAAATCATTTGATGCCACTGAAATGTTAACAAGTGTTGCCTACATGTGTAACAGATTCCATTTAGTATATGTTTATACCACCAAGTCCGTCAAAGACTATTACATATGTCATTTGTTTATCCGCTAATTCAACTTCAGGTTCTCATGTATCTGCTGGTCCACCTAAGGTTCTGTCTCCTTAATTGGTAATATTCTATTCAGACATCTCTTGTTTACTCTGCTGACATCTTCAGTCACGAGGTTCATTGTCTCAGTTGTTAATATATAAATTTGATAAATGAATTTTGTTTCTCATAGCGTGTCAGGATCTTGAATCACCCCAAGTACTGAAATTCCCAATATAATTGCTCTCTCTCTCTCTCTCTCTCTCTCTCTCTCTCTCTCTCTCAAACTAGCAAAACCAGGGTTTGTATTTGCGATTTTCGTCCGATACTTTTATGTGTCGTTGGGCGTGGGAAAAGAGGAAAGGTTTATCCTCTAGTTCTGCTTTCATTATTTATTAAAGAATTCACAAAAGATTTCTCAGCAGTAGTAAGCAAGACATTCACTTTTGGCCAGAATTTCTGAGTGATGATTCTTCTATTTGCGGATGACGCTGTTTTGTTTTCTGACATTGTTATTGGTCTTCTGAACCAGTTAAACGTTGTGTTGAAGACGGTTGAGCAACGCAATCTAACTGTAAATTTGGAGACGTCAAATGAAGTTGTTTTAAGAAAAAGTGGACATTTGTCTGAATCACAAGGGTAGTCATGTGGAAACCATGGATTGCAGGCAGTGATCATGTACAAGTATCTCGGAATCTATCATTCTACAAAACTTTTTATTTCAGGTACAAGAGCTTAACACCAATTGATGTTATTTCCTCCGTATTGTTCTTTAAAAATTCACCTGACGAGCCATCTGCTCCTGCTGTCCTATTGCATCTAAAGGCCTGCTAGGTTCCTTTACCTCCTCTGTAGAAACAGACTTATTTAATGCTTCAGTACTCTTGATCGAACCATGCATGCTATTTTCGTTTTCCAGTAGCAATGATCCTTTTCATATATTCATCCACATAATTTAAATGAATGTATTCCATTCGTAAAGTCTGCTTGGATCTCCTCATCCCATTAATACGTTTTAATGGTCTTTTGCACATTTTCTTTTCAACTTAATATTACAAATAACTTTCACGTAGAGAGTCACAGGTAAGTGTTTTGATTCAACCGTGGGTCTAGTAGCAAAGGGAGGCGACTGCAGGCGGAAATCTAAACAAATTATAAATGTAATTAATGGCGCACCGCCAAAAAAAAAACCGTAGACAAACGAATCACAAGACAAAACACGACGCGTTTCGACCTCTTAGGTCTTCTTCAGGCAAGATACAAAACACCCAGGACAACGAAAATGAACGAGCAATCACTTAACTTCATCCACTTCAGCGCTCGGTCATTTTCGTTGTCCTGTGTGTTTTGTATCTTGCCTGAAGAAGACCTAAGAGGTCGAAACGCGTCGTGGTTTGTCTTGTGCTTCGTTTGTGTATGTTATATTTTGGGGGCGCTATCACTTACATTTAGAATTCAACCGTGGGTGTACTCATTTTCTTGCACTTTGGCAATAAATTATTCTAATCTATGAAATTATCTACTACTACGCGACTTGATTGTGCTATTTTTGTGTAGTCACTTGAAAAGTGTAACGCTTGCATACTATTTAGTATTAATAACAGGAATTCCAGACACACATCCGTGAGAAGTCTCCCAAAAGTTCACATTTTAGTCATTAGATTACCTGGTTTTCTGATAGATATTCATTGTGTTCACGTATCATTTCATACATTGCACTAACCTGTTCAATATGTTGTGTGTTCAGCTTGCCTGCCCTAGACTTAAAATCACCACAAGCAATGCATAATCTCTCGCTGAGCTCATCAGAAGTGCTTTGAGTCGTGTAATGTAATTGTAAATGTTCGTTTCATGACTTTTCAGGAGGAAGGAATATTCCGGTTAATAGGCAATCAGATAAAGTTGCAAGTTTTAATACAACTATATTTTCAAATTCTTCTTCACTTCGTTCAGCATATGAAATCAAATCAAATAGATTTGTTGTCCTGTTCTCAAAGGATATTTGATTTGCTATGATGAATAAAAGTACAACAAATTACAAACATTTGACAACTCGCATCCACTTTTTTTTTTAAAAAGGCAAGTAGCGCTTGCGTGTCCTTTCTTCTGCAGAAATCAAAGATCAACTCCTCTGTGTTAGACACACTCAGTTTCAGGTATTGATCACCACAACAGTCCGGCAGGGATCTGTTTTAGGCCTTGTAACTCATCAGAAGTCCAGTTAAAGATTTGACACATCAGTCAAGTTGATTACAATATCACTTTCATCAATGAAACGCCAGACAACAGTGTGCTTTGCAGTGCTATACATCACTAAACGAAGTATGATTTTTTCCACCACATACCAGAAGTATTTACACAGTTTTTTCAGAACAAACATTACAAGACCAGTAATCGAGTTTGGTTACTATCCGACATCTTAATATCAGGGGTTAAAAAAAGAACTATGAGTCTAAAAATGAAACTGAAAGTGACTGCAGAAAAGTTTCCACGAAGGAAACAAAAAATCATACGGAGGAACTGCTGTGCGGTCTTACATTCTATTGCGTTGGTATGTTGTGCTGTGTGCTATTATGCAGTGCTGTGCGCTTCTATGTAATCCTATGTAATTTTATGTGCTACTATAGAGTCTTGCACAGCATCATGTTCTTTGCAATGCTGACTGATGCTTTCAGAGTAGGAGACGTAGGCATCGACATCACATTCAGAACAGATGGAAAGCTGTTTAACATCAAGGCTCCAGGTAAAAACTAAGGTTATGACTAAGACCATCAGGCACTCTCCTTTTGCTGATGACTGTGCTCTCATGGTGGCTAAGAAACTGACAAGCAGTCCAGCAGCGACAAGTTTTCCGTAGCTTGTGCCAACCTCGGTCTCACCATAGATACAAAGAAGACGGAAGTTCTGTATCAACCCACGCCAGGAAGACCCTCTAGCTCTGCTGAGCCTTACATCACAGTCAACGGTATGAGACTCGCTGCAGTGAGTAAATTCACCTATCTTGGCAGCACACTGTCCCAGAACGTCATCATCAACAATGAAGTGAGCATCAGAATTGCAAAAGCAAGTGCAACCTTTGGCAGACTACACGTATACATCAATGTTTGGAATAGAAGAGGCATCAGTCTAGAGACATAGATGAAGGTGTACAGAGCAGTTGTTCTCCCCACACTCCTCTATGCATGTGAGACGTGGACAGTGTACCAACGGCATGCCAAGAAGCTGAATCACTTCCACGCAACCTGCCTCAGAAAATTGTTAAACATAAAATGGCAGGACAAAATCCCAGACACAGAGGTGTTCGACTAAGCAGGCCTGCCGAGCATCCACACCATCCTGATGCTGTCTCAGCATCGATGGGCAGGTCATGTAGCTCGCATGCCAGACCACAGGCTACCCAAGAGACTCTTCTACGGTGAGCTGCAACAAGGAGTGCGTTCTTATCTACCTCGATCCATAGCAGTTTGTTCCCATGCGTCAGGGTTGATGTTAAATGCTTTGAAGCGTTTGACATCAACCCTAACGCATGGGAACAAACTACTACGAGGTAGATGGCGCTAATCTACCCACAAAGGTGCCAATCTGTGTGAAGGAAGGATTGCTGCAGCATAACAAAAGAGACAGGAAAGGATAGACTTTAAACTGATTTTCTAATTTACAGTGGACGGTCTTAATACACAGTTAACTTTTTTTTTCATTCTTTTGTTCGTTTTGTTTTTTTGTTGTAATTGTTCTTTGGTTTGTTTGTGGCAGCATAGAGCAGTACTGTGGACATTTCAATGCATGTAATAATAGTCGATAAAAGAGAGTTTCGAGAAATGTGACCAGCTAAACACTTTCAAGCTCATTATAAAATATACTTTTGAACATGTCTGACACCAGCAACCTGTTACTAAATCAGAAACAAAAACAGTAACAGGTTACACCCACACTGCTTTACAACACGTTTCAAAAATAGCATTGAACCGTAAATTCAGTTAACACCAAATCCTGCACGTACCACGGCGATAGCGTGCCAGTGCAAGTGTCCGCGTGACAGACGGTAGGCTTGTGGTATGCGACACAGGGCTCACTGAGGTAAACCACCCGACCCTTCCAGCACGGTGCAAAGGCCCAGGGTAGATCAGTACAGAAGCAAAACCAGACTAGTAAATCATTCCGTGACAGCCCTCGCCAAAGGCGACAAAACAAATCTGGTTATAGACGACAATTTATGGGGGACGATGTCTGCAATAGTTTGGGCTGCCGACAATTTGGGGCGTTCACAGTTGGGGCGTTCACCAACAGTATCGGTTGACTGCACTGCCTGTCTGTGTTTACCTGCCTAACTGTGTCAATTCTTGTATGCTTTTCAGCTTTGACATTTTTCCGCATACTCAGTCTTGTAGTATGGTGTGTGTATATATGTGTGTGTGTGCGCGCGCGCGCGCGCGCGCGTGTGTGTGTGTGTGTGTGTGTGTGTGTGTTTAATCTGACAATAAATTGGTATCAGTCAGTCAGTCAGTGTGGTGTGTGTGTGTGTGTGTGTGTGTGTGTGTGTGTGTGCACGCGCGCTTTTCCATGCATGCATGCGTGCGTGTTTGCTTGTGTGCGTGCGTATTTTTTTCACATACTTTTGACTGATTTTCATGGACTCGCAAGCACTAAACAATTGCTTCCAAAAGTAACATTGATTGATAATGTCTTTTAATCCAGCTTTTCATCGCAAACACTAAACAATTGCTTCTAAAAATAACATTGATTGATAATGTCTTTTAATCCAGCTTTTTTCCCATTAATGTTTAGCTCTCTTGTTTGATGATTTTTTTACCAAACGTGCTTAAGTCCGGCCATTCGCGTTGAACAGGCTCACAAGGTTCAGTGATTGTCTGACAGAATGATTTCTGTGGTATAAAGGACAGGCACACAAGGCTCAGTGATTGTCTGACACAATGATTTCTGTGGTATAAAGGACAGGCACACAGGGCTCAGTGACTGTCTGACAGAATGATTTCTGTGGTATAAAGGACAGGCTTCTGGGTGTTCAGTTAAAGCACGGAGAGCAGACACGGACTGTACAGCCATATGCATGTGCTCATGCAAGTTCTTGCCCAGGGGCGATTCACAGGAAACGTCACTGCAGCATGTGTGTGCAGATGTGGGAGGGAAGGGGAGAAGAGTGGGGCGTGGGGAGGCGGCTGGCTATTTGCCAAACACTGGCTGTCACAAAGGATGCTTGATGCCTGGCTGTTTTATGATTGTATCATTTCAGGATGACCATCTCAATATGACGATGGTTGGATCTGACGCATGGCCACCATTCGCTCAATACGGTTTTGTACAAAGCAGCGCAATCCTGGATAATGTGGGATTCATTTTTCAAATCCTTTGCAAAATATGTGTGACGTGTGAATTAAGAGCTTTAGGAAGTGCATTAAGAACTGTTACGAGTGTTCATAAGCTAAAACGTACTTTAGGTTGTTCATACAAGACGATTTGCGATGAAAGTGCTGTTTCGAGTTGTCTGGGGAAAAAAATAGACATTGATATTCTTTGAAAATCAGTGATATCAGATTGAAATGGTTATAAATCAGAATCGCTCACTAGGTCCTAGCGACAAATATTGTCTCAAGTGTCATGGGTGTGACTGAAACGACAAGACGTGTATGGTGTAATGATGCAAAGGATTCAACTGAGCATTTTGAATGGAATTGTACACTTGTACAAAAAAAATAGCATTTTAGAAAACACCTTGAATGAAAAATGTGAAAATGCTTTCCATATCCACATTTGTCATAATCTTTCGCTTTTTGGTAGAGATGGATATTGAAAAAAAAAAACATATTTGACTTGATAATAGTACTTGCCAAACATATGGACAAATGCAAAATGGCAAGTTGTTTTCCAAATTAGTGGTTTTCCCCTAAAAGTATTGTATAATAGGTGTAAAATAGAACTGCACAATGCAAAAAATTAATGATGATATGTTCAACCTCAATCTGAATTTAATTGTTTTAAGCTAGTGTTCTTTGGCACTGATAAAATGCACCATGTCTTGTTTGTTTATTATCGTAGTATGTAAACTGCAAAAGTGATGACGTTAGTGCGGCAGCTGTATCATTATGTTTGAATTATATTCTGTTTGTTTGCTCTTTATTATTATCATTTTTGCTTGCCTTTAATTGTAGGTTTTGTTTGTAAGGGTGAACTTTCCTTCCTTTTTAGTGTCTGCAGTCCTAATTTATATTTGTATTAAGGAAATGATTTGTGATAATATAACTCTGTTGTAATTGCAGTTTTCTTTGTGATTTGTTAGATTGAATAATCTTTTAATTCTGAAAATTAAGAAGTTGTTAGGTGGGATACCCGTGTGTGTTTTTCAATAAATTCGTCCTGGTTTTTTTTTTTTTTTTCTTAGTTGAACAGAACTAATATATGTAGCTTTGTCATGTCCCTGGCCCTTCCACCTTGACTGAATGGTAAAGACACATGTCGATATGTCAGACCACTTCATACACACACACACACACACACACACACACACACACACACACACACACACACACACGCTTAAGGTTTTAAGCGATTTTAGTATGTTTCAAAAAAACTTTTATTAGCAGTGATAGTATTATTTTGAGGTAAAGACATTCACACACATACACACAAGCGCATGCATATCACAATAAAATTGTCACAACGTTCGTGTGAGTCTCTATATGAGTGTAACTGCAATGTTACTCCGAACTCCTTGTGTTGGTTGTCTTCCGACTGCATCTCTGGTAGTGGTCAAACTATGAAAAAAATGGCGCTCAGGTTTGATTATTGAATCGATGATAGTGATCAAACATTTAAACAAGATGACGTCCTTCACTGATAGTTTCTATCCATGATTGTGGTCAAACAATAAACCAAGATGGCGACCTGTATACTGGTATCAGGACTGGTAATTTTAGCCATGATTGTGGTCAAACAATAAACCAAGATGGCATCCTTGCAAAATATCAGCACTGGTAATTTCAACCATGATAGTTGTCAAACTATAAACCAGGATAGCATCCGTGCAAAATATCAGCACTGGTAATTTCATCCATGATTGTGGTCAAACAATAAACCAAGATGGAATCCTTGCAAAATATCAGCACTGGTAATTTCAACCATGATAGTTGTCAAACTATAAACCAAGATGGCGTCCTTGCATTATATTGTAACCTGTCAGAATTCACAGGTTACTAAGGTTTTAAGCGATTTTAGTATGTTTCAAAAAAACTTTTATTAGCAGTGATAGTATTATTTTGAGGTAAAGACATTCACTGCTTTCCCCTAGTATTGTTTGCTCTATATGTCTGGTTGTTTGGCTGATTTTAGTATTAAGACACTTTTGTTTCCTGTTTGGCCATTTCCTGTTGCCTGGTCTCTTCCTGCAAATGTGTTGAGCCAGACAGACAGGTTGTGGAAACGCTGTGCGTGGCTTGGGGATGCTAATCCAGGTTAGTTACTCTAAGTATTGAAACTATGCTTCTAAAAGATACCAACTGACGCTTTTCCCTTAGAACTGCAGTATATTTTCTATGCTGTCAGCTGGATGGCCTTGATTTTTGGTGGATTTTGCTATAAAATTGCACTTGGCTTTAGCTGTTTAACCTTCAGTTGGCTTTAGCTGTTTAACCTTCAGTTGCTAGAATTTTAGGCCCACATGTTGAATTACATTTAAACCTAACTGTACTATTCGAAGGTGAGTTCAGGTTATTATTCACTGTTGCTTTAGAATGTGGATCACACCACATTGTTTCAGAAACATTTTTGAGAGATTGTGTTTTAGACCCCATGGACCTAAATAATTCTCATTGAGATTGTGTTGTAGACCACATGGTCCTAAATAAATCTCATTTTCCCTTGCCCTTTGCAGAAAATGTTAATAGCACCACATGGTCCTAGACATAAATTTGTAAGAATGGAATCTTGGCCACATGATCCCAAATGTATCTTACCTCTTTGTTCTTGCAGTAAAATAGTATTTGTCACATCACATGGTTTTAGTAGAGGAAATGTCTACATCACATGGTTCTTTGTGTTTTAATCATGGCACATGTGTTAAGTTTGGAGAAGCTTTCCTTAAATTTCAGAGGATGTTTTTATTTTTGCCTTCTCAGTTGAAAAGAAAAAATACTTGCTTTTAAGGATTACTGTTATCCTTAAAATTATTTTATTAGTGTCAACTTAGAGACTGATTTTAATCAAAATGGCTATGGTAGTATGAAATTGGTTTTATGGGGACATCTGTTGCAAACCTGGGAGAGGAATGATTGATCTGGCTTGCTGCCTACTGGTTCAGTTGGATGACTGATAAAGGATGTAAGCAGATTTGCCGCCATGGTCAGGTGGCCGATTGATAGCAAAGAGCTTTCAGTGTATTGGTATGCAACTCACTGCATTCAGTTTGACATTGGATCGGATCAAAGTGTGTTTGGCATTACCATAACCAAGTAGGGTCAAGTGAATTTGAACTTGATAAGATCACTACTACTTTATTAGTGATGCATTGTGCCTCATTGTGTGTTTCCCAGTTGAGATGTTTGCTGAAGGTCTTTGATGGCTTTTGATTTGTTCATTGTTATTATTTGTGTTTTTTCGCACACTGTCCTGTACATATTTTTCTGTTTTGTATTCTTTTGCAGTGCCCCTTTTGAGTTTCCCACTCATTTTTTCTTCTCTCTGTCACAACCCGAAAAGTTCTTTGTCATTAATCATCAGAAAATTGAATCAGTCCATGTTTAGAGTTAATATTGTTGTTTGGATTTCTGCCTATTTACAGTTTCAGTAAAAATTGGAAGAGTAATCGTACAGTCAGAGTTTTGGTTATTTGTGGTCTGGGTCTGTGCGTTAGAAACCTGGGTTACAATATTATCAGCATTGGTATCTTCATCCATGATACTGGTCAAACTATAAACCAGGATGGCGTCTTGGACAATGATATCAGCACTGATCATATCATCCAAGACAATGGTCAAACAACATGGCGTCCTAGCAAGATGGTATTCAGCAGGGACAATTTGACCCATGATACCTGGCAAATAGGGACTGGTTTCCTAGCATTCAGATTATGTTCTTTCTGACCCATGATAGCTGGCAAACAGGGACTGGTTTCCCGGCATTCAGATGATGTTCAGCAGGAACAATGTGACCCCTGATAGCTTGCAAATAGGGACTGGTTTCCTAGCATTCAGATGATATTCATCGGGGACAATCTGACCCATGATAGCTGGCAAATAGGGACTGGTTTCCTGGCGTTCAGATGATGTTCTTTATGATCCATGATAGCTGCCAAATAGATATTGGTTTCCTGGCATTCAGATGATGTTCTTTACGCCAGTTGATAACACAGGCAGGAGCAGGGCCGTGACTTCCTAGCCTAAGGATATCATCTTTGATTACTTCATCCAAGACGGTGTCTTAGATTAATGATATCAGCATTGATCATTTCAGAGACCTGAGATGCCCGGCAATGACTTGAAGTCAACAGTGAGTCATTCTGATCACGAACAAAAACAGAATAGAGCCCAATATAAAATAAACATAAAAAAATGTCTGTCCAAAACGTAAAAACAGGAGGAAAAGCTGTCTTCAGCGTCACACTGGGTGAGGCGTTGTTTATTAAACAAAAATTCTTTCTTTTGCATCTACAATGGAAATGGTCCAGACGGGAAATATTTTCAGAATTTTTCATTGTTCATAATATTAGTGATGATTTTAATTGTTTGGCCGCTTAGTTTTTTTTAAGGTAGTCTTTGTTCTTTGCCTTAATTATGGTAATGTTTATTCCTCCCTCTTCCCATCCACTTTCTTGCCGGAATAACATTGCTCTATCATGGAGAAAAAGGTTACATAGTGCCACACATTGTGCAGCTGCTGAGGCTTCTTCTTCTTCTGCGTACGCAGGCTGATACTCCTGCGGACACCCCCTGTATAGGTTTCGAGCCATTGACGTCACGCGCAATGATTTATGGGATCGCCCGCCGTATTGGGGAGCAGGAAGTAAGACAGCGAGTGATAAACACAGTGAAACACTGTTGTGTTGTCGGCTGTCATAGCTCTTCTCACACATACTAGGGTGCAAAACGAGAACATGGATTGCATTTTTTTAGAATTCCGAGGGTGAAATGCCATTGCGGAAAATTAATGGAAGGACTGACAACACGGAGGAGAAGAGCGTGGATTGCCGCGATCAGGCGTACGGACCACACGTTTGAGCACAATGAAGAAGGCGCTCGAGTCTGTTCCAAACATTTTCATGGATGTAATTAGATACCCCTCGATTCTGTATGCAACATGCATTAAGATTTTAAGTGGATGGAAGGGGCACAGAGTTTAAAAATGCCCAAAACGAATGTGTGTGGTGTGTGTGTGTGTGTGTGTGTTGTGTGTGTTGTGTGTGTGTGCGTGTGTGTGTGCGTGTGTGTGTGCGCGTGCGTGTGTGTGCGTGTATGTGAGAGTGTGTGTTCAAGTCCAACTTCCTTACTATGGGAGACTCATTCAATGATTCAGCTTGTCAGTATGGTTCTTCCTTTAGCCAACATTGTCATTAGTGTGACAAACATTGGGAGATCAAATCTGAATGACTGACATGAGAATCCTCATAATTATACTGTCAGTGAAAGTGGTACAGGAAAGTAAGGAGGCAGGAAAACTTTTGAAACTGATCATTTCACATATTACAAAAGTTCAGTGTGAGTATTTCCTGAAAGTAAATCTTTGAAAAGAGTCAGATAGAACTGACTCCAAAATTTCCAGATTTAATAAAGTAATAATTAGCTGATCTGTAATCTTGTGCAGTTTAAATACCACACACACACACACACACACACACACACACACACACACACACACACACACACACTGCTTGGAACACAAACTGACACACAACTATGTAAAACAACTCAGAAAATGTACAGAAGCTGCTTTCATTCAAAATATTTTTCCCCTGCCTTTTTATCTCCATTTTGGATTAAAATACATGAAAAGTCAAAGGAATCACTAGGATGCACACATTATGCACACAAAAAGCTAGCACTGAAAATACGCTTGTAGAATCAAAATTTGAATGAAACAATGTATCCAAGTATTTTCCTAAATAATCTGAAACATCAAATTCACACACACACATGACAGCTTAACTAAAAAAAAACAAGATTTAGAAAGAGTGGGTTAGTTGCCACCAAGAACATAGACAAACAAAGTACAGGACAAGACACAATGCATTTCAACTTCTTGGGTCTTCATAAGGTAAAAAAAACAAGTTTGCTATGATTAGTATTAGTGATATTTGGCCATCTGGCCATAGCACAACTTTTCAAGATGATTTTTTTCTCTCCAGTTATATCTTCCGTTTCTATCTGTTCCCTTTGAGGGCACAAACATGAAGCAGAAGACTGGTAAAATAGAAATACTATGTTAAGATGATTTTTTTCTCCAAGAAGACTGTTAAAACAGAAATATTATTTTAAGATGATCTTTTTCTCCATGTATATCTTCAGCTTGTATCTGTTGCCTTTGATGGCACAAAGATGGAGCAAAAGACTGTTAAAATAGAAATATTTCAAAATAACCTTTGTCTCCATGTATATCTTCAGTTTGTATCTGTCCCTTTGAGGAAACAAAGATAAAGCAGAAGACTGGTAAAATAGAAATATTTCAAGATGACTTTTTCTCCATGTAGATCTTCAACTTGTATCTGTTCCCTATGAGGGCACAAAGATGAAGCAGAAGACTGTTAAAAGTGAAATGTTTTTAAGATGACATTTTCCTCCCTGTCATTGGCATACATTAGTGATCATATCTGGGCACAAAAACTGTGTCAGTGGGTTTTCCATGACAAATTGTCTGTCTTCCTCCAGTATTATTTTACAAGTGGAGAGTTTGTAAAACAAACAAACAAAAAAGAAAAAAAAACTTTTCATTTATGATCTGTGTGGCATTGGATTCCTCTGAGTTTCAAAACAAACTGATTCTGAAGTTCAGCTATTGTGCGCACTATTAATATTCTACTATGTTTGTGTGATGTGATTCAAGAGCACTTGTTTTCCAGCAGTGCACACATGCTGGTTTATGTACACATGCATGAGCAATACAATTAAAAAGAATTCCCACAATAACAATGACTGATTTAAAAGAGGAAAATTATACTGCAAAGGTAACACAGCTGTACTGTATGCAACATGACACATGATTTTGCTGTTACACACTTCAAACAAAATGATCAGTGCGAAAGTTGAAAAAAACAACAACAACAAAATAGATTGTGATATAAGAACTTTTTTTTTTCCGGCAGTGTCACTCATATGTATCTGAGTTGTATGCATGAACAGTGCAGTAGAAAAAAGCATCACCATTATTAACAAAGACTGGTTTACAAGAGAAAAAATTTCCTGAAAACATTAAAAAGAGCTGTAAATGCAACACATGATTTTGCTGTTACACGCATCAAGAGAGACAATAAATTTTCACACAGTTTTCTGAAAACTACAGGGGAAACTGCATCAACCATTACACTTGAATGTATATACCAACACTACATAATGCAAATGGTATTATGATGAACATTCTTTGCAGAACCAAAAAAGGCAAATTTCAAGTGACAAGATGACTGCAAATGAAAAAGTAGTAGAGGAAATATCTATGGTCATTGTGAATGTTAAATGTGTATCACACTTAGACTCCGACATTTAGAGTTAACTCTGTTACAGAGTTCTTTAACTTTTCTTTCTTTCTTTCTTTCTTTCTTTCTTTTTTTTCTTGCTCAGTGTTAGTGGCTTTGTGGCCTTTAAGGTAGTGTGACAGCCAAGGAAGCGAAAAGTCCCCTGCGAACGCAGAGGAAGAGGAAGTAGTTCCTCAGTCTGGAAGAGAAAGTATACTTTAAATGCTGAATGTTCATGCAATTTTAATAAGAAAATACACATCTTCATGGTGTAGATTCATCTTTCTAAACTCTTTAACAAAGGTGCAAGATATTGTTAGTTATCAGCTTGATCTACATAATGAAAAAAACAAAAAAACATGAAATGATGCAAGACACATCAGACATGCACACGAAAAAGAGAAAACACACACACACAAACGCAGAACATGCTGAGAAAAAATCAAAGCTTAACCAAACTTGTTTACAAACTTTATCTCCTTTGCGTTTGATAATGAAATAAACAATGTATGAGCACATTCACAGCCCTACATCTACACAGCATAACCTAGTGGGGGGGGGGGGGGTTACAAAGGATGTGTGATGCATTGATTTGGTGCATACTCGGTGGATGTTTGTTGTTTGTGGCTAGATCTTCACTGTCACCAAATCCATGCTGACCTGTATTAATACATTTAATTCACGCATCCCCTAATCAAACATTTCACGCGAATAACTGATAACCTGAATGACTGAATCATGATTTCCCCCCCCCCCCCCCCTCATGTTTCTTTGCTGCTGTAATGTACACACACCACACACACACACACACACACACACACACACACACACACACACACACACCACTTTAAATAAATTACAAAATTGAAATTTGAAAAAGCTATGCCTTTGAATCAAAGAGAAGATTCTCCGAGTCTTGTACATCAAGTGAATTGTTGCATTCAAATGTTGCATTCACTGACACAGAGTTGACAGAGAATACTTTGTAAAATCTACCTTTGCTTTGACAACCGAGTGTTCACAGTTGGGGGGGGGGGGGGTAGACTTCAATTCCTGCACCCTGCCATCATAAACTGCACATTATTTTTATGCATCAAGGCTTTTGTAGCACTCTAACTGCTGCAAGGTGTATGCGCTTGCACCGCAGACAAAGGTAACTCACGAGTGCAGGAAACTTCAGTGGTGGTGTAAGATTGACATCATTTTGACCACTCTTTTCCCTGGAATCGTATGGATCAAATGCATTCAACCACTCCAATTGTTGGCGATAGCGAGATCTACACTCCCCGTCTAACTTGTCAATATACTTGATGTTCTCTTTTGCTGCGATCTTCTGCATGGTGGCTGCAAACAAACAAACGACACAGCCGCAGTGACAAGAAAGAGAGGAAATGGCCGTCGCCGGAAAGGCTGGCCATCCTCCAATATGGGTGAGGTGTGCCGGTTCGCCATTCGGTAGAAAACGCCGCGCTCGTAGAAACGTGACGTCATCGCTCGAAACCGTGGAGTTTTGTGTGTATGACCCTTTTTTTTTATCCCGCCATTAAGGCAGCCATACTCCAACTTCGGGGAAGGTGCATATTATGTGTAACGTATCATCCATACCAACGGCCAAACTGGCCTTCTCTTCCGAAAGTTGGTGTTGGGATTTTACGTGTGTGCAAGATGTTATGCGTGCGTTCACACACGGAACCTCGGTTTATAGTCTCATTCGAAGGACTGTATGGGAAATGGAGTCAATACCAATGTTAACTCCGAGAGAAAAATCCCCTGTACCGAAACGGCCCGGCAGAGATTCGAACCCGTAACCCCAAGATTACGAGTCCGGCGCTCTACCAACTGAGCTATTCCGGTCCCCAAACTGCTTAGGCTTCAAATCCAAGCTTTAACATCCACAACAAGTCAGACATTTTCACATAAACCAGCGTTTGTGCCATTCTAAACAGTGTGAGTGTTACCGTTTGATGCTGTGGCAAATCAGATCCTATAGGCCTATTTGCATATCAATCAGATTTTGAATTGAACATATTTGTGTTGCTTTCTTATGGTGTGGAAAGAATTGCTTCTTCATATTTCTGTATAAGCTTTATTAAATGTATTTTCCAACGGTCTTGTCTTGCATATGTTATTTATGTGCGTGTGTGTGTGTGTGTGTGTGTGTGTGTGTGTGTGTGTGTGTGTGTGTGTGTTTGCGTTTGTGCGCACATCTCTCTCTTTTCTCTCTCTCTCTCTCTCTCTCCTCTCCGTCTGTCTGTCGGTCTGTCTGTCTGTCTCTCTCTCTCTCTCTCTCTCTCTCTCACACACACACACACACACACACACACACACACACACACACACACACACACGAGAGAGAAACCTTGATGCTTGTATTATGATACTGTGTCTTTCTTGCATTCTATCTCCCCAAGTCTCCTATTTTAACGCTTTATGATAAGGAACTTAAACGAATATTTACCTTGGTAAGTCGCAGTTTATGTAGAATTCCATGATGAAGTTTACCAGAACTGAGGCATAGGCGGGAGATGCCCATGCGTCGAGATCGCCATATTTTACAGGTTTTATCATATACTTATATGAATTAAACAATTGTAATCCACCGTATTAAGTTGTCTTAAAATCAGAATATTATCGTATCTAAGATTTATCATTGAAAGCAAAACAACCAAGAACATTGTAAAATGCATCTGATTTTAGAAATGTTTCAAATTTTGATTTCTGAGTTTTGTGCGTATGGGAATTAAAAACAATAATCAAAGAGGGCACTTATCCCTCCGTTCCGATAAACTACATCACGGAATTCTACACAAACCTCGACTTCGACTTCCCAAGGTACGTACGCGTTTAAGTTTACAATTCCGTTTCTCGCAGCTTACCGAAACTGCGTGACTGCAAAGTTGGCTACTTGGATTTGCACTGAAATTCATCTGAATATTTTACATGTAAAAGTATTTTAAAAGTAACGTTTTGTACAAAACATTCGTGAAATCAAAATCTAATTTTTTGTTTCCCAGACACCAGAACCTCATTCCCATGAGTAGAATCACGGTCCTATCTTCTTAAAATGAAGATCAGAAACAGCACCGTAAACAAGGAGTAAACCAACAAATTTGAATCAGTACCAATACATAATATCCAGCTATCCAGTCTTTTAAAACAATGACATGGCAAGACCATACTCAATGAGTACATCCATCCAGTGACAGGTACTAACTCTTATAGCTCTGAACAAACAACCGGATAAAGACTGTTAGTCAACAAATGGAATTTTTCTTGATTGACGATAAAATTCAAAATAGTTTGTTGTTGCACTTCACTGTTTGGCACTTGTTTTCCACTGTCCTTGGCCAGAGATGTGTTGTACTATCCATGAAAAGTGGCAGCATTGGACCATCCTGCTGTCCTCAGAATGCACTCCAGAGAAACACCACGGTCCAACATAGCTGACGATGATGCACCTCTAAAACTGTGAAATGCAACATTTTCAATATCAGATGCTTGTAACACATCTTTCAGTCAACAGGAGACAGAATCTTTTGAAGCAGGTCCATGCAGGCGAGAGCAACGTGGCAACAGTTCATCATCGCGATAGTTCGTAGGGAGGCTGTTCTCTTAATGTATTCCTCAAGGCATGCAACAACAAACAGTTTGTCTTCAATGTATCTTTTGCAACTGTAAAGGGCATTGAACATGTCCTGGTCTGGGCATGTTTCAGTTTATCTTTCAACATGCAACATTTTTTTTCATGAATGTGCACACTGGCTAATCTAATTAGATGGATGGTCTGTACCGTCTGAACTGTTGTAATCATCAAGAGAGCATATATCTTTCATGTGAATTCTTTCATAGACAATTTTCCATGGTTTTCTTGTTTTCTTACATAAAAAATACTAAATAAATTGTCCACGTTCCACTTTTGTGGATGACATGGCTGGGTTGTTTTCAGCTCATAAACTCGTTGTTTGTTTGAATAAATCTGACTACCTTCGGATATGCCCCTACCTATACATTGTCACTGGTCTGTATTTCTGCTGATGCAAACAAATCAACACCTGGCATACCAAACACCCTCAACCACTTTCTGGAAAATATTTGGGTTTGTCACTCTGCATCAATGTTAAATTTTCTTGACAACATTGAGTTTTCCAGGAATTTGAGCAATGATTATCCAGACTCCATTTGATTTGCCCCATTGCCAAATTCGTGTTGTCACATCATTACATTTTTGAATATGAGATATCACACACACAACACACACACACACACACACACACACACACACACACACACCACACACACACACAGACATACACACACACACACACACACACACACACACACACACACACGCACAAGTATTTTTTACATTACATTACATTTTTAATATGTGTGTGTGTGTGTGTGTGTGTGTGTGTGTGTGTGTGTGTGTGTGTGTGTGTGTGTAGATGAATGAAATTTTTTTTTTTTTTTTTTTTTTTTGGTGGTCATTGGGAGTGTTGTTAGCGCCTCTCATCATGACCTCATATCTATCTTTTGCTTGAATGCTCTTATTTTTGCCCTTTTTTTCTGTTGCGCCACCATAGCACCACCTACCTCCCTATGCTATACCCAAATGTTTTAATGTATACCTTGTTTGTACATTTACCCATTTATTCCCCATTGTAATCCCCCCCCACCCACCCACCCACCCACCGCCCCATCCTTTTTTTTTAAGGTATATGTGTGGTTGTGTGTGTGCTTATTGGCGTGTGTATGTCTGCGTGCGTGGTTGTTCACGCGCGTGCGCACTTGTATGTATGTGTGTGTGGTTGTGTGTGTGTGTGTGTGTGTGTGTGTGTGTGTGTGTGTGTGTGTGTGTGTGTGTGTGTGTGGTAGTGCCCGCGGGCAAGTGCTTTTTTTTTTTTTTTTTTTTTGATGGGGGGAGGTGAGCCTTGCAGCTCTTAGCTGCGTCTGGCTAGTGGGTTTTTTCTCGGGGTTCTCCCGTTTTCCCTCTCACCCCTTGGTGCTTGGGTAGGGCAACCTACCCTTGGGTCAGACTTGGGTCGGGTGCTTTAGGCGGCTGACCCCCTTCTCTCTCTCTCTCTCCCCCCCCCCCCCCTCCCCTTGTCATTTAAAATGCTTTTTTGAGCATATTGTATTTTATTTATTGTGTTTTCTCTTGTTCATTTCATTCATATGCAACACACCCTCTACATACCATCACACCCTCCCCCTCCACTCACTCTCCTTCCCCTCCTCTTCTCTCTCTCATTCTCCACTCTTCCTCTCCTTCCATTTTCTCTCTCTGTCTCTCCCCTCTCTTTCTCTCCCCCCCCCCCCCCCCCCCCGTCTCTCTCTCTCTCTCTCTCTCTCTCTCTCTCTCCTCTCTCTCTCTCTCTCTCTCTCTCTCTCTCCTTTTCCTCCTCCTCACTTTACTCTACCCTCTTTCCTCGTGCCCTATTCCTCGAACTCTACTCACCCTCTCTCCCACTGTCCCTCTGTCTACTTCATTCACCACTTTGGCTTCACAAGGGGAGTATTGTGCATGTTTATGTCTGTATTTTTTTGTCGCTGAGGAAGGCATATTGCCGAAAATTTCTTGTCCTCTTTTGTGTCGTGCATTAAAACTGCGTTACTTCACACTTTGTTTTGTGTGCTCTTCTGCTTTTTTGTCGTGTTCCAGTAACGCTGCAGTTTGTTTCTTTTGCCGTTTGTACAAATTTTCAGAAATATCGGCCTAGTACTTTCTGAGATATTTCATGAAGAAGAAAAACCGTTAGGGGCTGTTATAGCCGTTAGTAACGGCTATAACAGTAAAGTAAAACGTCGGGCATCATCCGTCGCCCATAATGAACATACCTACAAATTTTCAGAAAGATCGGCCAAATACTTTCTGAGATATTCCATAAAGAAGAAAAACCGTTATGGGCAGTTATAACCGTTAGTAATGGCTATAACGGTAAACTAAAACATCGGGTATCATCCGTGACCCAAAATGAACATACCTACAAATTTTCAGAAAGATCGACAAAGTGCTTTCTTAGACATTCCATAAAGAAGAAAAACCGTTAAGGGCAGTTATAGCCATTAGTAACGGCTATAACGAACTAAACTAAAACATCAGGTATCATCCGTGACCCACAATGAACATATCTACACATTTTCAGAAAGATCGACAAAGTGCTTTCTGAGACATTCCATAAAGAAGAAATACTGTTATGGGCCGTTATAGCTGTTAGTAACGGCTATAACGATAAACTAAAACATCGGGCATCATCCGTGACCCATAATGAACATACTTGCTAATTTTCACAAAGATCGGCCTAGTACTTCCTGAGATATTCCATAAAGCAGAAAAACCGTTACAGGCCGTTACAGCCGTTAGTAACGGCTATAACGAGGTAAACTAAAACATCGGGCATTATTCGTGACCCATAATGAACATACCTGCTAATTTTCACAAAGATCGGCCAAGTGCTTTCTGAGATATTCCATAAAGAAGAAATACCGTTACAGGCCGTTACAGCCGTTAGTAACAGCTATAACGATAAACTAAAACATTGTGCATCATCCGTGACCCATAATGAACATACCTGCTAATTTTCACAAAGATCGGCCTAGTATTTTCTGAGATATTCCATAAAGAAGAAAAACCGTTACAGGCCGTTACAGCCGTTAGTAAATAAAAACATCGGGCATCATCCCTGACCCATAATGAACATACCTACAAATTTTCAGAAAGATCGGCCCAGTAGTTTTGTCTGGAGCGACTGGAACACATTTTGACCACGGACGGACGGACAGACACACAGACACACAGACAGCATTTCTTCGTTCCCATTCTGAAGTACTCCCTGTTCTATAAGAAATGGGAGTACAAAAAGCAAAAAATCTCTTGCAGCAAAAATTAACCTGCTAACGACTGCCTACTGTACCACAACATCGACACACTTCAGGATCACATCACCTCGCAGGAAGACCTGAGACACCTCGAGGACTTGGCAAAGAGATGGGGGATGTGCTTCAACGCACAGAGATGTTACATCCTGTCCCTCCGGAGCAAGTCAGCTTACATGTACAGCCTCAATGGAGTCTTCCTGAACAGGTTCAGCAAAATCCATACCTAGGAGTGCTCATCTCAGATGACCTAAAATGGGGACAACGTATTGCCAACATCTCTCGAAAAGCCGGAACAACAGTGGGCTTCCTACGCCGGAATCTCCGGAATTGCCCAAAGGAGTGCAGGCGCCTGGCGTACATCGCACTGGTGAGACCCAGACTAGAGTATGCAGCTACAGTGTGGGACCCATATTACCAACAGGACATCGAGAAGTTGGAGAGGGTACAGAGACAGGCAGCACGCTTCATCACAAAGGACTACAGGACCAGAGAACCAGGTTGCGCAAGTCGAATGTTGCGGGATTTGAATCTCCCCCCATTGACTGATCATCGCAGACAGGCACGACTAGGCCATCCCCCCCCCCAAAAAAAAAAACTTCCTGACCCCTGTGAGTGTTGGCCGCAGACGGACATGACCCCCCTCCCCCCCCCCCCCCCCCCCTTCCCCCCAAGTATGAGGACTTTGAAGTCTCCAACATCGTCGAACGCCGCGTGGTCAGAAACACTCGCGGCTTCCAGCTACCTGTCAGTAACACAGAACAGTACACACACTCTTCTTCGTTCACATAGTGATGGACTGGAACTGTCTGGAGGAGGACATCGCCAGAGCAGGCTCTGCCAGTGCATTTACATCAGCGCTTGGCAGATCAACATCGCCTGTCTCCTAAGCGTCTTGACAGCAGAAGAGATTTTAAACCAGTGTTTAAACCTGTAGATACCTAGTGTGGCTACTCATTGAGACCTGAACCTGAATAGAAGACTGTTAGGACAAAGTAGTGGCCTTTTAAAATTATTTTGGCGCTCTCCCTGTTCCGTCGTGTTTATAGCCGTTGACTGGCTCCTGCGACGTATCCATCCAGATCCAGATCCAGAACCAACGAACCAAACAAACAAACAAAGAAGGTAGGAAAAAAATCATGTTTCATACCTGCACTGAATCAGAACTAAGGCACATTACAAGCATGGAATAATGCTGTTATAGGCTCTTTAACTCATTCTTGTATCATAATGTAATGCTCAGCTATTCACTGATGTTTACATTAATAGTGATGCTGAAACATACATGGCAGCAAAAGTGACAGTCATTTCTTTTTTCTATTCATTCTTTACACATTCATGACGATCGAGCCAGTAACGAGTATTTCATTTTAAGGTACACATGGTCATCTATCACATATACAACATAGATTCACAGCGGTTGATAATCCCACATGCCCTACACATCACCCCGACACATCGGTCACAAGCCCCACAAGTTGCCCCAACCTGTCGCTATAACTCGTATAACATATGATGACTTCACTGGGCTGTAGACAAGCGGCCATCCAAAACAACTGAGATGCTGATCTTTACTGAGAATGAGGAACACATTAGCTTAAAGTGTGAAGAGAAAAAATATGATAACTTCGTGGTGTTTCTGAAGAAGGGGATGGCCAGAGCTAGCAGAGGAGGAACAAAAGCGAAATGCATGAGCTTTAAATTTCACAGCAGCTGACAGATTCCTCCATCTTCATCACAAATAACTGTTTGACATGCCCTGCTGTATGGGTAAGTGATCTGTCAGAAGGCCTCTGGCCTTGAGGTGCCCAGTCATCCGGAAACGGTGCGATCAAAACCAGACTGAAGGCGACAGATGAGGGACATCCATAAATCATGGCCTGGATTCTTCTTCTTCCTCGTTCGCCTCCCGTTAGATGAGCAGTCCGGTGTCCTCGATGAAGGCTGCCGTCCACCGCAGTTCCTCCAGGGTGCCGTACAGCTTGGCTTCCACTGCTGTCGGTGTTGGCCAGTACTTTCTCCTATATGCTGCATACGTCGTACAGACTTGAAGGATGTGGTCGGTTGTCATTGGTCTCTCACCACAAGGGCACTCTCCACTCTGTCCAATGCCAAATTTTGTGTGCATGTGGTGGAGCAGGCGGTTGTGTCCAGTCCTCATGCGGAAGATCTTGACCTGTTCCCGTCGTCCCTGCAAATGGTATCTGTCTTCTGGGTTGTATTTGGGATGCAGGAGGCGCCATTTTATTCCTTGCTGTGCCTTGATGATTGTCCTAATTTCATCGTATGACACCAGGTTGTCGGCCTGCTCCTTCTGTGCACTGTCTGTTTCCAGAATGTCCGCTTTTTCGTTGCCTCTGATGCCACAGTGTGTTGGTACCCACGTATCACCACTTTCTCCACTCTGGCACTCAGGGCAACAAGGGCTGAAGTGAGATGGTTCTGTTCTGTGCAGCGGGAGTTCTTGAGGGCTTGGAGCACGGAGAGAGCGTCTGAGAACACCACCACCTGCCCTGTTGTTCTTGTGGAGTTCTGTGAGACTGTTGTGGCTGCCTCACAGAGGGCTTCTCGCTCAGCTCGGAAGTTGGTGGAGAATTTTCCTGTTTGGATTGGAATTTCTTCATCTCCGTCTTTGTATCAGAGGAAGATTCCAGCTCCACCATCCCTTCTGTGGCAGAGCCATCTGTAAAGACATGGGTCCAGTCTTCCTGGGGGTACTGGTTGCAGATGTACTCCATGGCCATGGCCTTCCTTTGGGTGTCTGACTGTGTTCCTCTCTTCTCCACTCTGGGAATGCTGGTGACGACTGTTGGGAACACCTGCCTCTTCCAAGATGGATGGGTGACATTTGACGGGACAGGCTTTGCTTTGTGTTCCATCAAGACTGGGGTTATGAGGCCTGGCCCATAGGAAGCGTAATGAGTTCAGAGCAATACAGCTGTCGGAATCACCACAGGCCAAATCACGGCTGTCAGAATGAGATGACCGTACCTGGTTTTATTACCCCCCCCCCTCTCTCTCTCTCTCTCTCTCTCTCTCTCTCTCTCTCTCTCCTCTCTCTCTCTCTTCTTAAACAAGATGTCAATTTTTTTTTTTTGCCTCAGTTACAGGCAGAAAATGTACGGAAAGTTCTCGAGATTAGCCAGTATTTTCTTCAAAACGTCTTTTTCATTTGCTTTTGAGGTGATCATTAGTCCCATGTTCACCTGCATCTTTAATGTGCTCACAAGTCGCCAGTTCCTCACACATTTTCAGGTATTTCTGACAGATTTACCAACACCCCCATTGCATTTTTACATGTGAACTTTTTTTTTTGTGAAGAAAGCATTGGAGTGGAATAAGGGACTTACACCTGAGAACATTGTTTTCGCATGCGCATGCTCAAACACACACACACACACACACACACACACACACACACACACACACACACGAGATATCATCCAGTCCCTTTTAAACCACGCACAATCCTCAGTGACCGGAGCCACAAGGAAGGCTGGCATACACACTGACGATCCAGGTGAAAACACACAACCAACAAACCCACTGATACACTATGAGACATACGGGGGACAGAAAAGAAACGAAAAGGAAGTTTAGATGGGGGAGAGAAAGAGAGAGAAGGGGGGGGGGGAGAGGTGAGGGGTAGATCTTCCAAGTAAAGCCACTGACGTGTGTGTGTCAGTCCCCCATTTGGCATTCAGCCAAGCATGAAGAAAGCTTCGTTCTTAGCCGGCATTCAGCCCGGTTAGGTTACCCAACCACTGCACACAACACGCCCAGAAGTGGCAGCCAACAGGACAGCAAACAGATCAACAGAAGGTGTTTCGCAGTCATCTGAATGGGCTTGTTGTACAAGGACTGCGGCAAATCGTCATGTAGGCATCGAAGTCTGGGTGTTCTTCTTATCATTGTTGTTTGAAATTTGTATCCAGGATAATGGCAGGAGATGAGTCGAGTCGAGTGGTGAGACAGGCGTTCTGTCAGCCGGGAGCTCGTCAAGAACATGATGAGGGGTTTGGGGTCTTTGTAGTTTCACATAACTCCCTTCCCCCTCCAGCCCCTTCTCCCCTCTTCAGTGCTCCCTTCCTTCTCCACCGCCTCCCTCCCTCATCGCCTTCTTCCACATTATTCATTCCCTATCACTCCTTACCATCCATCCCCTATAGGACAGAGTGCTCTATAAACTGTAAGATTCAACAACCAATCCATATGCGTTTGACAATCTTGTAGATGCACTTGAATAAAAACAATAATAAATAAATAAATAATAGTGAGAAAGACAGATTGACACTTGTGCCGTAGGCTCGTAGATAATCAAATACAGACTCCAACTGTTGAGGAAGATACAGTTGATGAACTAAATGTTCTTATTACTGAGGAAGAAGTTGGAAAAGCTATTTCAAAACTAAACAATGGCAAAGCGTGTGGCTGTGATGAAATAAGCGCGGAAATGTTGAAGATTCAGGATTAAAATCAATCTCATTTTTGACTTGTCTATTCAGAAACATTTTCAGAAATAGTAAATTTCTAGCACAGACATCAGAACCAATAATTACACCCATTTGAAGAAGGGCAACACCCATGTACCTGATGATTATGGAGGTATTTCTTTATTACATGTCGTGAGTAAAACTATACATGTGTACTCAGAATGAGATTTACAAAAATGGTGGATGCAAATGGAAAAATCGTCGAGGAAACCATAATCAGAAAATCATAATCAACTTCAGATCATATGTACATATTCTGTGAGTGAGAAGACACAACAAGAAAAACAGAAAAATGTATGTAGCCTTCATACAGTTGTAAAAGGCTTACTATTCAGTTCATTGTGTTTCCCAGTTTGCAACTCTCGTGAGTGCAGGGTAGTCTGGGTTCATTGTTAAACCCTTAAAGGCCATGTATTCATCAATCGCCTCTTGTGTTCATGTCATCGACACAAAGATGAATCGTTTGAATATCCTGTTGGCGTCAGACAGAATTGTATACTGAGCCCTGCTCTTTTCTCTCTGCTCATAAATGAAATAGCCATGGCCATGGATGAAGTTGGAAAACATTCAATAAAATTACAGCCTGGTTTAATTGAATAATGTTATTGTTCATGTTACTTTTTGCAGATAATCTAGCTCTTTTGTTAGTCACCTTAGTGCACAATGGAAGAATCGGTTCTTAGATATCAGTGTAGATAAATCTCGGTCAAAGTCTTTCAGAAAATGGAGGTGACCTGGACAGAAATGAAAAATGGCTTCTGGATGGAGAGGAGTGGGAAGTTGTGAACAATTATAAATATGTAAGTTTCACATTTACGACAAGATAACGTTTTGTGCAAGCGGTCGGCCACATAGCAATGAAGGGAAAGAAAGCTGTCTATGACTGCGCCCAGGTTCTTCTTAAACTCAATGACATTGCAAGACAGAGATACTTGAAAATCGTTGGGGCTCAGGCACAACCATTCTTGTTGTATGAGTAAAATATCTGGGGTCTAGATGCCATAGAAGCGATCGATATTGACCGTACCCAGACGTGCAAACAATGTTTTCAGCATCTCCACCAAAATTCGGAACAAAAATGGAGAGTTTGGCAGACATCACATACTCGTCAATTCATGCTTGAGAGTGGTTAGATATTAGTTGAAACTACTGCATATAGACGCTAACAGCATGCCCAAGTAAGCCTATTTAATGCGCGACTCAGTATGGGAACAAATGAAAAATCGTGCTGGGTATCCTTTCTATCAGTGTTAAAGAGATGGACTTTGATGATCACTGTTCCACAGCAGTCAAAAGCAGTGAGACATTCCGTTCTTTTCAGTCAAATTTCCCGAATAAACCGCATGTTGATAATACGTGGATTTAATATTTTAGGGATATCACCGCTAAATTGACATGCTAAATTGAGAACAGGTGTCCTCCCATTGAATGCAAGCGTTTTTTCGATATACTGAAAATGTTACCACAGAGATATTGTGTGGTATTTGTCAAACAAAGATAGACAATGAAGTTCATTTCGTTACAAAGATTTACGAGTTAAATACTTTGTCACAAAGTAAACTGATGTCGCGCTCAGTTTGTGTTTATTTTGGTGTGTGTGTGTGTGTGTGTTGTGTGTGTGTGTGTGTGTGTGTGTGTGTGTGTGTGTTGTGTTTGTTTATGCCATTAATAAGCGAAAAATAGTGACTGAGATTATGAATTTTACTAAGCTGTTTTGACATTTTTTTACAATATAAGTCGTGGGCTGTTGGTCGAAATAGAGAGAGAGGGGGGGGGGGGGGGGGGACAGAAGGGAAAGGGGTAAGGATGAGGGGGGGGGGTGAGTTGTGCGCATGGGTAGTTCTGAGAATTTGAGGTCAGGAAGAGGGGATGCATCGATGGGTTGGTAAACAATATGGGGAGGGGGGGAGGTGGAGGTATGGAGACGAAGCAGAGTTTATTTCTCTTGAGTTCAGCTATAATCATGCCTTGTCTGTGTGTGAGCTCTCAGAACATAGAATTAGTGTCATTTTCTAACTGTCTATGCTAACTGTATTTGGATTGTATAATATATGCAGCGGCCAGTGGATGACGGCAGATGGTGTGTACATCCCCAAAGAGCAAAACTCAAGTGACATCAGCCAGTTCAGGCCAATATCACTACTGAACGTCGAAGGGAAAATCTTCTTCTCTGTCATGGCAGCAAGGCTGACCAAGTACCTGATGGAAAACAAGTACTTGGATATGTCAGTCCAGAAAGGTGGCATCCCAGGCGTGGCTGGCTGTGTAGAACACGCCACAATGATCTGGGACGCAATCCAAAAAGCAAAAACAGAAAAGAGAGACCTGGACGTAGTGTGGCTTGATCTGGCAAACGCATATGGATCTGTGCCCCATGAGATGATACAGTTGGCTCTTGAGATGTACCATGTGCCAAAGAACATCCGCGACATGCTCAAGAAGTACTTCAATGGCTTCTCAATGCGGTTCTCTACCAAGGAGTACACAACAGACTGGATCAACTTGGAAGTGGGTATTGCAATGGGCTGTGCAATTTCCCCAATACTGTTCGTGCTGGCAATGGAACTCATCTTGAAAGCAGCAACAAACAACGCGAGACAAACAGACCTTGGCGATGGATACAAGATGCCTCCTCTCAAGGCCTTCATGGATGACACTACAGTGATTTCATCCAGAGAAGACGAGACACGTCATGTGCTGGAAAGGCTGGACGACATAGTTGCCTCATCCAGAATGAAGTTCAAGCCAAAGAAATCACGGAGTCTCTCACTGAGGAA
>CM065743.1:19817148-19882148 GCA_033310375.1 Conus canariensis
CTTTCTTGTGTGGCCTGCCTTTCAATGTATCGGTCCTCTCGTGGTGTTGTTATTCTGGGTCGACCAGAGCGTGGTCCTTCTTGCACTCTTCCTGTGTCTTGAAAGCGTTGTCTGAGTCTGATAACAACAGAGTGTGATACCCCAAGTCTCCGTGCCACTTCCCGGACTGCAACTCCTTCTTGGAGCCATCCTATTGCTCTTCCTCGATCCAGCTCGTTCAGTCTTCGACGTGGAGGCATGCTGTTGCATTGCATTTTTCGCCAGTACAGTGGCTTTTAAAGACATTTAGTTGAGCATACTTTATGACCTACAGCCTGATTTAGCTCGTGCTTCACATGATTTTGATTCAGCACATACTTCTCGGATCCCAAACACATAAGAAATTCACCCCAATTTGTTCCAAAAATGACAAGTCACGACACGTGTTTTTCAAGGCGCGTGAGAAATGTGTGCCACAAAATTGCAGTTGCTGCATTCACTATCAATTTGTGCGTGTGGTTCAATTTGTTTGGACCACAAAGGCGGTACAATTGAATTTTGGTGAATTTTTAAAAGTTTTTGTGCATTCTCAATGTTGGTCCTTAACTTTTTTTTAACAGTATATATATATATATTTTTTTTTTCTACTTTTCACAAGAAAATGTAGCTTGTTTTGCTCTTTCATGATTTTCTTTTGCTTCTTAGGTGGCACATTTGGTTGGTTTTTTTTAAAACTCAACAAACATACTACGGTATTGCACACCAGCCTTTCCTGGGATAGCATTCTTCTTAAAACCGAAAAGGCAGAGGAGTCAAATTACCACTTTCCGCGGTCACTGAGGAGAAACAATCAGGTTTCGAAATATCGGTATCTGACCAGGAGTTATATGTTAGTGGGTTTTCTCCCTATTGGAGATTGTGTCTCTCTCTTGGAGATTATAAGCTTGCCGAAGGCTCATTTTGAGAAGCATTTATTTTATTTTTCCCCATTCATCCACCTAAGCATATACTGTTAGTTAGGCAGAATGATCTACCACTGCAGATATGAATGCTTATCTTCCCCCTATTTCTTCAATCTAAGACATAAGAGCAAGCTTCATTTATAATTGAATATTTCTTGCAGTCATTGCAACACCAAGCTGCTCTGTAAGTTGCTGGAATGGTGCTCGGTACTTATCCTTGGAATTTATTAGTTTATTGTAATTTTGTCCCTTGCAGATTCATTCCAAGAACTGGCCCTCAGCACTTGGGTCTTAAGAGGTTATCTTTTTATATTTTCTACTTTTCACAAGAAAATGTAGCTTGTTTTGCTCTTTCATGATTTTCTTTTGCTTCTTAGGTGGCACATTTGGTTGGGTTTTTTTTAAACTCAACAAACATACTACGGTATTGCACACCAGCCTTTCCTGGGATAGCATTCTTCTTAAAACCGAAAAGGCAGAGGAGTCAAATTACCACTTTCCGCGGTCCCTGAGGAGAAACAATCAGGTTTCGAAATATCGGTATCTGACCAGGAGTTATATGTTAGTGGGTTTTCTCCCTATTGGAGATTGTGTCTCTCTCTTGGAGACTATAAGCTTGCTGAAGGCTCATTTTGAGAAGCATTTATTTTATTTTTCCCCATTCATCCACCTAAGCATATACTGTTAGTTAGGCAGAATGATCTACCACTGCAGATATGAATGCTTATCTTCCCCCTATTTCTTCAATCTAAGACATAAGAGCAAGCTTCGTTTGTAATTGAATATATATATATTTCCTTTTTTGGTGAGTGTGACGCCCTCTCTCTCTCTCCACCTTCCGCCCTGCCCCCCCCCCCCCCCCCCCAAACTCCCTTTTCTTACCCTCACCCCTCTCGCCCACACATGCTCATGTGTGTGTGTGTGTGTGTGTATCTGCGTGTGTGCCCACGCGCGTCCGTGAGCATGTGTGTGTGTGCGTGTATGTGTGCGTGTCTGCATTCATGTGTATGCGTGCGAGTGTGCGGCTGTGTGTGCGCATGCATGTATGTGTGCGTGCGTTCTTGTTTGTGTGTGTGTGTGGGAGAGAGAGAATGTCAATATCTGTGTTCAAGACCACCCCTTTTTATTTTGCACGCAAACCCCTCTTTTAAAAAATTTTTCTTCATTTTCTTGCCACTTTTTACAAAAACTCACTCCTTTTTTGTAAAAAAAATTAATACGCAAAAAAACCAAAAATTGAAGGAATTGTTACCTCAATGTGGGGCTTGCATGCATAAAAATAAAAAAGGGGCGATCTTGAACAGAGATATTGACATTCTCTCCCCAGCATTGATTATCTAAGGGTTTAGACTAAAACAGGCATCCGTGCCCGTTTGTCCCAGTTAGAGGAGCGCAGCGCTATAAATAACTGTTCATCCCAGTTAGAGGAGCGCAGCGCTATAAATAACTGTTCATACATGCACGCCTGTCCTGGTTGCGAGCACCACTATCCTGTTTGAGTCATGCTGCTAAAATTGGTAGTTCACACATGAACAGCTATTTATAGTAGCAGTTGCTAAGGCTGATTTTACCACGGCATTGCTGCCAAATCAATAGAGAGCATAACTGCATCTTCTCCTCATACAATAAAGTATACACCGCACCCCTCCTCTTTTTTCATCCAGGCTTGGGACCGGCATTGGCAGAGTTAGTGGGTTTTTTCTTCAACAGTCAAAAACTGATCAAAATCTTTAATCAGTAATATTAACCAATTCTCTGTCTTGAATCAACAAGCTTTCAAGGTGGTTGTGTAGTTCTTGAGCAGTGGGTTCGCCGTTTTCCTTTTCTTTGCCTTCTAAAAAAGCAATGCTTCTTTTGGGTTTCTCTGGTAGAGAACAGGCTTCACCTAGTTCCTTTTTTTACAAATACTCTAACATGCAGTTGTAGTAAATCTTGTGATCTTGAATAGCTTGAACCTGTTCTTCGGTAAACTCTCTCCTGTTAGCCATTGTTAAAATAACAACACAGCCAAACACAGTAGTCAGTAGAAGCACAGTCAAACAAAACCTCCTCACAAGGGGGCCAGTGAAGAATGATGAAATCTCTCTGTGGGGTGGTGCAATGCGCAACTAAATTACGCAACACTTCAATCAAGGATTTTTTTAGAATGATTGACCCAGACAATCATTTGCATATAACCCAGATAAGTCTGTCTGGGTCAAGCTAAAACAACCGTGTCAGACGGAAGATTACTGACCTTCCCAGGCAACTGAGCGGCAGCCAAGCGTAACGGTGTGGCGCGTGCAGATTAATGACTGTTTGGCAGAGCACGCTATAAATGCTGTTATTAATTGTGTTATTCACCCTTTCTCTCTTCTGATTCTTGCGCAAACAAGAGGAACAGATTACTTCATTTTTTTAATGGGTGCTTTTAATCTGGTTTAAAAAATGAAGACGGAAGAAGTTACAGAGCTTCTTAATATATACAGAATTTGAGCGTTGGAGAGGGGGTGAGGGGCTGATAGAGAACAGTTAAAGAGCGTGTTTGAAGGATTAATTACAGTTCTTTTTGAGCGCATAAATATGCGGGAAAGTGTAAAGCACTCCATCATTAAAATACTACATTCTTGGCCTCAACCAGTTATAATAATGTTTGCCATTTTAGTTGATCATATGGCTCCTGAAGATGTTGATCTGACTGTTTCTACTGACTCTGAAGGAGAAACTATTCACTTCAATCATGATCAAATTTTACGACTAACAACAACAAATGCCCACTGAATCCATCTTTTTTTTTTTTACTTCATTCATTCATTTTTTTTAAATTTACATAAATATTGTGAACAGTAAACAAGTGGGGTAACTTTTGCTCCCATAAGAAAACCTAACACAGAGTAACTTTTATTCAAGAGGGCACAGCCTTTTAAACTTGAATAAAGTCAAATACATAGACGAACAATCTAATAGTGGGGGGGGGGAACAAGCGCAGGCCAACAACTGAACTGTCTTCATAGTAATGACTTGGCAAAGATTTGGACTTAAGGAGGGGGAGGGGGGGGGGGGGGGGGGCTTTGAAGATGGAAAACTGGGAACATGAAATTAAGAAAATATATTTCAGATATGAAAACTCTTCACCATATGCATAAGGGAACCATCACAATCCCTTTTGAAGGGAGATATATTTGTATTGCCTGCCGTGAGGACTTTCGTCCGCTGGGTCGGAACTCATCAGGGAGACACGGCTAGTTGTGTCTGCACTCCTGGCGTCAAATAGAGACACACCACAGTCCATAATACTGTGGTGTTCTCACCACCAAGGGTGCAAAAAAGAATCCAATAGCACCCCCAAAGCAGCCAGCGAAGAGTAGTAAATGAAACTAAACGAAAGTGTGGGGAGGAAAACAGTTGCTGAAAAACTAAAGACATTATGCAAACAGTATAAAATAAAGGGGACAATCTTTGAGCCTACGCTTGAGGATCCACCCAAAGATGCAAGGGAGATCAAAAGACAAACACACAGATGGACAGAAACAAATACAAATAACCTCAATTTAATGGAAACAAAATTGGAAATGAAATGAGGCAGGGAACAGTAAACAATAAACAGTAAACACGTGGGGTAACTTTTGCTCCCATAAGAAAACCTAACACAGAGTAACTTTTATTCAAGACTGACACAGCCTTTTAAACTTGAATAAAGTCAGACAAATACATAGACAAACAATCTAATGGGGGGGGGGGGGGGGGGGGGGGGGGGACAAGCGCAGGCCAACAACCCAACTGTCTTCATAATAATGACTTGGCAAAGATTTGGACTTAAGGAGGGGGGAGGGGGTAGTTTGAAGACGGAGAAACTGGGAACATGAAATTAAGAAAATATATTTCAGATATGAAAACTCTTCACTAGCTGCATAAGGGAACCATCGCAATCCCTTTTGAAGGCAGATATATTTGTATTGCCTGCTCCGAGGCCTTTCCTTCGCTGGGTCGGAACTCATCAGGGAGACACAGCTAGTTGTGTCTGTGCTCCTGGCGTCAAATACAGACACACCACAGTCCATAATACTGTGGTGTTCTCACCACCAAGGGTGCAAAAAAGAATCCAATAGCACCCTCAAAGCAGCCAGTGAAGGGTAGTAAATGAAACCAAACGAAAGTGTGGGGAGGAAAAAAGTTGCTGAAAAACTAAAGACATCATGCAAATAGTATAAAATGTAGGGGACAGTCTTTGAGCCTACACTTGAGGATCCACCCAAAGATGCAAGGGAGATCAAAAGACAAACACACAGACAGACAGAAACAAATACAAATAACCTCAATTTAATGGAAACAAAACTGGAAATGAAATGAGGCAGGGAACGGTAAACAATAAACAGTAAACAAGTGGGGTAACTTTTGCTCCCATAAGAAAACCTAACACAGAGCAACTTTTATTCAAGACTGGCACAGCCTTTTAAACTTGAATAAAGTCAGACAAATACATAGACAAACAATCTAATAGTGGGGGAAAAAAAACAAGCGCAGGCCAATAACTGAACTGTCTTCATAGTAATGACTTGGCAAAGATTTGGACTTATGGAGAGGGGGGGGGGGGGGGGGGGGGGGGTTGAAGATGGAGAAACTGGGAACATGAAATTAAGAAAATATATTTCAGATATGAAAACTCTTCACTAGCTGCATAAGGGAACCATCGCAATCCCTTTTGAAGGCAGATATATTTGTATTGCCTGCTCCGAGGCCTCAAAAGGGATTGCGATGGTTCCCTTATGCAGATAGTGAAGAGTTTTCATGTAATATATTTTCTTAATTTCATGTTCCCAGTTTCTCCATCTTGAAACTCCACCCTCCCCCGCCCCCCCTCCTTAAGTCCAAATCTTTGCCAAGTCATTACTATGAAGATAGTTCAGTTGTTGGCCTGCGCTTGTTTTTATCCCCCACTATTAGATTGTTTGTCTATGTATTTGTCTGACTTTATTCAAGTTTAAAAGGCTGTGCCAGTCTTGAATAAAAGTTACCCTGTGTTAGGTTTTCTTATGAGAGCAAAAGTTACCCCACTTGTTTGCTGTTCCCTGCCTCATTTCATTTCCAATAAATATTGTGGTTTAGAAAAATGAAGCCAGTTCAAACCCAACTTGAAAAACTATCCAACAACATACTGTCGGACGGTAGTGACAAACAATTAGACAATATGTTTAGTGAATTAGACATGGACATTATTAACCCCACAAAAGTTCATGAAAGCGTAACACATGCTATCTCTAAAATCCCAGAGTCTCTTCAAATTGACCCACCAGTAAAAGTGTTGTTGGCCATTCTGATTGATTATATAACCCCCGATGATAAAAACATGCAAGTCTGGGTTTCAACTAAACAGACAGAAGTAATCAGCTATTACGGCCTTAATTCTGAGTGGGCTGATAACATGCTTACATAGTTTAAAAATGCTTCTGAAGCGGCTGCCCTCCGCGGTTCTGGTTGGAGCGAAGGAAAAGTCCTTGACATCAAATTAAGACAAACAAAGTTTTATCCTATAGTTGGCAATTCTTACCTTCCTCTCCCAAAAGAGTCAAGAGTTAAAACGAGCAGTCTTAAACATACAAAATTCTGACAACTTGTGTTTTATGTGGTGCGTTTTAGCGCATTTACATCCTGTTAAAGATCATGCAAACAGAGCCACCAAGTATGAACAATACAGACATGAGCTGAACTTTAATAACATAAACTTTCCAGTAAGTATAGAAAGTTTAAGTCAGTTTGAAGAGCAAAACAAACCAATAACTGTAAGCGTATACAAATGGTCTGTAGTGAACAATCTACAGCCTCTATGGATTTCCTCCAAAGCCCCTGCTTTAGGTGAATCACTTAAGAATCATGTAGACTTAATGCTGGTTACAGACGGCCCCAAGAGTCACTATGTGTTAATCAGAACAATAAGCAGACTTATGGCCTATACTACAAAGGATAGCTCTAAACAAGAGCTTTGTAGAAGGTGTTTAGAAAGAATTCCAACTATAGAGGCAGCTGCCAAACATAAAAATCATTGTAAAAGTATTGTAGACTGTAAAACCAAACTTGTTGTACCTAAACCAGGGTCTAAAGTTAGGTTTAAAAATTTACACAAAATGCAGATGAGCCCATACGTGGCTTATGCTGACTTTGAAGCGATCTTGCCACAGTACTATAGCGCACAACAACTAGAAGAACAAAAAAAACAACCTTATTAACCCACCATCAGATTTGTTCTTATGCGTTTACTGTTGTTAGATCAGACGGTGCACACACACACAACCAGAGATTTACAGAGGCCCCAACGCAGCTAGTAAATTTTTATATCAAATGAAACAGCTTCGTAATCAATTCTCCAATCAACTGAATTGTTCAGACATAGTTATGACTCCTGAAGACCAAAGGAGCTATGAATCATCTACACACTGCTGGATATGCCAATGCAAGTTACTAGATGGCACTGTAAAAGATGGCACTGTAAGGGACCACGATCACATTACTGGGAAATTCAGAGGAGCTGCACACAACAGTCGCAATCTACAATTAAAGGTTGACCCCAAAACATGGAAACTGCCAATCTTCTTTCATAACTTACGAGGCTATGATTCTCATTTCATCATGCAGGCAATAAATTCTGAATGTAAGAGGGCTGATTGCATTGCACAATCATCAGAAAAGTACATGACCTTTATTATTGACAATCTGTCCTTCTATGATTCTGCCCAACATCTGTTGGGGAGTTTGGAGAAATTAGCAGGATCGCTACATGACTTCCCAATAACTGAACAATATTTTGACCCATCTTTAGTACGTAAAGGGGTTTACCCTTATGAATACATGGACTCGTGGAAAAGGTTTGATGAGCCAGCGCTACCACATAAAGACGATTTTTACAGTCGTCTTACAGGCAAAGGTATAACTGACTCTGAGTATGCAAAGAAAGCCTGGAAAGAATTACACTGCCAAACAGTGGGCGATTATCATGATCAATACCTGATGGCTGACGTCTGTTTATTGGCTGACGTCTTTCAAAATTACAGATCTACATGCATGAAACATTACAGCCTAGACTCATCACATCATTTCTGCTCCTAGCCTTTCTTGGGACGCCTTCCAGTCTACAAATATTGAGACTGACTTAATATCTGATGTGGCTACACTCCAGATGACTGAACACGGGTTGAGGGGAGGCATTAGCATGGCCTCACATCCTTACTGTAAAGCCAACAATAAGTACTTAGATGACTATGACCCAACTAAACCATCTAACTATTTAATGTACTTAGACGCTAACAATCTGTATGGGTGGGCTATGAGCCAGACACTGCCACTAAAAAACTTTAAAATGTACACAGGCCCTCACGACGTTAATCAGGTTTTAGATAAACTGTCAAAGCTTACACCTGATCATCCAAAGGGACTAATCTTAGAGGGAGACTTGCTGTACTCAGAACACTTACATGACCTCCATAACGATTACCCCCTAGCTGCAGAAAGATTAAAAATGGCCTCCACAGAACCGCCTAAACTTGTACCTAATCTTCGCCACAAGACTAAGTACGTATGCCATTACAGACTGCTACAGTTTTACTTAAGACACGAACTAGAACTTACTGCTGTTCACAGAATAATAGAATTTGACCAAAAACCCTTTATGAGGCCATACATCATGAAGAATACTGATCTTAGGACTAAAGCTACTGATGCTTCAGAAAAAGACTTTTTTAAACTAATGAACGACAGTTGTTTTGGCAAAACCATGGAAAACCCACACAAGCGTAAAGATGTAAGATTAGTTACAAGCGAACAAAAAGCAATTAAACTAGTCTCTAAACCTAACTACCTAGACTTTAGACAATTTAACAGCAGCCTGGTTGGCATTATGATGAAGAAAATGTGTGTGAGGTTGGACAAACCGGTATTTATTGGGTTTACTGTGTTAGAGCTGTCTAAATTGTTAATGCTAGAATTTTTGTATGACTACTTTAAACCGCTGTACCCAAAATCAAGAGTCCTTTACACAGACACTGACTCTTTTATTTTAGACATCCCCACAGAAGATTTTTTACAAAGACTTAGAAGCGCAGGTAGCCAAAGGAGCTGATGGATGGTACGACACATGTGACTACCCAAAAGATAGCCCTTTACATTCAACTGTAAACAAGAAAGTGATTGGAAAGTTTAAAGACGGAACTTAATGGGACAGTTATACAAGAATACGTTGGCTTACGGTCGAAGATGTATAGCCTTGCTAGCCAGACTTCTGTAATGAAGAAAGCTAAGGGTGTAGGTAAAGAAGTTGTAAAAAAAATATATAAACTCATAACTACAAGCAGGTTCTCTTTGAAAACAAAGTATTTCAGCATACAAATGTTAATCTACGCTCTACTCTTCATCAAGTAAACACAACTGCTGTTAATAAGAAATCACTAGCTTCTAACAATAACAAGCGAACTTACGTTAATCCTAAGTTTTCATACGCTATAGGTCATTGGAAAACTGACTTAAAAGCTCAAGAACGTACTTTAAAAGATTTACGTGGTGTAGAAGAACTTGACTTGGTTCTGAACTGAACGTAAGAACTTTACCTGGTCTAGAACATGACTTAAGAACTTGACAAGTACTTGACTGACTTAAGAACTTGTTAAGTACTTGACTGACTTAAGTTAAGAACTTAACTTGTACTTAAGAACTTAACCAGTACTTTACTTGTACTTAACATGACTTTGCACTAACTTGCACTTAACTTGTACTTTACTTGTACTTTAACTTAAAAGTACTTGCTATAACTGACTTAACTTGTACTTAACCAGTACTTAAAAGAACTAATTCATTAAAAATGGGTCTACAGCAGGAGGTTGTACCTTTTTTTTTTTTACAGAGGCTGGTTCTTCTTCTTTTAATGTTTTTTGTGGGCTTTTGCGACTTTGTTGCTAGGTATGGTGTTAGACATTTGTATGCTAAAAAAAAAACCACCAACAACAACGGCCCCCAATACGTAATAATACATCTTATAGTTTGATTGTGATGGAAGTGTTGTTGGTGGTGACGGTGGTGGTGCTGGTTGCGATGTGTTATTACTATCTAATAATTTTTGTTTTGCTGCTTTGTTTGCTTTTTGCAGTTTGTTCCATTCAGCTAGTCTTTGACCACCAGCAACGCGTCCAGGATTTTTAGGCTTAGTAACACTACTCACTTGTGGGACACTCCCTTGTGGGACATTCACTTGTGGAGTTATATTCTGCTCCTGTGGAGTCACAATCTTCTTCTCCTGATCACTCTTTTTTTTTTTTTTTTAATATGATTAAAATTAATATGATTAAAAGTAATTAATCCCATGATGAATGGACATAATAACGTCCCAAATCTATTATACATGTCACATGCAAGAGGTTCTAGAGACTTGGTTAAAACCGGATCTTGTGACAAGTCATATTTTAAATCTTCTTCTGAATCAATCGTTGTTATCTTGCCTACTACTTTAGCATATAAGCTAATCATTGTCTGCCCCACCGATCTAACCATTTTAGACCCTAGTTGTGCTTCGTACCTAGCGTAATACTTCTCAATGTCTGAAGTAGACAATTGCTGAATCTGTTCAATACTTAGTTCAATGCCTAAATACTGTCTAGTTTTTCCACACGCAGCTAGAGGCTATAATCTTTCTTTATGGCAGAGGTCTGCCGAGTAGTCTGCTTGCTCCTCAAACTTGAATAGCTCATCACAATCATTTTTAAGATTGGACATTCTCACGGTTTCCAACGAACTCCAAACTCGAAATCTAGATTTCGGCAAACCGTGCTTTATCTTTGTTCCCTAAAATAAAGAGTACTTCCGATTCGGCACTTCCGTTTTATGGTAAGACGCACTCGATACGTAATTTGCGCAAAACTTTTTTTTTTTTTTTTTTCTTTTCAGATTTACGAAAAACGGAAAATTCCGTCTCGAATAATTTCATAAAATGGATTCCGTCCTCAGACTGAAGAAGTTTCACCCATGAAATAGCATTTTGGGCCAAAATACACCAGCAACATGCCATTTTCTGTGGCTCCCACCTGACTTACGTTTGTAAAAAAAAAAAAAAAAACAGATTTCAGATATGTTTTGCATGTGTTATCATTTCACAACATGCTCTCACCTGGCAAAAAAATGTGTTTGTTGCATACTACATCTTGACCTGATAAACGACTGCTGGTAGACAATGCCACTCTTATCACGCACCCAGTGCACAAGAGTAGGTCAGGCCCGTTTCGAATTCCCAACATGATAAAAACGTTGTTTGAGATGGATTTATTCCATCACAACTGAAATTGTGGGGCGCACTATTAACAACTTAAAGAAAGACGCACCAAAAACTACACATGCAGAGCACCAGTCAATCAGTGCAGTATAGTACAATGGCCTGAACGCCTGGCATTTCATCTTGTGAGTGCCTGGTTTAAAAGAAAAAAAAAGAGCTTTGAAATTACTTCCAGTGCAAAATTGTGTGGGCCTTTTTGGAATGCAGATTTTACCAGAATAAAGTATCATGAAGATGAAAAATAGAAGCCACAAAACACCCATGAGATAATGGCAATATTTCGGTTTGTTTCAACCTTTCTCAAGCCACACTGGCCAACTGACAAACATAACACTTAAGATTACTCAAGATTAAGATTACGAATAAAGTATTATGTGATGTTAGCCTTATCATACAAAATGGATTTCATCTTACCCCCCCCCCCCCCCCCCCCCTCCCCACTACCACCCATCCCCTGACTTCGTCAAGACCGATTCCCATGTTGCCCAAAGTTTTCTCCACACCATGCTGTGTGACTGAACCTCTCTTCGTTATGTTAACCGTCCCATCAGAAAGTCTACCCAAAACTCTGGTGGACATGGCGAGAAAAAAAATCATTGCTAGCATGAAATCGGTACTCTTAACATACATTCCGTCCAAAACTGGTCTCCATCGCGCATGTTCAACATCAACAGGCAGTTCTAACATTCAGTCATACCCCAACAAGAGGCAAATGGAGTGACGATTGAATATATGTTCAACATCAACTGGCAGTTCCAACATTTCCATCCACACCCCCACAACAGGCAAGAGCAGAGACGATTATAATATGGCATAAGTTTATTGTCTGACCAGTTGTAACAAGCCCTTCACCTACTCCCCACACCACAAGATAAAACAACAGAACAATGAAACGCCGACTGAAGTATCACGACAATAAGTATAGTCCACTGGAGCATCACAAGTCCATTCTTATTTCACATACAAACCACTGTCACGGTAGTGACTAGCAGGCAGTAGTCATCACCATTCGGTGACGCATCATAAGGAGACCATTTCCAAAATGAAGCAGCTATCATTTGACATCAACACATCCGGCACAGAGGACTGCCTTTATTACAGACCAGGTCACTTTACTTGCAACAACAATTTTCCGACACAAAAGGACACCAAAAAGCACAGCAATGTAGACACCTTTCAATCAAAGACAATATCAACATTTCAAGTCATATTTCATCATATTTAGAAAGAGAAAAAAACTTAATATTTGAAAATTGCCATAAATCCAGCCAACATTCACAAAAAAAAGTATGTCACAGTTAAATAATCATACTCACACCAGAGAGAAAAAAATAACATTAAAAAGTACTGATTGATATTCAAAAACTCATTTGGACATGTATCCCTCTTTATTTTTCATTCACACACACACACACATAACACACACACAAAATAAAAAAAAAAGAAAAAAAAAGAGAGGGAATGAGAATGAGAGGTAAAACACCCAGCTGGCCAACATGAAAAATATGATGACCAACTTCCATCCCCCCAAGATTGCTAATTATTTACACAGGACAACCACAAGGATGGCCTGCCTTTAAATAACGTGAATAAAACCAATAGCCACCAACAATGCAGACCGTTCTGATAAGCCAGAGGCAACAACCCTCTGAACTTCACTCTTTCTTCACCCTCCACACACACCTGGCCAACACTCGGGAGACACCGACAAAAATTTTACTTGAAGCAAAACAGTCAACACTAGCCAACACCCACAAAATGCAAATGGAAGTCGAGACATAGGGACTTCACAAAACAAACAAGAAACAAACAATATCATTTGCACACAGTTATCTACCCCTCACGCACAGAGGCCGACTCAAAGAACAGAACAGGTATGACATCAGCGTTACAGTTGCTTCAAACAATGCATACACACTCAAACACATACAATTATAGTAGTATTAACTATCAACAAGAAAAAAAGAAGAGTGAGGAAGATGATGATAGTGAAAAGAGCAAGAGAGAGTGAACGAGGGAGCAGATGGACCAACCTTCAAACAATACTTTTTTTTTTTTAACAAAGCCTGACACCCAGCACCTATCATACATTCATATCACAGAACTTTTCCTCAAACAATGGCCGAGTCTCTTTGTCTTTTTTTTCTCTTCATTTTTTTTCCCCACCTCTTTCTGTCATCAGAAACAAAGCAAACAACAACAAAAAAGGACAAATAAAAAGCTCCAGTCCCATCAATACTGGGAGTATCTTAACGTGTTCAAACTGCCAATAATTATTCTAACTTGTATTTGTGTTTCCTCTTTTGTTCCGGCTGTGAAGGGCTGGGCCTGGGTGAGGCTGTGCAGGGAGCCACCAGAAAGAACTGCAAGGGAGTGATACCGCTGAGACAGCATGGACAATGAGATTGAAAATGAAGGTTCCCCCCCCCCCCCCCCCCCCCCCCCCTGCCCCACCCCTCCCCCAACTGTTTCCTTTTAAAAAGAAACCGTATTAGTTCCACCAGATGACAGACAAACAGATTACAGACAAAATGAAATGCATTTCAACCTCTTGGTTCTTCTTCAGGCAAAAACAAGCAACATTTAGGACAGTGAAAATGAAGAACAAACAACACTTATCCTCTCGTAATATGTTTGTCTGTATCGTCTGGTGGAACTAATAAGTAATCTGTTTGTCTGTATTGTCTGGTGGAACTAATATGTGATCTGTTTGTATGGTCTGGCGGAACTTATATGTAATCTGTTTGGTGGAACCAGTACATAATCCGTTTGTCTGTATCATCTGGTGGAACAAATACCATTTCTTTTAAAAATTTGCTTCATTTTTCGCCCCCCGTCACCTCGTTTTAAAACAGTTTCCTGTTAAAGTGAGTGCCACCAGAAATCCTTGCTTGGGAGCCTTTCATACCAATGGCTGAAGGCATCGAAGACAGAGAAAGGGAAGGATAAGGGCTTTCCATTCGGCTGGCTGAGTTCCATTGAAGGCATTCACACCTTCCTGTTGAGCCGACTGGCTCTCTGGCTGTCCCCCATTGACGGACAGTTTGCCACACTTGCCCCCAACAGTGCCAAACTGTCAAGTTTGAAATGTACACTTTATTTCGCATGCGGGTAAAGGAGACAAGCGGGTGGTTGGCCAACACAGCTCAACAGCACATAACACTGAATAGGCATATACGTTGTTGAAGAGGGCAGCCCAGTCAGCTGAACAATCCTCTTTTTTGCACTCAGTAATGAGGTGAACAGGATTCAGCCAATGCAAACAGTACAGAGTGTAAGACAGATACTTCTCCTGTCACTCTACATCTTTGAAAACTGTAGCCTTGTTGTCTCATCACGATCTTGAGTGCGCACCTACTTCAGTAGGTGAGCATCCAGTTCTGGGCAAGCACCCAGCTCTGAACGTGGCGCACAATGCAATCACTGCTGCTCTAATGGGGAGCCCATGCCCCACTTAAAATGTGTTCCCCTTGTTCAAGACGGGGAAAATGGGAAGGGGGTTGCCCCTGATGCTCTGTGGACACTGTGGGCCACAACACACAGACAGCTTCCTTCTGGTGAACTGCGCTTAATTTCTCATTGTAGTTCTGGACAGGAGAGTGCATGCATGAGGAAATGGCGTAAGCTTGTCGTATTATAATCACAGCTATACACGTTAAGAGTAGGTCATGTTCCCACTAGTCACTGGACTGTCCATGTACCAACATCAACACCGCTGCATCCATACAACTAACCTCAGAAAGAAATCGACTCACCATCTTCGAGAGAACAAATCTGTGTCCCTGAGGTGCAGAAACCCTCAAAAACTGGGGCTTCAAAAAAGAAAAGAAAAAAAAAACTGCTTCCTTCACCAACAAGTCAGTGGCGGCAGCAACTTAAGACATGACGGCTGAAGTAGGTCAGAGGAATAGAGGCAGCGGCAGAAGAAAAGGAGGTAACACAGTCATTTAAAAAAAGTATACCGACGTTCAGAGTGGAATGGATCTCTTAGATGCGCTTCACTTTGCGTTCTTGGTGATATCATGCCCATACCCGTCACTCTGCCAGCCCATGCAAGGTCACAGCCAGACGTGTACCCAGCCCACAAGCAGCCATCAGTGTCAAGCTGTCATAAGGCACCCCACCAGAGGGGACACTGCTATGCTGGAGAACGGCATCAAACGTCCAAGAAGAAAAACACAGTTATAGTAATGAAAGTTGAGAACCATGTGATAACTGAAATTTGGTGTACCTGAGTACTGCTGATCAAAAACTAAACCGTCTGTCTGAGAAGACGAAAGGAGACATTTCCATTCCATGAAAACAGCGGTCCACCACAGAAACTCTGGGGGATAGAAGCGATTCAGATTTAGTGCCAGGGAAAACTGCTGACTGGCTGAGAATGATCCAGCATGTATGGGGGTTGGGGGGGGGGGGGTAGGGGGCGGTCTTAGTATTGCGTTATTTAACTTCGGTCAGAGTATACATACTGGTCACAACTTTCACTGGTTTGACATGGCACACTATACAATGCCTGAAGTTAAATCATGAACACAGCTGGAGAGAATTCACAAAAACTGTGATGCTAAGCAGGCACTTACACTGAACAGCTGTTCAACAAAAGTGCAAGCAGATTATAAATCCTTATATAGGAAGACTATCTCAATTTCTTTTTCAATCACAATCCACCTCTTAAAAAAAAAAAAAGAGAGAAAAATGAAACCCATCTCCGTTTTTTTAAGCAAAAAGCACAACCACGATTTCAATATTTATGAAAGGTACTGAGTCAGTGAAATGCATGTTAACATCTTCACCAAACGTGGCACTGAATGGATAAAATCGATAACATTCAGCCAAGTCAGTATGTCACTTCTTTGTTGTCAAACCAGTGGAAACACACACAAACAGTGGAGGAATTAGGAGCCCATTTCAAAACCCACATTTTCTTTTTTTTTCTGGCAAAGATAAACAGCAACTGCGATTGCAGTCAAATACAAAGGTAGTAATGTCAGATGCTGATAAAGGTGGGCTTTTTAACTCTACCGAAAGTTTTTTCATGCCTTCAGAAGTTACTTGAAAACAGCAGAAAGAGAGAAAACTTGTTGCACTGATGCTACATATCAGGATGTGAACACGAAAGCAGACAAATCATTACAATGATGTCCAAACAACTGAACAACAAAGACAGAAAAAAATGTCACACTAACCTCAAGAACTGATAGCAACCGAACGAACAGAGAAGAATTGTCACACTGACACTAGTGACAGGTCAAAAACACAAAACAGTACACAGAGAAAACCGTCAACCTGACATGAGGACCTTTACCTGACAGTCAATCTAGAAGAAGAAATTTTTATTTCCGACAGCTGAAATTGCCTCCATTTCTCATAATTTCAAGAACCCCCTGAACTTAGATTGGAAAAAAAAAAAAAAAAAAAAAAAAGAGAAAATGGTGGTGGCAGTGGCGGTAATCTTAGGGCGACAGGAATGTGAACAATGCAAAACCAGTCATCAAACAGAAACACATCCTGAACATGTTTGATAAACGAAGAGGAGAACAAGCTGGTGAGAGGAAGAAAAAGAAGGAGAAGGGAAGGGGAGGACGGGGGGGGGGGGGGGGGGGGGGGGGGGGGGGAAGGGGCTGAAAAGAAGCGAGGTCAAGGAAAGTGTGAGAGAGTGACAGTTCATGGGATCAGACTTTGGAAATAAAACTCTGGTGTGCTCTGCTAACTTTTCATAAAATCAATTTAAGGCCGTTGATCACAGCTGGGAGAGAGAACGAGAAGAAAGATTCCCATCCAGATCTGAGGCATGGCTCCACCATCCCCAGCCAACAACTCTCCTTCAGCCACACGAACTGGCTGAAAACCTGTGTCCAAAACATAAAAACAACTTACACTTTGTTTTCCTTGTGAGAGTTTTCTTGCTTTTAGTTTTTGCACACGCACGAAAACACAGATTAACAAACAAACAAACAAATTCAAGAGTATTTTGTGCCAGTATATATACTAGAACAGAATGCATACAGCTGTTTCATGCTCTTTTTTTTTATTCGTCTTTTCCTCTGTTTGTGAACTGCCTTCTTATCTCGTACAAATATATTGGCAAAAGCATCAAATTCATAAAATCTAACACCTCTTTTGTGAAAATTGAGTTGACAGTTGTACTCTTGATATCTATTCCGTCCATTTTGGATGCGAAGATATTGTCTGCAAAAAAAAAAAAAAAAACCCTATCATTACCCCAAATATCCACAATTATCCAACAATAGTTCAATGATGCATCAGAGCTTTCTTTTCCCTCTTCAAATTGTGTGACTAATCCAAACACCAACAAAAGAAATATACTCTTTTTTTCTTCTTTCTTTTTTTTTTTTTTTTTTTTGTTTGTTTTACTTTTCTAAATAAATTTGATTGTTTCTTCCGTTTTGATCTGTCTTTCTCCCACTGTTCTCTATGTTGTGCAGATACATATTGCTTTACAAAAGCTGTGTCACAACAATTTCAACACAACACATGCCCAGTACTATTTCCTAAATGACTGTAGAGAGCCATCCACTACAGTGCCTTCCCACCATCCCCCCCCCCCCCCCCCCCCCACCCATCCCCTCCAAACATCCTAATCCAGTAGGCCAGGCCAGGCCTGATCAGACATTCACATCAGCAACGCTCAAGCCCTCAGGAGCGCGTTGACAACAGCTCGGGGGTTGAGGTTGCGGATGTCGGTGTAGGTCTGTCCAGTGCCGACAAACACGATTGGCTGGCCCGTGGTGTAGGTCATGGAGATGGCCGCACCCACCTGACACACAAAACAACACGCATTTCATGTAACACACATGTGAAATATATCCAGGGTGAAACAAGACGTGTCAGTGTGTAACAGACACACCCACCTGACACACAAAACAACACGCATTTCATGTAATACACATGTGAAATATATCCAGGGTGAAACAAGACGTGTCAGTGTGTAACAGACACACCCACCTGACACACAAAACAACACGCATTTCATGTAACACACATGTGAAATATATCCAGGGTGAAACAAGACGGGTCAGTGTGTAACAGACACACCCATCTGACACACAAAACAACACGCATTTCATGTAACACAAATGTAAAATATATCCAGGGTGAAACAAGACATGTCAGTGTGTAACAGACACATCCACTTGACACACACAACACACATTTAATACAAATATAAAACATATCCAGGCTGAAACAAGCTGTGTCAGTGTGTAACAGACACACCCATCTGACACACACAACACACATTTAATACAAATATAAAACATATCCAGGCTGAAACAAGCCGTGTCAGTGTGTAACAGATACACCTACCTGACACACAAAGCAACATGCATTTCATGTAATACAAATATGAAAAATATGCATACAGCCTCATGAAACAGCTCTCAGCTGCAGGGAGGGAAAAAACCAGAGCCCTGAAAGCAATGGCAGAAGCGGCAGAGAGGTGTTCAAGCTGGATCTGGTCAAGGAGGAACAAAAATGAACTTCATAAGGCTTAACTTTCCCTACAAATATCAGGTGCCCCAGTGGCTCAGTGGTTAGAGTGCGAGACATTAAGTGGACAACCCTAAAATGAGCATGTCCAGCAGCAGAGGGACATCCGGAGTCATGAACCGGGTGTGGCCCAACCCCCCTAGAGTGTCAGGAGATAAGGGCCGAAACACTTGCTTGAAGGGGGCTTCTCTTCTGAGGACTCTCTGCCACCACGCTCTCCACGAGTTTCTTTCTACTGTCCAGGGTGAAACAAGACATTTCAGTATGTAACAGACATGTTTATTTTGATATTCTGGGCTGCCAGTGCAAACAGAGCGAAAGTGTTAAAAAAAATGGTAATGTACTACACGGTTTACACCTACAAGACAACAGTTAAGACATAAATGTAATATTTCAACAAGGGAAACATTTCTACAGGGGCTTTTCGGTTCTCTCCTCCTGACCCTCGATGAAAAAACCTGAGATAATCCTGTAAACAGTCAAAACAAACACACAAACAAACAAAAACCCAGTAGATGCTGGTAAAAACAGAACCTCTGTGGTGGAAGTAACAATAAATGAAGATGTATGAGGGGGGAAAAAATATACAAAAGCACGTAATATTGTCAAAATTCATGGAAGATTTTTTCTCCTAAGTAAGCCTTCACTTTTCCTTCCATGGCTGCTTTGGGTTTCTTACACCGAGAAATCTGCTGTGATGAGCACCATTGCTTGGGCAGGGAGGACTGGAGAGCCGACTCACCTTGTCGTAAATGATGTCAAACTTGGTGAGGATGATGCTGTCAATGAGGTGGGGGGAGGGGAGGGGGGGATGGGGAGAGGAGAGGAAGGAAGGACTGGAATGCACTCACCTCACTGTGAAAAAGTGAAGATTTACTTAGGGGAAAAAAAAAATCTTCCATGAATTTTAACAACATTATGCATTTTTTTAGAGGTCCCCCCCCCCTCCCCCTTAAACATTTCATTTATTATTACTTCCACCAAAGAGGTTCTGTTTTCACCAGCATCTATTGGGTTTTCTTTTGTTGTTCTCTTGTTGTGTGTTTGTTTTGACTGTTTACAGGAAGGGAGGGAGGACTGGGATGCCAACTCACCTTGTCGTCGATGGTGTCAAACTTGGTGAGGATGATGCCGTCGATGAGGCGGGGGTTGGTCATGTTGGAGTGGTCGGCCAGGGCCTGGTTGAACTTGGTCAGCTGGTCCACCGCCTCGTTGCCCACCAGGGCCTCCCCGACGAACAGCACCAGGTCCGGCTGGTTCACCTTGATCAGCTTGGACAGGGCACGCATCAGCGGCTCGTTGTCCTGCATGCGGCCGGCCGTGTCCACCAGGCACACGTCAAAGCGGCAATCCCTGGCTGCACAGACAGCAGCAGTACTGTGACTGATTGTCGTGTCCACCAGGCACACGTCAAAGCGGCAATCCCTGGCTGCACAGACAGCAGCAGTACTGTGACTGATTGCCGTGTCCACCAGGCACACGTCAAAGCGGTAATCCCTGGCTGCACAGACAGCAGCAGTACTGTGACTGATTGCCGTGTCCACCAGGCACACGTCAAAGCGGCAATCCCTGGCTGCACAGACAGCAGCAGTACTGTGACTGATTGTCGTGTCCACCAGGCACACGTCAAAGCGGCAATCCCTGGCTGCACAGACAGCAGCAGTACTGTGACTGATTGCCGTGTCCACCAGGCACACGTCAAAGCGGCAATCCCTGGCTGCACAGACAGCAGCAGTACTGTGACTGATTGTCGTGTCCACCAGGCACACGTCAAAGCGGCAATCCCTGGCTGCACAGACAGCAGCAGTACTGTGACTGATTGCCGTGTCCACCAGGCACACGTCAAAGCGGCAATCCCTGGCTGCACAGACAGCAGCAGTACCGTGACTGATTGTCGTGTCCACCAGGCACACGTCAAAGCGGCAATCCCTGGCTCACGGCGCACGCAATTACAGCCTCTTGGCCGGCGAGGGAGGCCCGCCTATTTTTAACGAGCGCCCAACCTCCCTCCCCCGCAGTAGCACTCCCACCTCTCCCCACCCCCATCCCATCCCTCTCGCGCATCGCCCGCACATTCCTTCCCAGCTTCTCTGTGGCGAGGTACACGCAGCGCGGAACGGCAGCATCACTGTGGCGAGGTACACGCTGTGCCGATTGGAATGTGTAATGCTGGTCTCCCCAGAGCCAAGAAAGTGGCTTTGCAGAAGCTACTGACCACTTGTACTGCTGTGTCAGCCCCCGATATGGCCCTTTGCGGTCGGCTTTGCTATAAACAACATTACAATTACCGTACTGCTGGACCGACAAGGAGAGAGAGAGAGAGAGAGAGAGAGAGAGAGAGAGAGAGAGAGAGAGAGAGAGGAGAGAGCAAAACGCACACACACGAAGAGAGAGAGAGAGAGAGACAAAGAGAGAGATAGATAGAGGGCAAAAGAAACACACACACACACACACACACACCACACACACACACACACACACACACACACAAAACCTTCATCTAATATCACTTTATGTGGAAAGACAACAACAACAACAACACACAAAACCTCCTTAAAGACGCATCTTTTCCCTCGGACTGATTAACAATATCCACTTACAACTGTGCGCGTGTTTTCTAGTGTTGAACGCGCTCGTGTGTCTGTCTGCGTGTGTGAGTTTTCCGGCGGTGTGTGTGTGTGTGTGTGTGTGTGTGTGTGTGTGTGTGTGTGTGTGTGTGTGTGTGTGTGTGCTTTGAATAGGAATTATAATTTTATCATGTTTATCCTTTTACATTACATTACATTACGTTACACACACACACACACACACACACACACACACACACACACACACACACACACACACACGAAGAGAGAGAAAGAGAGAGAGAGAGAGAGAGAGAGAGAGAGAGAGAGAGAGAGAGAGAGAGAGAGAGAGAGAGAGAGATTTAATACTTACGGTAATACTTACGTTCACTGTTTGCTGCCCTCAAAACGTTGTCAAGCCCATTCACCAGACGCAGACGTAAACACACACTACTAGCCAACACAATTTGTTTTGCGTGTTTCATGCATTTTTTTTTGTTTTTTTGCTGTGAGTGTAACATGCTTAATTTCCACATAAACATGAACAGATTTTGGTGTGCATGTTTCATGCTCTTTTACGCTACGTTTGTAACATGCTGAGTTGTTTTTTTTACGCTACGTTTGTAACATGCTGAGTTTTTACACACACACACACACACACACACACACACACACACACACACACACACACACACATGAGCATGTGTGTGGGGGAGAGAGAGAGAGAAAGAGGGAGATAGAGAATCAAAGCAACGCGAGAGGGGGCGAAAGAAAGAGAGAGAGAGAGAGAGAGGGGGGGGGGGGTAATGCAAGACAGGACAGAGGAAGACAGAGATTTTGTACTCACGGTTGTGCAGCGTAGTCCATGTAGGATGTATCCATCATTGTTAAAATTCAGCTCAACATGTTACTTATCACGGACTGTCCCGTTAAATGGAAGATGATAATACAGTATTGCTGTTTTCCTTTGTATGCAAACAACTAAGAAGTCTCACAGACTGATTCTCTTTATCACTTTCCTGTGAATTGATTTGGAAATTGTCGCGTTGGTTGCCAGCCAGCAAGTACTCGACTCATGGGGGAGCAGGGAGGGCGGGGTGGGGTGGGGTGGGGGTGGGGCATTAAACCTGAGTTATGTCTACAGTAAAGTAAATGTAACATGCAAAAAAAAAAAAAAAAAAGAACGGTCTTTACTCTTAAAAGAAAGCAGTCTATATGGGTGCAGTGCAATGAATGAATAACACAGGGCTCAGTTGCAAAGAACAAAACAAACTTGGACTTACTGACATACCAAACCAAAAGCTGCGATTTTCATACAGTAAAGCAACAACAACAAGAACAACAACAACCAGTCAGCAAACCCAACCATCCAAACTAACAAAGAAAACAAATTAAATAACAAAAAAGCTTTAAAAGCTAATGGACACGGACAAAAAAAACGACACTAGACTATATACAACATAGAGAACAGGAAACATGATGACTGTGTAAGTTGGCACCTGAGAAAATGCATTTATAAGCATATGCAGCTGCGCATTCATGATGACTACAATGGGCGTGCAGTTATCTGGTGAAACGCACACACACACACACACACACACTCTCTCTCTCTCTCTCTCTCTCTCTCTCTCACACACACACACACACACACACACACACAGCGATTGATCCCTGTGTCAGTGTGTGTGCGCTCACATAGGATTACGTGTGTGTGTGTGTGTGCGTGCGCGTGCGTGTGCGCGCGTGCGCACGCGTGTGAATGAGTATGCATGTTCTTGAGAGAGAGAGAGAGAGAGAGAGAGAGAGAGAGAGAGAGAGAGAGAAAGATTCTGGGTTTGTCCATTGTCTAAAATTTGGAATGTTACTTTGCCTTTCCTTTCTTTTTTTTCTTGGGCGTGTCTTGCATTATGGGGGATGCTTGCATCCATTGCTCTTGCATGATCAGGGCCAGCCTCTGGTCATCTTTTCTAATACCCCACGCTCTGCGCTTCAGCTGGTTGACAGTGGCATGCATACCTTCTCCCCCCTGTTCACCAAGTAAAGCTAACCCAAATTTCCATCTCTGGATCCAGTCACCACAATGGTCTTCAAGGATGTGCTGCTTTGGGATAACATTGATCTGATGAACAAAGTATGTTCTGTACAGTGTCATGTACTGGTCGATTGCGAGTTGGATCTCTTTAAAATCCTTCTCAACAGGCTGGCTTGATGATAGTAGGCTGTGCACATTGGAATAAGCCTTGTTCAACGTGGTGTATTTACGTTTTATTTCTCTTCCTATGGCCTGAATGCTTTGGTCGTCTGTCATACTATTCACTGTATTCTCTACACTGTCAAAGATATCCGTGATGACCTCTGCTTTGAGGTATTTGTTACAGTGGTTGCCGATAAAAGTGCCACTGTAGTAGGCTTGCTTCACGATCCTGTGTCTTTGAAGCACAGACTCAACTGCAACACCTACTGGTCCTTCACCCTTCTTGAAAGGATTAAGGCCTTTCAGTGAAGGAGTATCTGTGTTCTGACTTTGACAACATATCTTCACCATCCTAACACTTCTTTGAAACTCCCGGTGTGTACCTCTTACATTTGGTTCCTCTTTCTTTGCCAGATCTAGTGCTATCCTTTTGTCAACATCATAGCAGTCATCTTCCAAAAGATCATGATGCTTCTTGACAATTCCCAAAAGGATATGAAGGTAGGGAGGGGTGACATGATCTAGTTCAATGTCCCACACATTCGGCAAGATAAGATTCTGGAAGCACTTGGCCTGAGATTTTTTTCCACCTTCTTTCACAAACTTGGCATGCATTTTCTTCATGCCTTCAAGCGTTCTTTGTTTGATGGTATCCCCAAATCGATCACTGCACTTCTTTTGTGCTTGTTCCTTTGTGGCTGTACACCACAGACATGGATACACACCTTGAGCTCCAGACAGCCCATACATTTTCAGGAGGAAATCATAATCCCCAAACAGAAATGGTCTAATATTTTTTCCTTTCCATGTTGTTTGTGCAAGCCGACTGATCTGCTGCTTGAAAGGATTCAAAACAGTTCTGATGTTTTCACTGCTGTCTTTTGCCTCTACTATGCAGACCAGGAAACAGTTTTCCTTGGCATTGGGGTGTTCAAGATTTGCGACAGACATGACCAGTTTGAAACTGCCACCCCCATGATCACCTCCAACTTTCACCCATATTTCATTTTCAGGAATAGTGTTATGATGCCATGTCAACAACTTCTTTTCTTCATACTGGTCTAATAGTTTTTTCAGGAATGTTGGCAAATCTTCAACCCGTACCACAGGGGTACTTTTCTTTTCATCTCTGTTAGTTTTCTGGTCATGGAAGATTAGTTTTTTCCAGTCTACCCGAATCTTTCCACACTTCAAACTGTTTTGAAACTGTCTTTCTTTTTCCTCACTATCAAGTGTTATCCCTGCCTGTTTTGATATCTTCCTAAACTGCCTCTGTTTTGCCCAAGTCAGCAACATTCTTGCTTTCATTTTTGTTGCCTGTTTTGCAGTGATGTGTCCTTTCAAACAACCAGCAGCTTTTAGTATCTCTGTCCTTTTTCTTTTTCCGGTGAATCTAAGCTCAGTGCTTTGCTGTTTCAACAAATCAGACTCTGAAGCACCAGAATATTCTCTGCGGATTTGGGCAACCTGGTGTCCTCTTTTCCTTCTAGTGGGAGTACTTGCAAAGGCCGAAGACTTTCTGGCTTTGATGATCTTTTTTAGAATTATAGGCTGACCCTAGTTTTGCATGCAACAGTCTGTTTGTCACTGGATTGTTCCATTTTGATACGGACTAAACGAGTGAGATACGCTTCTTCTCCAGCTGTCAGAGGTGCACACAAATCTTCTAGTGGTCGAACTAATTTTCTTTTCTCAGTTTGTGATGAGCGGTGCTTCACTGTTTTGTGTGGTTGTCCTTGTCCCGGAATCTTTGTATGAGGGCTAGTTACTGGTGTGCTCAGCACTGACTGTGTTTGCATTCCTGATGTGCAGTCAGTTGATATCTTATCGATCTCTGTTTGGACTTGTAAACTGCTCATATTGGTGGCATCATTCTGAAAGAAGTCTGGCCTTCGGGCATTGAGAAAGTCCAACAGCCGCCTTTTGACAGTCTTCTGTTGAGGTGTTGACGATGCTGAAGGCTGGAACATTGCTCCTCTGTCACTGCTGTTAGCTTCTGTTCTGCTAGTGTTACTGCTGCTGAGAGATGTTTCTTCACAGGCACGACTGAGGGTATTGTCAAGAACTTCACTTACGTCGGCCACACTACTATCATGTACTGTCTCAGCTGCAGTGACGTTGTTGACATTGACGTCATCACTACTACTAGGAGGGCCTGTATTACAAGCTTGCTCACTGATTCCATCAACGTAGTCATCACAGACATTCTGATCTATATTTGTGTTACAAGTGGTGGTCATTGTTCTGTCTCTTGCTATGTTGTCTGCAACATTGCTGCCACAAATATCCCCATCTGAATAAGGAGCAGCACTGTCAGAAATATCACCCACACTACCTGTGTCAAGCGACTCACCTTTCTTACTGTCATCACAGATTTCCTTGCTGCTGACTGTTCTGTTTTGAATTGCTAGGGGGTCCAATTTCCTTTTTTTAACAGGTCTACGTGGTTTGGACTGTTCATGAAACGTGTGACACACAGTGCAATCAGCTTCTTCAATCGTTGGGTCAAACTCAGTCCACAGGCTATGTGTACTGGCTATCTGTTCTTTTATTGATTGGAGAACAGCAGCACTTTTTTTCCGTTTCATATAACCATAACAATTTTTACACATTGTTCTAGAGTACAGTTTGCCCTCTGTTTCTTCAGAAATGATAAGTCCATATGACTGTTCCAGTTCTGATGCATATTTGTTGCAATAAATTGTTTTCCTGTAACGGGTTGGTTTTGACCGACCACCACATAGTCTACATAAAGAGTTCAGTCTCTCTGTATGATTAGTTTCTGTGTGCTGAACGGACGCCATCTTCAGTCACACACACACACACACACACACACACACACACACACACACACACACACAACTAGACACCAAGGACGACAATGTACACTTACATGCACATTCATTAACTTATCTGAAAAGACACAGTGCAGTACACACAATTAGTCACAGACGCGCAACTCTCTCTCTCTCTCTGTCTCTCTCTCTCTCACACACACACACACACACACACACACACACACACACCGCACACACACACGCACGCACGCACGACCGCACGTGGGCATGCACACGCGCGCGCACCCACACACACACTGCAGACGGGGAAAAGAATCAATCAGTCAGTAAGTCAAAGCACAGGGGCGGGGGACTAAAGTTGTGAGGAAGTTAATACGGGGAAAAGCCGCCGAATTCTTAAGTGAAGAAAAAACATGGGAAAAATGATGACTCCTGCAATGACAAAAGTCAGTGAGCATGCAGAGAGAGAGAGAGGGAGGGGGGGGGGAGAGAGAGAGAGAGAGAGAGAGAGAGAGAGAGAGAGAGAGAGAGAGAGAGAGAGAGAAAGTCAGAGAGAAAGAGACAGACAGACAACCAGAGAAAGTGAGAGAGAGAACAGCACGGGACCAGTTGTCAGCCAGCAGGGAGCACCACGCTGCGTGTTAAACCGACACAGACAGTGACGTCAGACACGGAGAGGCTTACTGAGCCGGGAACAAGCACGGTTTCAGTACTTTAACCACCCCACGTATAGCCTTCCAGCGGCCTGTTGCCGGTATATGACTTTGATAACTTAATACTTGAAGCTAAAAACTTTCCTGAGAACAATTGTAAAAGCGGACAAAAAACCTCCAAAAGACCTGAATCTAAGTTTTAATATTGTCAACAAACCCAAAAATGCACGAATTTTACTTATCTCAAAGAAGGAAACGTTTTCCAGTCGCTCACACTGATGGATATAGTGTTTTGAAGATCTGGACAAAAGTGATATCCTGTCTACTTCTTTACAGAGCTAAGACTATATGAACACGACCACAAACGAAGATGATGAACTGCAGTATCCAAAACACACCGAAATTCGCACTTTTTGCACAAATTCGCCACAGACAACACCACGCGCAACTATGGCGGGTAGCGTCTTTCTTCTTTGCCGCTGCTGGTGCACCTCGCAGTACGCGCGTTCGCGGTGATTGGTTAATAGCTGGCCCCTTTATTTAGCTGCCGGCCAGTAAATTGGCAAAGTCTCGCTCACACTAAGTGAAGAGCAAACGACGGGGTCTCGTGTGCCGTGGGCTGCACAGACAGCAGCAGTACTGTGACTGATTGCCGTGTCCACCAGGCACACGTCAAAGCGGCAATCCCTGGCTGCACAGACAGCAGCAGTACTGTGACTGATTGTCGTGTCCACCAGGCACACGTCAAAGCGGCAATCCCTGGCTGCACAGACAGCAGCAGTACTGTGACTGATTGCCGTGTCCACCAGGCACACGTCAAAGCGGCAATCCCTGGCTGCACAGACAGCAGCAGTACTGTGACTGATTGCCGTGTCCACCAGGCACACGTCAAAGCGGCAATCCCTGGCTGCACAGACAGCAGCAGTACTGTGACTGATTGTCGTGTCCACCAGGCACACGTCAAAGCGGCAATCCCTGGCTGCACAGACAGCAGCTGTACTGTGACTGATTGCCGTGTCCACCAGGCACACGTCAAAGCGGCAATCCCTGGCTGCACAGACAGCAGCAGTACTGTGACTGATTGCCGTGTCCACCAGGCACACGTCAAAGCGGCAATCCCTGGCTGCACAGACAGCAGCAGTACTGTGACTGATTGTCGTGTCCACCAGGCACACGTCAAAGCGGCAATCCCTGGCTGCACAGACAGCAGCAGTACTGTGACTGATTGCCGTGTCCACCAGGCACACGTCAAAGCGGCAATCCCTGGCTGCACAGACAGCAGCAGTACTGTGACTGATTGCCGTGTCCACCAGGCACACGTCAAAGCGGCAATCCCTGGCTGCACAGACAGCAGCAGTACTGTGACTGATTGTCAGACACAGGAGAACAGGTAAGGTAATATTACTTATTGCCCAGCCGGCCGCAAAGGGCCATGTCAGGGCTGTCACTATGTTCAAGTTAACTCAAAGTCATCAACAACAAAAAAATCATTCACACAACTTTTTAAAATACACCTGCTAAGAACACACTGGAACTTTCATTAAATATGTTTCTTCTGTAAGAATCTTAGATCAGATGCAAAATGTTAATCCCCCTTATCGCAACAGGTGAAACACCTCAGGAATTACAGGTTAAAGTGGGAAGAAGAATGACCACATGTCTAAACGATGTGAATTTCCAATTCTGACATCGATACCCTCTTGCAAGCATGAAATTATTCATGAATGGGAGACGCACATGTTACAACGATCCATCTTGAGACTCAAAACCGAAATCAGTTAATTTCCGCTGTCACTCTGGGAAACCCAAGAAAGTAGGAAGCCTATACAGGGCAATGAACTGATGTCCACCATGACTCTGACACATCCCCAAAGGGAGGAGGTCTTCCAAGAGGCAGGAGATTTTCATGCCAGAGTGATATGCAGGGACTAAGATAAGGGGGTTAAACTCAAAGCCAAACTCACAACTGCGGAGGGTGAGAACTGGCAGCGAACTACCGGAGAAACTAAACTGACAAGTTATGGAAGCGATTTTCCTAATGAAATCAACTGCCACGTTACTATGAGCATACACAGAACTGGCTACTGGCCTGCCTCACATTTTCAGTCTGTACACCTCACAGAGTCTTCCCCGAACAGTGTCCACACTGAAGGCTGCAGACATCTCCTCTGAAGGTGTTTTGTATTTAAGCATAATCAGAATAATTCATTTAGCTTGATTTTAAAAGGTATTTGAAGTAACTCCACCAATTAACATGGACAACTGAATTACACAATAATTGTCTTATAATTTGTTTGTCCATGTTAATTGGCAGAGTTATTTCAAATTCCTTTTAAAATTTGTTTCAATTTCCGTCTGCAGTCATCTCACTTTGCAACTGATTTAGCTTGGCAGTTTTTAAACTAACAGCACTTCTTGTGACACTGTCAACTACGAACCATAGAACAACTGGCTGCTAATTGACGTCACTGATCGTGCTACACCACATATTTACGGGGTAAGTTTTTTGTTAGGAGGGTTCATCTGTTGTAAAAAGGAGTATAAAACTGTGTAGGTACAAAGGTCTATTTTATTTTCATTTTGTAAGAGGCGTTGTCCAGATCCATGATGAACCCTGAGCCTCTGCTTAAATAAGCCCCTATTAAAATAATCGACACCTCTACAAAGACAAGACACTTTTTGTCCAACTCAAGTAGCATACAGACTTTCGTTTACAGGTGATAATAAGTAAGGATGCAGAAGATGTGTGTGCACATGAGTCTTTTTTCTTAATATGTGAGCATATGAGGCTTCTTTTTTGTTCACGATTCAGGTACTGTTCATCTGGATTATCAGTTTTTATTTGCAGTAAAATCTGTCCCATTTATCAAAAAGGGGGTAAAAACTTAACATGGATACTGTTTGCAGTAAAATCTGTCCCATTTATCAAAAAGGGGGTAAAAACTTAACAAACTTTTCTATTTCTTGTCAGCTATTTTCTGTACCAGATAATTTCTTCAATTACTTTAGTTATGGTGCTGTACTTGATATTCATTAACATGACCATCAAGAAAAGCAATGCTATTTGTATTAAGTTATTACCTGTTATCATATAATCAAGCTGTTACAGACTTCATACAAAATACTCGTCAATGCTGTTCTATTACTGTGAATAAATTTTTGACACAAGTGTGAATGTTAACCCGAAGAGTGCCTATAAGCCGTCAGCTGACGCCGAAGTAAAAATGCTTTCCCAGTGCCTATGGGCCGTCCACTGACGTCATGCATTTTTCTTGAATTTTCATTCGTTACTATTTCTATTAACGGACTTAAATAGAGTGTGCGTAGTAAGCCTTATATGTCTGTAGTATTAAAATGATATGCAAATGACCACACGTGAGGGGAAAGCCCATTCATTCTCATCACTGACTGGATGACCAGCCAGCACTTCGTCTCGCTTGCAAAGATGGCGGCGCAACCTTCGACAAGCGTAGCGACCAAATCAACGTATTTACACAGCTGAGCAGGCTCTGCTAATCATTTTTGACAAAGACAATAATCTTTTATTCAACGACTTACTCGAGCATGAAGGTGAGATGATGATTGTGATGGAATTGCCGACCATATTCGTCAGTTATTGTGTCGGGCTGTGTGACCTCAGTGTGTGTTCAGCTGACTGGTTTGCCAGCGTCGAACGAGCTCGCCTAATGTGTACTCTGCACTGCGAGCCAGTGGCCAGTGATGTGATAGTCAGCGCGAGAGGGGAGCGTGGCCTGCTCGCGGCGTGACACGGGGCAGAGGGAAAGGTCGGAGAAGAGGAGGAGTGAAAGAGAGGGTTGAAGTCCAGCAAGGGGGCGTGGTGGGGTGAGGGGGGCGTGGTCGTGGACTGACCTGTCTGCATAGAGTGTGAGCGTCTTGATAGACTTCTAAGCTGTTTTACTTTCATTTACATGTGTAGTGTGACAATACAAACTTTATTTTCAACTTTTTTGCTTTGTGTTCTTTTTTGGATGTGAAGCTGTAGTGGTAAATACATTGTTTTTGATCGTGCAAAAAAATCTATCCAAATCTAAACGCCTAAATATTTTTTTATTATCAAAATTAAAACAAAAGAAGCCCAGATTCAAAATCTTCATTCAATTTCCTTCAAAAATCATACATATTTCATTGTTATATCTTTTGTAGTTTCTGAGCTAGAATTTTTTGTTAATTATTACCCCCAAATCATTAGATTTCCCTGGCACTGGGAAAGCCTTTGTTTGTAACATTTTCAAGCAGTGAACGGGTTAACTACTGCTACTAACCAAAGTACTAAAACCTTCAAATACAGATTTATAATACAAACATACTCCAAATGGATAATGTACATTCATATATAACACTGGCTGTTACATGTATACATGTTAGTGGTACAATAATCAAGATGTTTTGTTGCTATTGCAGAAAAAAAAAAAAAAAGAGAGAGAGAGAGAGAGAGAGAGAGAGCATGATTTCAGACCAGATCCAATGAATAAACCCACCATAGTTGATGGCCTCCATGGCGATGCCGGCAGCGTCTTTGCCGTAGCCTTTCTCATACAGTGAACGGCCTCCTGCCCGGCGTGGCGCTCTGCGGGGTGCAGGGCATTCAGTTTACGCACATGGGTCCTCAGTTGCTCCACCGCCCCAGCACGGAAGGTGTCACAGGCGGCAATCAGCACCCGGAACCCGTTTTCCACCAGCCAGAAACACACCTGCAGACGTCACCATAGAACAGTGTGTGACACGGCCCGCACAGGTGCCAACCAGCCTGAGTGATTGGTTACAGTGTCTTTAGTGCATCTAGCTATCCACAGCGTCTATCTTCAACCTGTCCAAAATAATTCAGTCCTGAAGGATTTACATCATGGTCTATTGAATCGTCGTTTCCTGGATTTGTATTTGGTGTGGTTATCTCCCTTTGGCTCCATGACAAAGTGGTGAATGTTTTCTTGGACACCATTTATAAGTTTGATCACATGAAATAGTTATGTTTTAAAAATATGCCAAGCACTTACACACAGTTACTTGAAGATATGTGGGCCAAGATAAACTCTTACATAATCAGAAGAAATCATGCGAGGAAAAATAAGTAACAGTGACTTGCTTTTTGTCAATATGATGGGCCCTTTCAATTTCCATGTCAGATTCTGTCGATCATTAGCAAAAGTAAGCCTTGCACTATACACACACACATACACATCAACACACACACACATACACATCAACACACACACACACATACACATCAATACACACACACATACAAACACGTAACACACACACACACACACACACACACACACACACACACACACACACACACAGCGCGCACCCACGCATGCTGTACTCTCTCTCAAACACACACACACAAAATGCATGTGTTGGCTGTTGCTTTCTTAGTGTGTTATTTGTTAATTCGATAGTAAAGGATTAATACATTGTTATTTCATATTTGGTAGAGTCTCATTGATTTTCACACATTCATAGCTTTGATACTCATTGTTTGATAATTATCCAACATTTTTATACATTTTCCCTATGCAATAATTAGATTTTAAACACTTGCACACACTCACGCAAGTACCGACAAGCACACGTGTGTTCATATCAAACTTTTGCATGCAGTCAACTCCTTCCCACTCTCCCTATCCCTTCCCCTCTCCCCCGTCCTTTCCCACCGTCTAATATCACTTTTAATGAACAGACTAACACGCACGCACACACATACACACATACACATCAACACACACACATACACACACACACACATCAACACACACACCACACACACGCATGCACACACACACATACACATCAACACACACACACACACCACACACACACACACACACACACACACACACACACACACATGCACACACACACACACACACACACACACACACACACACACACACACACACACACACACCTTGGCCAGGTTAGTGGACTTGCCCACACCATTCACTCCACAGAAGGTGATGACATAAGGTCGGCGCTGCTGCTTGCACTCCATGGCATCTCGCAGGATGTCCACTCGTCGCTGAGGAGACAGGATCTGAATGCACGATTCCTGCAGAGCATTCTTCACCGTGGTCGTCACACCTGTCAGGTAAATTGCAAGAAATCAACACCCGGAAATAATCACAAAACCAGTCTTTGAAAAGAAGCGCCAAAGCATTACCAATATCAACAAAAAAAATGATGCTTCAGAACACTTAACCCCACCAGACAAAATTCTGAATTTGTTCAGACCTGATTCGGACCTAAACTCGACCTACGCAAAGAGGTTTGGTACTTTCAATCCAATAGTCGAGAGCAGATCTTCAAGTGTTGAAGCAAAGCCGCTGAACATTTCTTGTTCAAACCCTCGGGACGTTAGAGGGGGAAGTGATGGTTAAGAAAAAAGAGGAGGCAAAGATTACAAACACACACCAGCCCTGTTCAGATTTGATGTGGGAACGGTGCTGGGATAACTAACACTCAAGGTGCTTTGGTGGAATGAACAACAAAATTGGAGGAGTGGGCGGAAGGAGGAAATGTGGGAATGTCCGAGATGTTCAACCCATGCTGCATACATGTGTGTGTGTGTGTGTGTGTGTGTGCAAACTCAGCTTAGAAGCAAACAAGCTACTATTTTTAGTTAGTCTCTTAAAATACGCTTTCATTTTCAATTCCTCCCGCCAGCTTGTATTATGATACTGTAAATCATCCCAGTAAAGACCCTCCCCACCCCTTCCCCATCACTACCCCTGCCTTTTCTCCCAAAGAAAGGCTGGTTTTGCTGGAACATTTTTGTGACGGTCTTTACGAGGTTTGCCTGTTGCTAAGATTCCCTCTTTTCATTTACTTGTTCTGTTGTGAAAAAAAAAGAAAATTACAGTCTGTACTAGATTTACCTGCAGCTGGAGCTTACTCCTGTGAATACATCACTTTGCTGGACGTCCCACTGGACCATTTTCGTTTTACTTTATTTCATTTTCACCCCTCTCTCTCTCTCTCTTTTATCCAGTGCTGAAGGACGTATGAGCTCATCAATGACAGGCTCGATGGCACTTCAACATTTTCACTGCTGATCTGCTCTGTCCCGGCCATCCAGAAATCGGCAGACAATTCCTCATTTTGGACGAGCTGTGCATCATAATTGTGCACCAAGATGCATCAGTTAAACCACATAGGCTTCCCTTTCTGTGGCAGCATATGCATTGCAAATAAAACATGTTTAGTGAATCTTAAAAACATCATTTCACTTTGCACCATTTGTGACCGGCAATGAGTGACAATTCAACCGCCCGGCTGTGTGGACACTGATGCCCATCAACTAAAATATGGTCAAAATTGGAAATGAAATGAGGCAGGGAACAGTAAACGATAAACAGTAAACAAGTGGGGTATTTTTTGCTCCCATAAGAAAACCTAAAACAGAGTAACTTTTATTCAAGACTGGCACAGCCTTTTAAACTTGAATAAAGTCAGACAAATACATAGACGAACAATCTAATAGTGGGGGAACTTGTTTACTGTTTATTGTTGACTGTTCCCTGCCTCATTTCATTTCCGATTTTGTTTTGATTAAATTGAGGTTATTTGTATTTGTTTCTGTCCATCTGTGTGTTTGTCTTTTGATCTCCCTTGCATCTTTGGGTAGATCCTCAAGCGTAGGCTCAAAAATTGTCCCCTACATTTTATACTATTTGCATAATGTCTTTAGTTTTTCAGCAACTTTTTTCCTCCCCCCACTTTCGTTTGGTTTCATTTACTACTCTTCGCTGGCTGCTTTTGGGGGTGCTATTGGATTCTTTTTTGCACCCTTGGTGGTGAGAACACCACAGTATTATGGACTGTGGTGTGTCTCTATTTGACGCCAGGAGCGCAGACACAACCAGCCGTGTCTCCCTGATGAGTCCGACCCAGCGGACGAAAGGCCTCGGAGCAGGCAATACAAATATATCTGCCTTCAAAAGGGATTGCGATGGTCCCCTTATGCAGCTAGTGAAGAGTTTTCATATCTGTAACATTTTTCTCAATTTCATGTTCCCAGTTTCTCCATCTTCAAACCTCCCCCCCCCCCCCCCCCCCCCCCCCTCCTTAAGTCCAAATCTTTGCCAAGTCATTACTATGAAGATAGTTCAGTTTTTGGCCTGCGCTTGTTTTTTCCCCCACTATTAGATTGTTCGTCTATGTATTTGTCTGACTTTATTCAAGTTTAAAAGGCTGTGCCAGTCTTGAATAAAAGTTACTCTGTTTTAGGTTTTCTTATGGGAGCAAAAAATACCCAACTTGTTTACTGTTTAAAATATGGTCAGTCACACACAATCAGTAAAATAAATAATACGGGCAAATAAATTAAATCTGATACTGAATTTACACACAACACCTGATGTGATTCTGACATTTCAGGATTTTCTGTTAATCTTGTTTGTTTTTTAACACTACATCAGTTCTTCCAGTGCTACAGAACATTTCATCTGGCATTTACAGACATCTGTACAAAAATAAATTTGGTGATTAAACAGGTAAACTAGATTAGTTTGTAGGGTTTAACTTAAAGAGTATAACACGGGATCACAGCAATTTCAGATGAGCTATTCCATAGCTGCAAGCATGGGATAATTGAAATGCCCTTCAATCAGAACAAAAGATATCAAAAGACTACAACTGATTCACTCACAATGAAATAGTACAGGATTGTAACAGACTGTAAAATTCAAAGAAAATGTCCAGGCTCGTATGATTTATGCACAAGAAACAGAGAACATAGAATTACGATATTCTTTCTTTTACATGTAAATGCATTCACATTTTATTCTGCGCGCAGCATGTTTATGTATGTGTGTGTGTGTGTGTGTGCGTGCGCACACACGAGTGTGTGTGTGTAAAACTCAATATCAGCACACACACACACCAACATCACACATTTCATCAGAGTACAGAAACTGGTATTTCAGGCAAAACACCAATGCAGCAAAAGAGATAGAAACACCTAAGAGAAGTGGGCATGTCACTTACTGCCGAAAGTGCCCAGCACTTTGCCTTCCAGTTTAGCAGCCACTGACTCACACAGCTTGACCGCTATGTCTGCAGCCACGTTTTTGGCTGAAACACACACACACACACACACACGTACACATACACATACACACACACACACAACACACCACACACACTCACACACAAACAAACACATACAGGGTCAAATGTAAGTATACATGCTCACATTTCCATGTTTGAATTCTCTATATTTTGACTTTGAACAGCCAGAACAAGTTAGATGGTTCTTTATAATTGTTTTTATCTGTTTGTTAATCTGCCGTATCGAATACATCATGCATACACACTTGCAGGCTTATGTGAAAACATACCAGCCAAAGCAGCCATACTGCCAACCAACTACCTCACCTAAATATCCCAAAGATGCACACACACGCACACACACACACACACACACACACACGCACACACACACACACACGCACACACCAACTTTGGCTGTGCTTTATGATTAAGAAGTAAACTCATTAGCACAGCAATACCCAAGGAATGTACAATCAGCTAAAATAATCCAAACATTAATGAAAAAAAAAAAAAGACAAAAAAAGGGGAGGCTGACAAAGTCTGACTGATGACTAAGCATCCACCATCTTCATCAAGGGGACCCCATCGGTGGCGTCCCGATTACGCTGGATCGGAACAGGCACCACAGAGCTCTGATGGAGTGCCTCAACAGCAGGGTAGTGTCTTCCCTGGTGGGCTGCCTCCAGCCCACCCGACACTGACACCAGTGACAGCTCCCCTGAGACTCCTGATGCAAGTCAACGTGTGGATGCAGCTGTGTATCAGGAAAACAAAGCGCCGTGGGAGTGACATCACAGGATGGATGTCCAAACCAAAAAAAAAAAAAAAAAGAAAAAAAGAAAAAGAAATCGATAATCTTCCGTTGCATATTAGACAGTCTTGCTTTCTTACTGCCTTCAAGTCCAACCTCAAAACACTTCTCTTCCAAAATTTTACTAGCTAGGTCCTTTTTCTCCTCCTGCCATGCGATTGATGCCTGGTGCATGCGATGTGTGTGTGTGTGTGTGTGTGTGTGTGTGTGTGTGTGTGTGTGTGTGTGTGTGTGTGTGCATGCATGTTTGGGGGTGGGAAGGTGTTTCTATAAAGTTTATTGATTTGAAATATTTGTACATCTGTTGTTCTTTGTCAGTGCCTAGAACCTTTGGCAAGGCACCTCATAAATGGCATATTATCATAATTATAACAGTAAAGGAAAGAAATGATAAACAGAACAGTGCTCCCCCCATACAGACTACCAACCTATGAGGTGATCCTTCATCTTGTCCATGACTGGGGCCAGGTCTTCTGTGGTCAGGGTCTTGGAGCCGACCAGGTTCTTGAACATGCTGAACATGCCAAACCCTCCGCCCGCCTTCTTGCTGCCCTGGCTGTGACACAGACAGAGCTCCTCACCATCAGCCACAGAACAGCCCACGCAAATACGGGCTCTTAGCTATCACCCCGAGTCAATGTAATGGAATGCACAGGATCTCCTAGCAGTAGCAACAATAGAAAATGTACATTCGACAGGTGCAGGCATGCGTTTCACCACGATTCCAGGTTCATCCTGCAGGGTACAACGATGGGGTGGATGGTCTGGAGACGGAACAAAGAAGTCCTGCGTGGATGGCATGAAGGGCTGGACCCAAGGCAGCATCTCTCTATACTGCTGTGTATGACTTAGTGCAAGAAACGCTGAACACTGTACCTGCGCATGTAGTCTTGTTAGTCACCAACTGGAGTCGGTGCACAGGTTACTGACAGCATTTTGACAATTAACATGACAGCATACTGTGACAACTGCGACTATCAACAACCTGACAAAGCTGTCACAGTTTTGTGAAAGTGCTGTCTAGAATTACTGGTTCAAAATCAGAAATGACTGTCAGAGCTTCACATAAAATTCACAAAAAGAAAATCAGGTAGAAACCTCCAGGACTCCACCCACTCCCAATCACATTTCATTTCAGGAGTGCCCTCTGGCTGAGGACTTGAGGTAGCTGCCCTCTGCAAACAAAACATCCTTTCATTCCTCAGCAGGAAGCCATGCTGAATATCTCCTCTGCTGTCAACTTCTCCTTCTGAATCCACCTGCAAAGTCCACTGCATAAGTTTGTGTGTCGAGGCACCAGTCAGCTTGTAGGCATGCACACTTAAACGTAAAGTGTCAGTGACATCAGCAATGGAAAAACAACTGAAATGCCTGTGAGCACTTTTTCTGATGATAGATTGTGTTTTGGTTCCTACAGTAACTGTGGTGTGTGACCTGCAAGCCACACTGGTTCGGAGTTTTGTGCCCTTAACTTTTTCACAACACACCGAACAGGTTCTCACAGCAGGTTATTCACCACAAGGCAACATGCTGCCAGAATACAACTGGCAGGTATTTGGTCAGGTAGGACATGTTGCAATAATGACAGCAGCAGTCCTTTTGAAAATAACTGGACCATATTTTCTATAGGAGTCTCTGTCAGCAGTATCAAAGTACACATTTAATCCCTCCTTTGATACACAACATGAACAGCACATTATGAACAATTGCACTGGTTAATTTTAAGAGACATCAACCCAGCCATGCGTTTCTGCTGGCGGCAGAGAGGAAGTTATTAATTTTGACAATAGAGCGAACTCATAGGAAAAATTACTGTTCCGCCGAACGAAAGAGACAGAACGAAAGAGACAAACAAATTACAAGACAATACACGACGCGTTTCAACCTCTTTGGTCTTCCATTTTGCACCCAATTTGAGGAGATAGGTGATTGTTCGTTCTTTGTTTTCAATGTCTTGAATGCTGTTTCTCTCGCCTGAAGAAGACCAAAGAGGTCAAAACACGTCACATTTTGTCTTGCAATTTATTCATCTCTTTGGTTCAGCAGAACAGTAATTTCTCTTTGAAGTGTGTTTCAATTTCCGCCTGCAGTCACCTCACTTTGAAGCTAACTTGACAGCAGAACATTTTCACCTTAATCAATCAGCATCCATTAACGCTTCATGCTTGACTGGTCACTTCACTCTCTGGTTTCAATTCGTACAGCATGTTCTTCGGAAACTTTTCAAGGTGAAGACCACAAATTTGCCCATGCAGTGATCTCTGTGCAAGTGAAGATTATATGTTTATTTTCTTTGTTTTACACTCAGACAAGAAATTCATCAGTGAACCGTCCATGTATGTGCAGCAAGAATTAATTTAGGAGTTGGAATACAACTATTACAAGTGCTATAATCAGGACACGGATGTGTAGCAAGAATTAATTTAGGAGTTGGAATACAACTATTACAAGTGCTATAATCAGGACATGATGTGTAGCAAGAATTAATTTAGGAGTTGGAATACAACTATTACAAGTGCTATAATCAGGACACGGATGTGTAGCAAGAATTAATTTAGGAGTTGGAATACAACTATTACAAGTGCTATAATCAGGACACGGATGTGTAGCAAGAATTAATTTAGGAGTTGGAATACAACTATTACAAGTGCTATAATCAGGACACGGATGTGTAGCAAGAATTAATTTAGGAGTTGGAATACAACTATTACAAGTGCTATAATCAGGACACGGATGTGTAGCAAGAATTAATTTAGGAGTTGGAATACAACTATTACAAGTGCTATAATCAGGACACGGATGTGTAGCAAGAATTAATTTAGGAGTTGGAATACAACTATTACAAGTGCTATAATCAGGACACGGATGTGTAGCAAGAATTAATTTAGGAGTTGGAATACAACTATTACAAGTGCTATAATCAGGACACGGATGTGTAGCAAGAATTAATTTAGGAGTTGGAATACAACTATTACAAGAGCTATAATCAGGACACGGATGTGTAGCAAGAATTAATTTAGGAGTTGGAATACAACTATTACAAGTGCTATAATCAGGACATGGATGTGTAGCAAGAATTAATTTAGGAGTTGGAATACAACTATTACAAGAGCTATAATCAGACACTGATGTGTAGCAAGAATTAATTTAGGAGTTGGAATACAACTATTACAAGTGCTATAATCAGGACACTGGATGTGACAAATAATTAGGATTGGAATCAACTTACAACTTCTCAGACAGATGTGAGCAAGATTATTGGATTGAATACAACTTACAGAGTTAATCAAGACACCCATGGGACATAAAATTCCTTGAATTAAGGGGGGGGGGGGGGGGGGGGAGGAAGTGAGGGAGGCAGTGGACATGTCTTTCCTTACCTATCGAAGAAATGTTACACCTGTTTTCACATGGTATGATATGATGCAAATCTGATCACTGAATGGTCCACTGTCAATTTCTGGTCCAACCACAATCCAGACTGTTTTTTTCACATCGCTTTTATTAAAATCTTTCCCCCTTTGCAATGTACTGCAGACCTCCCATGTCCAATTTCCACTCCAGAACTTCGTCTCGGGGTTTTGTCAGTCAACCTATTTTCATTTTACTTGTTGTACTCATTACCTTTTTGTTGAACATGCATACAAAGTAGAGCCAAAGCGTGTAGGTAAACAGATCTGGTGATTGAAAGGGTAAATCATCCTAAACCCATGCTTCCAATAACTCGGAGGAGGTCAGAAAGACGGACAACTACAGCCCCAAGTCCGTCAGGGATGTCTATACACACTCCAACATGAACACCACATCAGCCACACCAATGTGCTATGCAGAAAATGTAACTTTACGGCCACAACAGTTGTCAACAGGATGGGGTAGGGACGAAGGGTATGATGACGATGAAAGGAAAGAGGATGTGTGTAAGGAGATGAGAGGACCAGAGACTGAGAGACTGCCGACACAAAAAATGACTCGCTCCTCTTGCAACATCTACAAATCATGCTAAAAATGCAGAAATGTTCCAAAAGTCAGAAAGGAACTTTGATGGGCTAGCATTCAAAAGACACCCTGGGGAAGGTCTGAATGAACTGCATTTCAAACAGAACAAAGGCAGAAAACTGCTGAAAGATGGAACACCGGCAAGTTAAAATACTATGTGGCTGACCAGCAAAATGTTTCTATGAATTCTGAAAGGGCCTGCCTTTTTTGGTAGCTACCCCTAAACGAACTATCGTAGGAATAAAGTGCTCACTGAAGCTAAGAGTACCCCTGGGGGATACTTACCTGCCTGCCTGCGCAGGGATTGCCTCTTCCTCCTGCTCTTCTTCGCTGCTTTCAGAGTCGAGGTCTTCTAGTCCACCTGACATCTGACCCACTTGGGCTCGCTGCCGATAGCATTGCGTAAACTTTTATGAGTGAATCATTTACACACACACACACACACACACACACACACAAAACACAACACACACACACACAACACCACACACAAAATCAACAATCATGCACATGCACACAGATACACACAATTATTACTCTCACGCACACACACACACACACACACACACACACACACACACACACACAATGTATGAAATAAAATGTGAAAAAAAACTGGTTATATCTGCATACCTACTGGCAGACAAATACATTGCAGACTAAGCTGCAACACGCATGCCACTTGAGGAAATTGGCTTCCCCACCCCACTCCCACCTTTCTCATCCCTGTTGTTTTCCTACTCTACTTTTGCTACTGCTGTAGTCAGAGTTGCCAAGGTCTCCAAAACACATTTCAATAGTACATTCCAGACTTCGGCATATCACTCATATGTAGTGTGACAAGTCAGACCCAACAGCACAGCACTTTCAACTGAACTTTGCTTCGCTAAGACGACGGAAATGTCGCTCGTTATAGCACGGTTTTGACCTGACGTACAAACAAGACCAATCAACACGGCGGCCAAACTGCAACTGTCTCTAGTAATTTCTCTTCTACTGTTTTGATTCTCCCTTTACTGAGCTCCGCCATTGTCGATGAAATTAAGTCTACTATCTATAGATCTACAAGGTCTCAGTTCTGTTTATGTCAGTGTTAAGTCCATGAAGCATTTTCTTTTTTATTTCTAAAATTTCTGTTTTTGGCATATCATGTCATCACACAGTGTAGCACTGAAGCATAACAAAATCCCAGCATGGTACTCCAAAAGTGTAGCACTTGGCAGTCTGCCAACAACATGCCTAGACTGTCATCAGAACCAGAACTAGCTGCCACATTTTTGGAGTCAAAGTCAAGCTGCCAGCAAATACTGGTCGAAAATTTGGCTTTTTTGGCAAAAAAAAGTAGTTCAAAGGGCGGTTACACAGCCGAAGGTCTTCAGAGAAGCAGCCCCTGTCAAGAAAGCAGTTCAGCTCTCAATCTTAGCTGTTTACAATGTTCGGGGGAGCAGGGAACATCCTCGTTGCGACAACTGGAAGCTTTTTTTGGTTTGTTATCTCCTTTCTTATTTCTTCGGCTGCTGACCATCTGAACTGCCTGACCAATGGCGGGCTCACACAGGACACATTCTGACCAGTCCATGCAGCCACTATCAGATTCTGGAGCTGGCAAAACTTGACCAGACTCTTTCCCATAACAGCACTCAAAGTCCCTACTTGTTCGGAAAAAAAAAAAAAAGTAGTAGACTAGAACACACATTAAACACACACACGCACCTACACACAACACACTTTCAGCCACACATACACACACACACACACACACACACACACACACGTATACGGACACACCTCAGCATCAGTGGGCATACTCTTGAGGTCCTCCAGGGATCCAGTCTGTGTCCCATTGGTGTCGGCAGCACTGCTGAAGTCCAGGACCTTGGTGTCTCTGCCCTCATTGGCCCACACCCGGGCCGACTTGCCCTTCCTCTTGTTGCTGGAGGCCTCAGGACTCTTCCTGTCCAGACAGTGGGCTAAGGTAAGGTAAGGTAAGGTAAGGTACGGTACGTACGGTACGGTACGGTATTACGGTACGGTAAGGTAAGATAAGTAGTAGTAAGGTAAGGTAAGTAAGGTAAGGTAAGGTAAGGTAAGGTAATGGTAATTGGTAAGGTAAGGTAGTAAGGTAAGTAGGGAAGGTAAGGTATGGTAAGGTAAGTAGGTAAGGCAAGGTAAGGTAAGGTAAGATAAGGTAAGGTAAGGTATGGTAAGGTAGTAAGGTAAGGTAAGGTAAGGTATGGTAAGGTAAGGTAAGGTAAGGTAAGGTAAGTACAGTGAAGTAAGGTAAGGTAAGTAGGTAAGGTAAGGTAAGGTACGGTAAGGTATGGTAAGGTAAGGTAAGGCAAGGTAAGGTAAGGTAAGATAAGGTAAGGTAGGTAAGGTAGGGTAAGGTAAGGTAAAGGGTAAGGTAAGTTAAGGTAAGGTAGGCAGGTAATAAGGTAAGGTAAGGTAAGGTAAGGTAAGGTAAGGTAAGGTATAGGTTGAAGGTAAGTAAGGTAAGAAGTAAGGTAAAGGTAAGGGGTAAGGTAGGTAATAAGGTAAGGTAAGAGATAAGGTAAGGTAAGTAGTAAGGTAAGGTAAGTTAAGGTAAGTAAGTAATTGTTAGCCAGCTGATGGCAAAAGGCTATAACGGTGTCACACTGCATTGAAGTCAACTCCAAGCACAAAGAAACAACCTCATTAATCAACACTTTGAAATATAATCAAAACCTTCTAAAAACAACCGGAAATATAATTAAAAATCTTTCTTCAGAAAATCTTAGATCAGATCAAAATGTAAATCTCTTTCAGAATGCATAGATTACATCAGGTGGGACATCTCTGAACTAGGTACAGTGGGCTTCAGTTCCACACAGAACGCTGTCAGAGTGAAAAGATATGGGTTTATGGCTTGTGTGTGTGTGTGTGTGTGTGTGTGTGTGTGTGTGTGTGTGTGTGTGTGAGTGAGTGAGAGTGTGTGTGTGTGTGTGTGTGTGTGGTGTGTGTGTGTGTGTGTGTGCGCGCGTGCGTACGTGTGTGCATGCATGCGTGCATGCATGCATGTGTGTTTGTGTTAGAGTGAGAGTGTGTGTGTGTGTGTGTGTGTGTGTGTGTGTGTGTGTGTGTGTGCGTGCACGTGTGTGCGTGCGTGCATGCGTGCGTATGTGCGTGTGTCTGTGTCTGTGTGTGCATGTGTGTGTGCATGCGCATGCATGCTTGTGCATGTTTCTATTAAAGACAAAGACCAAGTGCATTACAGAAAAAGTACGAGTGTTGAACAAGCACCACTTAACACCACTGCAATGACTCAGTAGTAATGCAGTGTTACTTGTAATGACATACGCAGAAGCTGATAGCATTTTGACCTAGCGTCACCAACCCACATTACATCTGCCAAACTATTTGTCCCCTAATTTGGTGGTCAAAGTTATACGCCCAAGATTTCACAGCTGACAATCAATATCTAGCATTTGCTTTTATTCAAAAGTGGATCAGTCACATCAGATGGCAATGATGATAGTATTACATACTGTACTGGTAATTAATTTGATACAATTTTCCTCGGACTTGCCTGTCCAAACAAATGCGTTATTCACACATGGTGTCCGCACTGGAATTTTTGTGATTTTTGCACTGAACGGATTTGGTTGGGCTTTCTGTGGTACTCCCTGCACTCACTTTCACAGTACATTTTAGGAACGGGCCTTCTTTTCCTGATGGCTGAGCTTGAAGATTTCTTTGTGCCTTTACTTGAGGGAGAGTGGAGACCAAGTCTTTTGCCTCCAGATTAAGCATGGAGACCGACACATACAGTCCTTAGTGGCCTCTGTCGCCAAGTTCTAGGTATGAAGAACTGCACAGATACATTTTCATATGGGATCAACATCTCCTTCTTCAGTGGTGTGAGTTCTTCCCACCATCCTATTTGAAATTCTGGCATTTGTATGGACAGGTAAGTAGGATAAAATGGAATCTTACCACTAAAAGAAATTCTATGTAATTATATTCACCTGTCCAAATACTGGGACACCTTCCCACCTCCCCGCTTCATGGGGGAAAGGTGCAAAAACCAAGCTAGTTGGAATATGGCGCAATGCAGTGAACTGACTGAAGGCACTCACTTTGGCTGCCTCAGGGAATATGGAGGCCAAGTCAGCTCCCCGCTCTCCCAATTTTTTTTTTTTTTTTTTTTGGACAGGTAAGTGAATTGTAAAACCATTTTCAGTGGTAAAATTCCTTTTGTTTCATCCTTCCTTCTCATCTGTCTCTACTTAGTTTTTAGAGACAAGTGTAAATTTCCAACACATGAAACGAAAATGTGAAGTGAGAGATGATGTATGGACAGAAACATCACAGTCAGAGCACTCTGAAAACAGTTATCCTTTCACTAGTTCTATCTTCCTCCAGACATGCAAAAGCTGGACCTCAAAGTGGAGCTGGAGAACGTCCCATCGCTGGACAGGAGACACTTTCATCAGGTCACTGATGTTCCTTTCAAAAATCGTAACACCAGTGATGCCTAATGGTCACTGTATAAGCAGGGCCAAAGGAAGAGCAGTTCTCAACTCTCAGAGGAAAACTGTAGACTACGGGCACATTTACGGATAAGTGGACTATCCAGGATGATTCTTCAGTGCACTGAGAAAGCTGAGGGAAGACTGGGTGAGTGAGAAGGACGTAGGTGGGCTTCACTCCAGAATGGACAAAATGAAGTGGGAGGAAACCCTAGCCTTGGACAGAGACCTCAGGAGAGATGGGAGTTAACTCGAGCTGTGTTAGCCTAGTTTCCTTCATCATGAAGGGCTTAGGGACGTGGCGATAAACCGTTTATCTATGAGAACAAGTGACCTTTCCAGTGCTCTGTGCCCAGTCATAAATCACACAGAAACTTTCCTAGTATCTCATACTTACGTTGTATCTGCCTTTTTCTTGCCCCTGGCGAAGAAGGCCTCTCTGTTTTTACGCAGAGTTTCTTCATCTATCTCTCCATTGGTTGTTACATTAGTTGCTGATGGTTTTGCCACTGTCGATGCTTCTGTCTTAGTAACGGATGCCGGATTTGGGGCTAAACACAGACATTTCATTCATCAGAATATGAGAAGATAAGATAAGATAATGTTGCTTATAGCCCAGCCGACCGCAGAATATGAGAAAAAGGATGCTGAACACCCATTAAGTAAACTAGAAATAGAAAACATTAACACTGGGAACGCAAAGTTACCTCTTGGAGATTAACGTAACATACAGTTCACAACATCGAAATGCAAAGAACTTGTTGTACATAACGAAAACATGACATGAAATGAAAACATCATCCAAAACAGGGAACACACATACAACTATCTACACAAATGATTTTTCCCATGTCCAACCCAATGCACACACACTGATATTTGATGTGTACACACTGACCCTAACAACAGAAAACACACTGATAATCTGCACACCTGTTTTCAAGTCACTGTTTGGACAGACAACCCAGACGACCCCCGAAAGATGACCCCTGCTGTACAGTTCTTTGTCTGTGTGCAAGGTGACATGATGATTTGATTCACTTCCACAAATAATGGAAATATAAAGCGAAGAGAGATACAAAACAAAGAGAGATGGAGGTAGGAGTCAGGGGGGTGGGGGGAAGATAACCAGGTGGTAAATAACAAATGAGCAAACTTCTGCACCCACGAGGATACAATCACGTGTCTAGAAAAACGTTCCAAAATAATGCTAATTCTGGCGCCAATTCTGCCAGTGCTACACAGATGCAGAGGAGGCACAGAGGACAAACAAGAGAAACTTTTTCTTTTAAAAGGAACTCAGTTACATTCGTGTTTAACGTCTACACCTACCTATTAACTCTTTAAAGGTCTACCTGTGGTGGGTGATATGACAGACTGGGAAAGTCAATTCCAGGAAAGTGAGGGACGGGGGCCAGTCTTATACTACACTACGCCACCAGAATGACAACACATTAAATGGGTAGTAAACATTTTTATGTTGGGCACTAGCGTCGTTCAAGGAAGTTCCAAGCTTGCCTGTATAAATACCAAAGTTGACACACATATGTATACACAAGCAGCAACAACAGCTAAAGAAATTTGAAAAATATATCCTGACATTCATTCAAAACTGACTGATGCAGTTTGGTCTTGAACTTGTAACCAGAACTTGAAATCAGAAACAAACACACATAATTTCTCTAGGCCTAATAGAAACGACAGAAACACATGTAATTTCTCTAGGACTAATATACAAGACAGAAACAAACACACGTAATTTCTCTAGGACTAATATACAAGGCAGAAAGAAACACACGTAATTTCTCTAGGACTAATATAAAAGACAGAAACAAACACACATAATTTCTCTAGGACTAATATACAAGACAGAAACAAACACACGTAATTTCTCTAGGCCTAATAGAAAAGACAAAAACAAACACACATGATTTCTCTAGGACTAATATAAAAGACAAAAACAAACACGCACGATTTCTCTAGATATAATATAAAAGACAGAAACAAGCGCACATAATTTCTCTAGGACTAACATAAAAGACAAAAACAAACACATAATTTCTCTAGGCTTCATATAAAAGACAGAAACAAGCACACATAATTTCTCTAGGACTAGTATACAAGACAGAAACAAACACACATAATTTCTCTAGGACTAATACAAAAGACTATCTCCTGGAAGCTGTAAAACACATTTGAAAAAAACAAGGGAGAGAATGTCTGCCCCCATGGGGAAACCACACTACAACTTCCAACGTTTGCAATGAACGACAGAGACGTTTCCAACCCACCTCTTGGCGTCTTGGGTTCCTTGTTTTTATTGCCACCCTTTGGCTTGTCTTCCTTCTTGTTCTCTATCATGGACGCAACAGTCTTCTTGGACTTCTGTGAATCTTCAAAGGCACGCATCTTCCTGAACAGGCAAAGAACAAAGAAAATTACATCCTCATCCATATAGAAATAAACGGCGTTGGGAATGAATACCCTCTGAAAGTTTGTTTTTATTCGGTGAAGATCATGTGCCAGAGTTTTTTGAAGGTCCACAGAGCAGTTTGTCCATGGGCGTATTTTATCTAGTAGATGGAAGCTCTACTTTTGACTAGGACAGCTCAAGTGTTGTCTGTACCTTCCAGCTGTACTTGAGCTCACAATCTGACTAGGACAGCTCAAGTGTTGACTCAATCCTTCAAGCTGTATTTGAGCACACAATCTGACTGCGACAGCTCAAGTGTTGACTCAATCCTTCAAGCTGTATTTGAGCACACAATCTGACTGCGACAGCTCAAGTGTTGACTCAATCCTTCAAGCTGTATTTGAGCACACAATCTGACTGCGACAGCTCAAGTGTTGACTCAATCCTTCAAGCTGTATTTGAGCACAAAATCTGACTGAAACAGCTCAAGTGTTGACTCAATCCTTCACGCTGTATTTGAGCACACAATCTGACTGCGACAGCTCAAGTGTTGACTCAATCCTTCAAGCTGTATTTGAGCACACAATCTGACTGCGACAGCTCAAGTGTTGACTGCACCTTCAAGCTGTATTTAAGCACACAATCTGACTGGGACAGTTCAAGTGCTGTATTTGAGCACACAATCATACTGCGACAGCTCAAGTGTTGACTGCACCCTTCAAGCTGTATTTAAGCAAACAATCTGACTGCAACAGCTCAAGTGTTGACTGCATCCTTCAAGCTGTATTTGAGCACACAATCTGACTGGGACAGCTCAAGTGTTGACTTCAAGCTGTATTTAAGCACACAATCTGACTGGGACAGCTCAAGTGTTGACTGTACCTTCAAGCTGTATTTCAGCACACAATCTGACTGTGACAGCTCAAGTGTTGACTGCACCCTTCAAGCTGTATTTAAGCAAATAATCTGACTGGGACAGCTCAAGTGTTGACTCCAAGCTGTATTTAAGCACACAATCTGACTGGGACAGCTCAAGTGTCGACTGTACCTTCAAGCTGTATTTGAGCACACAATCTGACTGGGACAGCTCAAGTGTTGACTTCAAGCTGTATTTGAGCATACAATCTGACTGGGACAGCTCAAGTGTTGACTGTACCTTCAAGCTGTATTTAAGCACACAATCTGACTGGGACAGCTCAAGTGTTGACTGTACCTTCAAGCTGTATTTAAGCACACAATCTGACTGGGACAGCTCAAGTGTTGACTGTACCTTCAAGCTGTATTTGAGCACACAATCTGACTGCGACAGCTCAAGTGTTGACTTCAAGCTGTATTTGAGCAAACAATCTGACTGGGACAGCTCAAGTGTTGACTGTACCTTCAAGCTGTATTTAAGCACACAATCTGACTGGGACAGCTCAAGTGTTGACTGCACCCTTCAAGCTGTATTTAAGCACACAATCTGGCTGGGACAGCTCAAGTGTCGACTGTACCTTCAAGCTGTATTTGAGCACACAATCTGACTGGGACAGCTCAAGTGTTGACTTCAAGCTGTATTTGAGCACACAATCTGACTGGGACAGCTCAAGTGTTGACTGTACCTTCAAGCTGTATTTGAGCACACAATCTGACTGGGACAGCTCAAGTGTTGACTGTACCTTCAAGCTGTATTTAAGCACACAATCTGACTGGGACAGCTCAAGCGTTGACCGCATCCTTCAAGCTGTATGTGTGCACACAATCTCCGGATGACAGGGCTGACCCTGTGGGGCCCCTTCCAACTGCTGCTAGCACATAGGGTTTTTCTGGGGGTCAGATACGCTCAAGACCCCCACCTAATGAACTGGTGATTAAAACACTCTGAATTTGCCTAAGATGCTAAGCATCAGATTATAGAAAAGGGTAAAGATATTTTCGCTAGGTTTTCCTTGGATAATGATAGAGGAAAATGTTATACCACCTTATCTATGGGCTCAAGGCAATCTACAAGAACACATATAAGCAATACATAAACATTTGAAAAGCGCAACATTTGAAAAGCGCGACTAATAGGTATCAACATTATGGGCCTGTATGCACAATACACACACACACACACACACACACACGCGCGCGCGCGCGCGCCGCGCGCACGCGAAAGAGTGAAAGAGAACAAGAATATGATCACGTAAAGTTCTCTGGTGATTCTTAACAGGCTTAACTACTGTTCTGCCCATCAAGGCTGACCCTTATTTCTTTTCTTTTTTTTTTCCAGATGGGCTATTTTGGAAGCTTTGAGCATTAAGACATGCCTTTTGTGGACAACTGCCATCATGACAGCGGCAACCATTTAAGAAGCACCAGGGCTCCCAGAGTTTGGTGTAAGTAAGTTTGGTGCTCTCAAAAATTATTTTGTTAGTACAAAGACGTTAGGTCAAAAGACTTGGGTGTTAGAAAGCTAATACATTGTTCTGATTTGAAAAATGGACGGTGGGTATAAAACAGGAACTAAATCCATGTTCCTTTGCAGGGACTCCTGTGGCTTCAGGCTAGGCTTCATACACTGGGCTCCTACCCCCTCCTACATCTTCCCCAGGCCAACTGTCCATTGTACAGGAGTTATCTGCCTGTCTCAGAAATCCAGCTGACTGGGAGTGGGAAACAACAGCAGCAGACAAGCAGCGTAATTCCCCTTACAGACAGCTATAGGGCTAAAGCCTCTTGAAACGGAAAACGCTTCACACCAGAAAGGAAATCTACCAACAGCAACTGAAAATCAACCTTTTAAATTTCAATACAAACATAAAGTGAAAACATGAATTTTCATATAGATGACATTGACACTCTAACAACATGGACAAAACACCATACATAAGTTTCCCGTTTCAGCTATATACATAAATATGAATTTTCATATGGATGGCTTTGAGACTCTCATAACAACGTCAAAACATCACACATAAATTTCCCATTTCAGCTCTGTGCCCTCCATGTAGTGGTTTCCCCCATGCACACCACAGCCAACCAACCCTGTCAGCCGGCCCTCACTCACTTTGGCGCCTTTGCCTCCTGCTTACTCTCCTCCTCACGCATGCGCAGCAAGGAATGGAAAGAGGAGGAGAAGTTGAAGTTGCCCGTCAGGTTACCGTGGAGCAGCTCATCCTTGTACTTGTTGCGGAACTCCAGCTGGATGTCGGTCAGGAACTTGTCTATGTAGGAGAGCTGCAGTATCTTCTGGTAACCCACCTGCACCCATGCCCAGGAACACACAGATCAGTTGACACAGAAAAAAATAATTTGTTTGTTAACTAATCTTTCAAACTACAAGCAAGCACACACAAGTCTCCAACACACACACACACACACACACAAACACACACTCTCTGTCTCTCTCTCACACACACACACTCACACACGCTCACACAGACACACAGTCTCAAACACACACACACACACACACACACACACACACACACACACACACACATGCGCGTGCACACAACCACCCACTAAACTCACACTAGCCACAAACAATCCCACATGTGTGCAATATTTCCACATAAAAACAAAAACTTAGAAAAAGCAACTTCATTACAGGTAGGTACCCATGGCCCACAATGATAAATCTCACGTCTCTGAATGACATGACCTATAAAAGCCAGAATAGAAGAAAAATAAAAGTAAGTAAGAACAAAATATTTAAAAAAATAAACTCATCATTATCTGACAAAGTTTTTACACTAAACATGGGGTGTACATTAAAAAACAATACACAAAAAACAAACTCATCATTATCTGACAAAGTTTTTACACTAAACATGGGGTGTATATTAAAAAACAATACACAAACAAGAAAATTGATTTACAATTCTACTAAACTGGAAGATATCAGATAACTGAATGTAATAGACAATTCTGATTTGCCACCAGACAAAACATTTGCATTCCACTCTTTCAGGGAAAATTTTTATGTATTCAGGTACAGCAATGAGCTGCTAAGTTCATGATGCATTCACAGAAGAAAGAACCACTACACACCACAAACACTAGCTCAAACTCGTTGTCCAGCTTGTACTTCAGGGTCAAGGACCCATGGCTAAATGAGTTGCTCCCTGTCCGTTGCTGCAACAGAAGCATACTGATATTAACTGCAGAGCCCTAAGTATCACTCTTGCATAATTGTGTTTTTTGTTCCTTAAAGTTTTAGAGTACTCTACTCTGCATGCCCAGATGACATGTGTTGTGCAATGCGTGTATGTGTAGGTATGTGTGTGTGAGAGTGGGTGCGTGCACGTATGTATGTACACCATGTCTTGTATGAGGTCAGCATGTGTGCATATTTATGTCCCTATATATCAGTATATAAATATGTATGGAGAGGGCCATGGTAAGGAATGTGTATGTATGTGTGCGTGTATGTGTGTGTGTGTGTGTGTGTGTGTGTGTGTGTGTGTGTGTATGTGTATGTGTGCGTGTGTGTGTGTGTGTGTGTGTGTGTGTGTGTGTGTGTGTGTGTGTGTGGTGTGTGTGTGTGTGCCTGTGTGTGTGTGTGTGGGTGTGTGTGTATACGTGAGTGTGTGTTTGTGTATCACTGCATGTGTGTGAGTGGCATGCCACGAGAAGGAACTAAGGGGGAAAATAGGAAAAGGTGGAGGACGGGTGGATGGGAGGGAGGGAGAGAAAGGTGAAGAAGGATGGGGGAAGGCGGGAGGAGCAACAGGAAGAAGAAAGGTGAAGGGGAGAGGAAGGGAGGTGAGGAACATTTGTGTGTGCATCAATGATGTGGAAGAATGTTTCATCATTGTATAAAGGCACAATTTGCTTCTTTTTTTTTTTTAATGAACAAAACTTACAAAACTTAGCCCACCGGAGTGATCATCAAAAAAACAATACAATTGACGACAGGTAAAATGTTCTGGAAAACCACTTGATGTCATTAAATGGAAAGTCTAATTCCATAATTGTTCTGCATATTTATGAGATGTGGAATTTTCAAACATTTGAATTTTGACTGATACAAAAAATGACACATACTATGACGTATGCATTTAAGTGTTTCTGTAAATAGCATGAAAATTCCACCTTTCTATGTTCACAAGGCTATACATGCCAGCCAGTAATTCACTGTCTTTTTGTTTTAATCTACTGAGAATGAAACACCAAAGAACAATGAGTAAATTCTTGAAAATGTACTCTAGAAAGTACAATCTTGAGTTTTGTCCATGTAAACATACATCAGATGTTTTCATAGTCATACCTGAGTCCATCTCATATCAAAAGTCCATGATTCCATATATTCCTAAAAGAAAACTTGTTTGAATGATCTGAATTTATACCATACATCATCATCTGAACTTTTTTTTTTGGATCCTGAAGAAACTGGCCAGACAAGCAACCAGTTGTGCCCATGTGGGGATGCTGAGAACTTTTTCAATACTGATTGTATTACTGTCGTCTGAAAATCATGTAACATTTTTTCTTTCCAATGACTGTGGCTACTAGCTACAAATTTTCTCTTTTTTATCAATTCACTATCCAACACTTTTTTTTTTTTTTTGCTTTTTTTTTTTTTTTAATTTTCCAAAAGCAAAAGACAATAAACAAGACGCATGTACAGGAAAACAAAAACATAGTTTCAGAAACAGTTACATATAGTTATTAGACACTTAGTAGGCAATGGACAAATGAGGGCACATCTCTATTATGTAATAATAGAAACTATTACCAAATGGCATAACATAACATTTTCTTCTCTTTTTTTTATAGGTGAGCCTATGAATGGACAATTTCATTTTGCAATCTATCCAACACTTTTTAAAATTTTTGTTTTCCAAGTTACCATTATTCATTGATTTTTCTGCCTCGGTTGCTAATTCACTTCAACCTTATTCACTAAGTCTTTCAATCTTTTTTCCCTCTGGCTATAAACAAGCCATTTTTGCTGCAATCCGACAAACAAGTAGTGAACATGTTTCACTCATAAAGTGTTCTGCGTTCATAATCAGTTTGTTCATTTAAGTGTGTACAATTGCCTTTCTGGCTTCTTTCTTTTTTTTTTTTTTTTTTTCCTTTTTTGTACTCCCAGTTCTTATAGAATAGGGAGTACTTTAGAATGGGAACGAAGAAATGCTGTGTGTGTGTCTGTCTGTGTGTCCATGGTCAAAATGTGTTCCACTCGCTCCAGACAAAACTACTGGGCTGATCTTTCTGGAAATTTGTAGGTATGTTGATTATGGGCCACGGATGATGCCCGATGTTTTAGTTTACCGCTATAGCCGTTACTAACGGCTGTAACGGTTTTTCTTCTTAATGGAATATCTCAGAAAGTACTTGGCCAATTTATAAGCGGTTTGGATGATCTTGTGACAAATCGGAGCCTCTGTCCACATGTAAGTGATGTAATGCTGAAAATGGATTGAACAACCGTTAAAAACCGTTATTCTGCTGTTATTTCTTATATATAGATGGATTTTAATGAAATTTGGTATATAGAAAGGTTATCACACACAAATAGCAGTTCTATACAGTGTTTCAAAATTTGACCGTTAAAAACCGTTATTCTTGACATATTGTCCGATTTGGATGAAATTTGGTATGTACACAGGCTTTAGGCCAGTGAGGACTAAAATACCGGTTTCAAAAGTGTATATCGGTTATATAACCGTTAAAACTGTTATTTTGCCGTTATTTCTTATCTCACAAAGCACTTGGCCGATTTATAAGTGGTTTGGAAAACTGGGAGTCCGTTTATATGCTTCGCATCTTGTTTTTTTAAATGTTGTTTTTTCATTAACATGACCATGGAATTGAGGATTTTGTGCAGATTAGCTGCCATCTTTTGCTAGGCCTTTTTGCAGAACTTTAATGATGACAATACATGTTGTTGACTGTTCAGCTGAAGGACGTTTCATGCTCGATCCAAAGGTATAGACTATTATAGACAGAAAAGAATCAATAATTTAATCGTTCACCAGTTAAGTTCTGTTGCACGCATATGAGATGTCATACACAATCTGATAATAGATAAAATTGATCAATCATCATGCATTTTTGGTTGATCTGTTGATTATAGTTTATACAGACACAGATCCCCCCCCCCCCCCCCCCCCCCCATCCCATTATTTTTCTATTTTTATTTCAGTCTGGTTGCATGCCTATCTTATAAATTTATAAATAACATTATATTCAATCCACACTAAAGAAAAGGTCTTTCAATTTAAGGTCTTCATCTAGGAGTTTTTTAAAGCTGTTGATGTCAGGTGCATATTTGGTGTTAGTAGGCAGTGCATTCCAATAATTAGCAATTCTGAAAGCAAAACAAGACTTTCTTTTGTTAGTATGGCAATGTCTGATAAAAATCTTGCCTTCATTATTTCTCGCGCAACCCACTTCTGAGAATTTGAAAAGCGCATGCACATTAACATCATCATATTTATGGAATATTTTTAAAAATTGGATTAAGTCTCCTCTGATCCTCCTTCCTTTCAGTGAGTGTAATTGGAGATAATGTAATCTTTCTTTATAGTTTAAATTACTACACTCTTTCAGGATTTTAGTAGCTCGCCTTTGTACATTTTCTATCACTTTTGACTGTCTCTTGAGATGGGGACTCCAAATTACATTAGCATATATTCGAGATGGGGCCTAACAAATGCTTTAAATAACTTGACAAATGTCTCCTTTTCTAGAAAGGTAAAAGTTCTCCTGATGAGTCCCATCATCTGATTTGCTTTGTTCACAACTCTCTGGATGTTGTGAGGATCAAAGGATAGATCTTTATCAAAGGTTACTCCCAGATCTGTTTCTTCATCACATGTATTTATTTTCTGTAATTTGTCGTTCACAATCATAGTATATATATTCAAACTGTTTATTCTTTTTGCCAATGTGCATCACCTTACATTTTGCTACATTGAAGTAAAGGTTCCATTCATCTGACCATTCTTGTAGCTTGTTTATATCCTGTCATCTGCAAATATTTTGCATGTGGTTTGAGTCATGTCCGGTAAATCATTAATGAACACAGTGAATAATATGGGCCCTAGGATACTACCCTGTGGAACTCCACTTAGGACCTCAGATGTCTTGGATCTCTCTTCTCCCACTCTCACTAATTGTGACCTTCCTTTAAGAAAACCTCTGATCCAGTTTAGAACATTACCATTTACTCCATATGCTTTTAGTTTAGTTAGCAGCCTTTCATGGGGGACAGAATCAAATGCCTTTCTAAAGTCCAAGTGGCTCCCCATTATCTACCAGTTCTGTTAGGTTGTCGATTACTTCTAGTAATTGTGTGACACATGATCTCTTTCTCCTGCAACTACCATATCCCTTACAAAGCTCTCTAAAATCTTACATGCAATACAAGTCAAGCTCACTGGCCTATAATTACCTGGGTCTGTTCTGGAACCTTTTTTAAAGTATAGCTGTGACCTCTGCAGTCTTCCAATCTCTAGGCAAGGACCCTGTTTCTAAGGATTTGTTAAATATATTACATAGTGGACTAGCTATCTCATCACTTCTTTTAACACTCGCGGTGGAATGAGATTGGGACCTTGAGACTTGTTAGGGTTTAACTCTTTCAGTTTGCTTTTAACTGCATGTGTGGTTACCCTGGGCCTTACATCACATATAGATACACCATCAGATCGGGAATACTCTCGTAAGTTTGGAATGCTACGTAGGTCCTCACGTGTAAAAACGCTAGAGAAGAAGTCGTTTAGCGTTTCTGCTTTTTCTTTATCGTTATCTACCAAACTTCCATCTTTCCTTTTCAATGTGCCTATTCCAGTGTTTATTTTTATCTTTTCTTTAACATATTTCCAGAACGTTTTGGGGTTACTTTTACTTTCTTTACCTATTTCTCTTTCATAATTTTTACGGCTTCTCTTAACAAGTCTGTTGCTTAAATTCCTTATTTTAATATATCTTAGGTAATCCTGTCCTGATTTGGTGCACAAGTATCTTCTGAACATCTTATATTTCTTTTTGATTGTTTTAAATGCTTATCCATCCATCCGTATCAGCTTCATGTTTTTCACCGAACCTATTTTCACTTTTGGAATGCACTCTTCCATACCTGTTGTTAGTACTCCTTTGAGGTGGTTCCAACTATCTTCTACATTCATTTGGTCCATAGTTGTCCAATCGTGGTTTCTTATAATGCTTCTCAGTTGGTTATAAATAATTTCCTTTGTTTAGATTGAAAGTATATCTTGCCTTTGGTTTTATGTTGTAGTTTGTTAGTACATAAAATTCAAAAGACAATATATCATGGTCACTTTTTCCAACTGGATCCTGGTGTGTAATATCTGAAATAAGATTATCCTCATTCACTAATATCCAATAAACAGTAAACAAGTTGGGTATTTTTTGCTCCCATAAGGAAACCTAACACAGAGTAACTTTTATCCAAGACTGGCACAGCCTTTTAAACTTGAATAAAGTCAGACAAATACATAGATGAACAATCTAACAGTGGGGGAAAAAACAAGCGCAGGCCAACAACTGAACTATCTTAAAATGTAGGGGACAATCTTTGAGCCTACGCTTGAGGATCCACCCAAAGATGCAAGGGAGATCAAAAGACAAACACACAGACGGACAGAAACAAATACAAATAACCTCAATTTAATCAAAACAAAATCGGAAATGAAATGAGGCAGGGAACAGTAAACGATAAACAGTAAACAAGTTGGGTATTCTTTGCTCCCATAAGGAAACCTTACACAGAGTAACTTTTATTGGCTGTGCCAGTCTTGAATAAAAGTTACTCTGTGTTAGGTTTCCTTATGGGAGCAAAAAATACCCAACTTGTTTACTGTTTATCGTTTACTGTTCCCTGCCTCATTTCATTTCCGATTTCACTAATATCCAGTCATCCAAAGTTGGATTCTGTCCTGGTCTCCTCCTTGTTGGTTTGTTAACTTTCTGCATCAAGTATGCATCATTGATTTTTTCCACAATTTGCTCACCTTTCTCCCCTGACCACTTTCCATCCCATCTGACAAAGGGGTAATTAAAATCACCCATAATCAATACTTTGTCAAATTTTAACATTATTGTCAAATTTTAACAGCATGCGCTTGGAGGAAGACGTGTTCAGCGAGCCTCTCCCGATAATTTTCAAAATTTTATTGTTTTGGATTGAATATTAGCAGGGGGAGTGCAAGATTGCAGTAAAATTGACTGCAATTAGATTGTGCTGATACACAAGGAGATTTTTCTCTTCAGTTTCTTTCCTCCAGCACCTTGCACAGACTTGTTTTTCAACTTGCTCAGTGCGATGATAGTGCTACTCAGCTGATTGATGTGTTGATTGAACAGGGAGTACTCACTGTGAAAAGTGCACCTTTCTGACTTGTTTTACTCTCTCTTGTAAAAATATTTTTAATACGGAGCACGCAAAGGTAACATTTTCCCTTATATTGGTGGTTCACTAACGTTTATATGTTGATATGTTGTAAAAACGTGTATTGCATGTCACTCTGGATTTCATCATGACAAACGATCGCTCTCCCAAAATCAAAGGCAAAGGTGCCAATTCGAATGTAGGGGCCCACAAGACCGGCAAAGGCAAGCAGTCGTCCTCAAAGGACAAAAGCTTCCACGCAACACTAGGATCATGGCAATGCATATACTGTGAAGAGCCATGCGAGGACAATGTGACAAACAAAAAACGGAGATCCATCGAGTGCTTCACATGCAAAAGGTATGGCCACCAGGAATGTGCACAGCTCAGCGACTCTCTATTTGACTCCCTAAGTGAAAGTCCCTATTTACAGTGGACTTGTCACCCCTGCACAGAGGGAAACTGTGAAAAACAAACAAGAACAGAAGCAAAGCTAGACATGCTGATACAGTTGGTCTCTTCACTGACAGCCAGACTAGACACCCTTGAAAAAAGGCAAACTGGTACTGAAAATCTTGAGGAGAAAATAGAAGAGATGGTGGACAAAAGGCTGGCTGAAGTTCTGGAAGAAAAGGAAGAGGAGAAAAGGAAAAAGAACATTATCATAGTCAACCTAAGTGAAAGCAAGAAGGCAGACACAATGGAGAGAAAAGAAGATGAGATGAAAAAAGTGAAGGAGCTGGTGGACAAGATTGTCCCGATCCAGAAAACAGACCTGTGCAACCCGGTTAGACTGGGAAAAGAGGGAGGAAACAAACCAAGACCCCTCAAGTTGACTGTCAGATCAGAAGATCTGAAAAAGGACATCATAACCAAAGCAAAAAATCTGAACAAGGACATCTCTGATCCCAAAAAGAGAATCTACATCAACCACGATAAAACAGCCAAAGAGCAGGAGAGAGAGAGAGAATTGAGGGAAGAGAGAAAGGAAAGGATGAAAAATGGAGAAACAGGTCTGTTCATCCAATACCGAAAAGGGCAAGCAGTCCTCGTGAAAAAGGAAGGTGAGCGATCTGAGAATGACAAGGCAATACCAGATAACCACTGACAATCAAGATCTAGGCCTAGCAATGTACAGAGACCAGTTTCTTTTAATGTAAATACTTGTAAATCTAGTGTAAATAAGTCTGGTAAAAATTCTTTTAATGGTGTGACCTTTTTATACAGTAATGTGGATGCTTTTAGAAACAAAAAAGATGAATTTATGATAAGGTTAGAACAGTATAAGCCAGATATCATTGCCCTGACTGAGATTTGGCCGAAGAATACCAAAAATAAATGTGAAAAGGAAATGTTTATACCAAATTATGATGTTTTTATAAATAAGGATAATAAAAGGGGGGTAGCCCTATATTTAAACAAACATCTTAAAGCTTTTGAGTGTGATATTTTTTATTCTGTTGGGTTTGAAGAAAGTGTATGGTGTCAGTTCCGAAGCGAAAATGGAGAGAAAATCTTAATTGGGTGCATATATTGAAGCGGTAGCTCAGGAAATGACAATAAAAACAAGTTATTTCAAATTCTGAAATCTAAAGAACTTCATGGTTTTGATAAGGTATGCATTGTGGGGGACTTCAACTTTCCTTCTATCTGGTGGGATGGTCAGTGGGAAGGCGAGGAAAACGATGAATTTGTAGAATGTATCCGAGATTCATTTCTGATTCAGAAGGTAGAGAATCCAACTAGACACAGACAAGGAGAAACGCCTAATATACTAGATCTGATACTGGTAAATGACAGCCAATGGATCTCAGAGATTGAACACGTTGCCTCACTTGGGAAAAGCGATCACATATACTTTTATTTCAACTCTACAGTAATACCGGAAAACAAAGAGAAAACAATAAGTATAGATTCAATTTGAATAAAGGGAACTATAACAGGCTGAGAGAGATGATCGGTGATGTTGAATGGGAGAAGGTGGAAAATAAAAATATAAATGATGAATGGTCCTTCATTAAGGAGAAAGTACTGAATGCTATGGATAACTGTATTCCCAAAGTAAAACAAAAACAAAACAAGAGAACTAAACCAATTTGGATGACGCTTAAAATACTTAGGAAAATAAAAAGAAAATATAAGTATTTTAAACAATATTTAAAGAGAAAAACTAGTCTATCATACAAAAAATATATTAAAGCCAGGAATAAATGTAATAAAGAAATTAAAAGGACTCGTAAAAAACACGAAAGAAATGTAGCCTATGGAGCCAAGGAAAACCCCAAAAGCTTTTGGAAGTACGTTCAGCAACAAACTAAAATGAATACAGGTGTACAAGTTCTAAAGAACACTGATGGATCATTGTCAAATACAGATGAACTTAAGGCAAATACCTTAAACACATTCTTTTCCAGTGTCTTTACCAGAGAGGACACATCCACTGTACCTAATATAGACGAATGTTCAAAATCCGGAGGGGCTGCTGTTACTGACATTGTGATAACTCCATTAGCTGTAGAGAACCTACTCAAGGACTGACCCAAATAAGGCTCAAGGACCTGATGGCATTCCCCCCAGGGTCTTAAAGGAAATATGTAAAGAAATATCAAAACCACTTTGTCACTTATTTAATAGAACTTTAGAAGAAGGAGTCTTACCAGAAGACTGGAAAACTGCAGACGTTACAGCTATTTTTAAAAAGGGATCAAAAAATGAGCCTGGAAATTATAGACCTGTTAGTCTGACCTGTGTGGTGTGTAAAGTTCTAGAAACTATAATAAGAGACTGTATTGTCAATCATTTTCAGGACAATGATCTGTATTCAGATTGTCAACACGGGTTTAGAAAAAAAAAGGTCTTGTATGACACAGCTCCTTTTAACAATGGAAGATTTTACAGAATATATTGAGCAAAAAGCATCACTTGATGTTGTCTACTTGGACTTTAGAAAAGCTTTCGACACTGTACCACATTGTAGGCTTCTGGAGAAGTTGAAAGGGTATGGGATTACAGGCAATGTACTGAATTGGATCCAGGCTTTTTTGTCTGGACGAACACAAAAAGTAAGGATAAATGACGTCACTTCACAAAGATTAGATGTACTAAGTGGTATACCTCAAGGCAGTATCCTAGGACCCATACTTTTCACTATATTCATTAACGATCTTCCAGAATCTGTCCAAAGCAATTGTAAGATTTTTGCTGATGACACAAAACTGTATGGAAACTCTACCAATCATACAGAAATACAAAGGGATATATACTCATTACAAGAATGGTCTAATGAATGGAACTTACATTTCAACGTATCCAAATGTAGTGTTATGCACTATGGTAAAACAAACCCAAATCATAAATATTATATGAAGGTAAATGGACAAGAAAATGAAATAAATGAGTGTGAGGAAGAAAAAGATATTGGTGTTATTTTTGACCCACTACTTTCTTTCGATGTTCATATCAATAAAATCATCAATAAAGCAAACCAAATGATAGGACTAATAAAGAGAACTTTCACATACTTGAATAAAGATATATTATTGAAATTGTACAAAAGTCTGGTACGGCCACACTTAGAATATGGAAATATGATATGGTATCCCTTGCTCAAAAGGCAGTCAAAGGCAGTGGAGAAAGTACAAAGAAGGGCTACAAAGCTACTACGGGAATGCAAAAATATGAATATGAACAACGGTTAAGATACTTAAACTTACATTCCTTAAAAGGTAGACGTATCCGCGGTGATCTGATCGAAGTCTATAAAATATTCAACGGTATGGTGGATGTACAAATAGAGCATTTTTTCAAACTTTATACTGATAGTGTTACAAGGAAGCCAGATGGGAAAATCTTCATTGAACACTGTCAGACTAATAAACGTAAAATGGTTTTTGGAAAAAGAATAACACATCTTTGGAATGATCTACCAACTAACACCAAGTTTGCACAGTCTACTAACTCATTTAAAAATCTCCTTGATGCGGATCATAAATTCACTAAATTGTTATTTGAATTTGATTAACAAACCAAAATGAGCATACGCAACAAACCAATTCAGAATACTAAACAATATATATATATGGATGGGGATTCAAGAAAGGCCACGAGGCCTAGGCTACGTATATCAGCCTGTCCCCTTACTACTACTACTACTACATTATATCAGATTTTAACAGGTCACAACATTTTTTTCATCATTAGCTTCAGAACTCTCATTAGGATTTCTATAGATGCAGCCACAGTTTCAGTCACAGTGTGTGTAACGTACATGTACGTATACATGTGTTAATGTGTGGTTTTCGTTTATAGTGTTATTTCAGCCCAGGAGACCACGCAGGGCCCTTTGGCAAGTTTCAGTGGTCGTGAAACTTGCCAAAGGGCCCTGCGTGGTCTCCTGACCTCAAATAACACTATAATCGAAAACCACACATTAACACACATGTACGTTACACACACTGTGACTGACAGCGACATACTGGCACAGCACTTACTTCACTGTGTCGTCAGTGTCTATAGTTAGTGTAAGTACTGAACATAAAATCTGGAAATAGTTGAATATACCTGTAGTATCACAGATTTCACAAGTGCGTTCACCGAAGGGGTAAACAGTTGTGTAGTTCCCTGAAAACACCAAAGGACGATTCCGCCCTTGCTAAAAATGGTGAAAAAGTCTAACATATTGCTAATTTGCGTCTTCGTTCTCACGCCGTCTTTTATCTGTTTCAAAACCGGAAGTTGGAACGAGGGAGTGGTCCGTTCGAGTAAATTCCCTTGCTTTTCATCCCGTCGACGGTATTTTTGTCTCTTAGTAACCTTTGAATATAAAATTACGTGGCCTAGGCATAATTTGGATTAAAACTGACAAGGAGCGCAGCGATAGTATAGACTTTCAAGGAAGTATGTCAACAAGAAGACCAATGATTTAGTTGTCAGTGGCAAAAAGAGCGAGGCTGAAATTTCACGTTGGCGGATGTCTTCCGAAACGGCAGGAAACATGAACACGATTGCACTGTGAATGACATACACAATGATCGAACAAACTAGTAAAAAAAAAATAAAAAAAAAGTGTAGGCTAACAATTTCAGACATTACAATAATGACCTGGCAAAGATTAAGAACGAAAGAAATTGACAGAAGAAAAAGAAGGTGGGGAGGGGGTGAGAGGAAGGAAACGAGAACAAAAAAAAAAAAAAAAAAAAAAAATCAGGCGTCAGATTATAAATGTAAAACCCTATACTAGCAGCATATGGGGACCATTGTAGTCCATCATGAAAACAGAACCATTCATATCGCCTGCTCAGAGGCCTTGGGTCAATTGATTCGGCCTCATCGAGAGACATGGATGATTGTGTCAATGCTTCTTTGGCGTCATATGGAAGTATACCACGGTCTGTAATTCTGTTATATTTACGCCACCAGGGCTTCAAAAAAAGAATCTATGTCAGCACAAAGCAGCCATTGAAGGATTAAAAAAAAAAAAAAAAAAAAACGAAGAAGAAAGTACTGTAAGAAAATAGCCGCTGAAGAATTTAAATCATTGTGTAAAAAGCCTTAACGGGGGAGGGGGGGGGGGGGGGGGTTGAGCCTATGCTTCAGGATCCATTTAAAATGCAAAGGAGGTCTCAGAGTGTCAACAGTCAAAGTGGTCAGTTCTAGTCATTTCATAACTCAAGCTTGTAGGTCACGTAAGTGCCAACAGTGGATAAGAACTGTGCAGAAAAGTCTTTACATGAATCCAAGAGACGCAATCTTCCATTGATTGACTACGTGGATCTAAGGGATGCAATCTTCCACTGACTGACCAAACAATATGTTGAACCAATCAGTAGTAGGGAAAACAAGCGCAGGCTAACAATTCCTTCGTCATTACGAGAATGGATTGACAAAGATTAAGAAAGAAAGAAGAAAAAGAAAAAAATGGGAGGGTATGAGAGAAAGAAAATGGGAGTGAAAGTTAAGGCATTAGATCATACACGTAAAATCCTTCATTGGCACCATATGGGGACCATATACATAGTCCATTCTGAAAGCAGAACCGTTCATGTTGCCTACTTAGAGGCCTTTCGTCCACTGCTTCAGATTCATCAGTGAGGCAAGGCCGACTGTTTCAGTGCTCCTGTAACGTCTAATTTAGATACACCTCAATGTTCTCACCAGTCAGTCAGTCAGTCATTCCCCTGACCGCTGGGGTCATTGTGGGGGACGTGATGAGGCAGCCGCCGTTCCTCTCCAGGCTCTTCTGTTGGTACCTGTCGTGAGGAGATCTGGCATGGTCATTTTGGATGTTCTCACCAGTCAGTCAGTCAGTCATTCCCCTGACCGCTGGGGTCGTTGGAGGGACGTGATGAGGCAGCCGCCGTTTCTCTCCAGGCTCTTCTGTTTGTAGCTGTCGTGGGGAGATCTGGCATGGTCATTTTGGACGTTCTCACCACACGGGTTCAAAACCGGAACCCAACAGCAAGTGTGAAAGAGAAGCTGAACAAGGCCTCGTCGAAGAACACGGTGGCACTGGGAGGTTTTCAAGGCAGGAAGGGCGAATCAGAAAGGGGAGAGAGGGGTGCGGCGAGTGGGGAACAGGGGAGGGCGCTTTAAATATTAGACTATTTTAAAAAAAAAATATATATATATATATATACACACATGTGTGTAAGTGCATTATATGAGTGTGTGTGTGAGCGCGTGTGTGCGTGCATGCGCGCGTGCGCGCGCCCGTGTGTATATGTGTGAGAGAAAGAGATTGAGAGCATGTGTGAGTGTGTGTGTGTGTGTGTGTGTGTGCGCGCGCACACACGCGCGGACACAAATACATGAAAGTTGCCTATTAACGACCAAACAATAATTATAAACTGATAAATCAATTACAACAAATGAATAATAACAGAACTCGATATAGCCTTTGCTATATCAATCATTTTGGGGCTGTAAAGTATTTCATGTAA
>CM065743.1:19887148-19909648 GCA_033310375.1 Conus canariensis
GTCGCTCAAAATATACATTTAAAAAAGCACTAAAAATGCATTTGGTAGAAACTCTGCGCATCAATTGAAGTCATTTCTTTTAATTCAATCCCCTTATCCCCATCTCTCTCTCTCTCTCTCTCTCTCTCTCTCTCTCTCTCTGTGCTTGAACTTGAAGTTCCAACAATAGTTTCATTATTGTTTCGGATTTCATATGAGAGTTATGTACTTGCATGAAAGAAATTGTGTGTTTTAAAAATGTTTTTTGAGCTTGTAGTTATATGTTCAATTAGTTTCTTTCTTGTTTATGAGGGCAGGATGTAAAAAAAAGCTGGAAAGCTTATTCTTTAACCCTCAATAAAGATAATTTTTGACTGATTGATTGACTGATTCACACACACACACACACACACACACACACACACACACACACCACACACACACACACACACACACACACACACAAATCAGATGTGTAATTCAAGCATGTGCTCAGAGGGCCTTTCCTCCCTTCCTGCTCCTCCCCCTGAACTGAACCATCTTCAGCATACAGTTTTCCAGCCTTCGTAGACAGATACTTTCTCTTGAAAAAAAAGGAAATTGCTTGTCAGTCTAAGTTTACGACCATTTCTAGGAAATTCCAAATGGACCAATAATTGAAATAAAAGGATTTTTTTAAGCCAGTGGCGATCGATTACAAGAAGAAGAAAGAGCGAGAAGATGAACCGAAAACGAGGATGCTTTGAAGATGTCGCAAGGGAAGCAACTTCCCCACCACTTTGCATTTACGTGTAAATCTAGATCTTGTTATCATGGATATATCACTGAAGGAGAGAGAGAGAGAGAGAGAGAGAGAGAGAGAGAGAGAGAGAGAGAGAGAGAGAGAGAGAGAGAGAGAGATCATTTACTCAGAGATACGAGGCTGAAAGTGAGCTAGTGTGAGGTTGATAGGGCAGTGTGAGATGTTAGAGACACTTCTTCATACACGTTCAGAAACATATCAGACAGAGGATAGGACGTGGCAGAATATAATCTAACATTCTTTCAATAAACAGGCTCTTAGAATTTACACATGTATTTATTTTGACTACAATTATAAAAGACATTCCCAGGAATTCTTACGTTCAACTAAGACCTTCTCTGTTTAAGACAAATTAAAAATGGATACACAAAAACACAGAAGTCACATACCTTAACACCATGATCACTGTGGCCAGGCCCGAAGGCCGAGAGGCCCAGCAACACCTTGACTCAACTAGAGGATGCCAGGGAGGGGAGAGAGTGAGAGTAATCTTCTTTCTACACATGAATCGGACCCTGCCACGTGTGCCCCAGTGAGTCACTGTAAATGCCTTTTCCTGTGAATATCCTGTCTCGTGGAATACGGAGCTAACAGATGTCCAGAAAAATTGAATTTTGGTCTTAACATTTGACGGAAAGAATCATGCAGGTTTGGGCCAGCCTGACAGAAAGTTCATCAAGGTGATATAAAAAGGATAGGCCTGTTTCGCTTGACACGTCTTTGAACATAAACGGTCGCCCGAAATACCCTTTTATATATTCCCATTTGAGGGTAAAAAAAAAAAAAAAAAAAGCCGGGGTGGGGGGAGGGTAGGATGGAGAGGAGAGTGGTGGATGGGGAAGGGGGGGGGAGGGAGTAGGCAAGAGAGGGGATGAAGGTGGGGGTGGGGGTGGTTAGGACGCTATCAGTTGGACAAATAGTGCTTAATTTGATTCGGTAAATGGGCTCCACTGCATCTAAAACCATCTCGTAAGTTTTACTTATGGCAATCGAGTTTAATACAAACGGCTTTGGTCATTTTTTTTTTTTTTTTTTTTTTTTTTTGTCTTCACAATCCCCGCCGTTATTTTATTTATTTTTTTTTTTTGTCTTATGTTTTGTTTTTTCTTTCCTTTTTTTTTTCTTTTTGTTGTTGTTGTTGTTGTTGTTGTTGTAAAGGCGGTCTTTTTTAACTCCCCTCTCTCTCTCTCTCTCTCTCTCTCTCTCTCTCTCTCTCTCTCTCTCTCTCTCTCTTACACACCTATTTGTTTGAATTTCTACAATGGACATTTGCGGCCAACGTTTAGTGTCATTTTGTGGTATAAGAGAGTTTGGGTTTCTGTTTGTCCTAATGTGTGGTGCACTGACTCTTTCATCCCGTTTGACTGTTACACTCCTGTCTCCCTGCCTTGTTCGCTCGCTCTCGTATAGTGATGTATGTGTTCTCTATAGACATGTGCGACAGGCATGTGCTTTACATTTTAGAGGTTGATGCAAAAAAAAAAAAAAGTCAGGATTTCTGTGTGACCTACTGTATGGGGCACTGATTCACTCATACCATATAAGGTGTAGGTATGTGACTGCATGCATGATCGTGTACACAAGGTAAGAGTGTGGATAGACAATACATGTAAAACACACAAAAAAATGCTAACATAGGTAACAATAACTAACTAACTAACTAACTGACTAACTAAATAACTAGAAACATTTTAAAAAATGGTTTTCAGATTTCCGAAAATTACATTTGTTCCATTAATGAATGAAAATAACTGGGAACGTATATTATTATTGCTCAGAAACAGCCAAGCAATTCTTCTCTAAATTGGTGCCATCCGCACATAGGCCATTTCTTTTTTTCCCTTTCCCCTCCGTTCCAACCCCTTCACCACCACCACCCGTCCCTCCACCACCACCCCCCACCACCGTGTCTCTCTCTCTCCTCTCTCTCTCTCTCTCTCTCTCTCTCTCTCTCTCTCCCTCTCTCGCTCTCTTTCAGGTAGTTCTGAGGCGGCGTACATGGAACTTAGGCTTACCTGTCATCCAGCTGACGATCAGTCCAGACATCACTGTCACCACAATGCCCAGACCACTAAACCACAGGTAGGACAGGCCATACAGATTCTGCACACCCTCGCTGAAACATCAGTCCAGACATCACTGTCACCACAATGCCCAGACCACTAAACCACAGGTAGGACAGGCCATACAGATTCTGCACACCCTCGCTGAAACATCAGTCCAGACATCACTGTCACCACAATGCCCAGACCACTAAACCACAGGTAGGACAGGCCATACAGATTCTGCACACCCTCGCTGAGACATCAGTCCAGACATCACTGTCACCACAATGCCCAGACCACTAAACCACAGGTAGGACAGGCCATACAGATTCTGCACACCCTCGCTGAAACATCAGTCCAGACATCACTGTCACCACAATGCCCAGACCACTAAACCACAGGTAGGACAGGCCATACAGATTCTGCACACCCTCGCTGAAACATCAGTCCAGACATCACTGTCACCACAATGCCCAGACCACTAAACCACAGGTAGGACAGGCCATACAGATTCTGCATACCCTCGCTGAAACGTACAGCACGGCTTTCATCACCTTCATTCATGGGTCTTGACACCCCGAGACACAATTATCACACATTCTAATTACACTTAAATGTACAATTACATAATTATGAAGATCGGAGTTTGGGCAGGGACGAACCCACTGCATGTTGATGTGGATCTGGCTCAAATGAGGAAGACAGGATCCGTTTGATGTTGACAGTGGTCGGCGGTCTCCCTAGTGCCCGTCTGGTTGAAGTAGGTGACGGGGCCATTTGAGTCTAGTGCCCGTCTGGTTGAAATAGGCGACAAAGCCATTTGAGTCTAGTGCCCGTCTGGTTGAAGTAGTGACGGAGCCTATTTGAGTCTAGTGCCCATCTGGTTGAAGTAGGCAACGGAGCCATTTGAGTCTAGTGCCTGTCTGGTTGAAGTAGGTGACGGAGCCATTTGAGTCTAGTGCCTGTCTGGTTGAAGTAGGCGACGGAGCCATTTGAGTCTACAGGAATGACAGTGGTCTCCCTAGTGCCCGTCTGGTTGAAGTAGGCGACGGAGCCATTTGAGTCTATAGGAATGACAGTGGTCTGCGGTCTGCCTAGTGCCCGTCTGGTTGAAGTAGGCGACGGAGCCATTTGAGTCTAGTGCCCGTCTGGTTGAAGTAGGCGACGGAGCCATTTGAGTCTATAGGAATGACAGTGGTCTGCGGTCTGCCTAGTGCCCGTCTGGTTGAAGTAGGCGACGGAGCCATTTGAGTCTAGTGCCCGTCTGGTTGAAGTAGGCGACGGAGCCATTTGAGTCTATAGGAATGACAGTGGTCTGCGGTCTGCCTAGTGCCCGTCTGGTTGAAGTAGGCGACGGAGCCATTTGAGTCTAGTGCCCGTCTGGTTGAAGTAGGCGACGGAGCCATTTGAGTCTATAGGAATGACAGTGGTCTGCGGTCTGCCTAGTGCCCGTCTGGTTGAAGTAGGCGACGGAGCCATTTGAGTCTAGTGCCCGTCTGGTTGAAGTAGGCAACGGAGCCATTTGAGTCTACAGGAATGCGAAAAATAGAAAGTATGTTTGAGGGATCTGATGTCCCTCTCCTCCCTCCGAAAAAAAGCTCTTTTTTTTTTCAAAACTTGATAAGGAACCTCTCCCCGCCCACCTGTCTGTCTGTCTGTCTGTCTGTCTCTGTCTCTGTCTCTCTCTGTCTGTCTCTGTCTCTCTCTCTCTCTCTCTCTCTCCTCCCCTCTCTCTCTCTCTCTCTCTCTCTCTCCCTCCCTCCTCCCTCTCTCTCTCTCTCTCTCTCTCTCTCTCTCTCTCTCTCTCTCCTAACTGTACATGTTTTCTGTCTGTCTATCTGTCTATAGACTATCCAGGGATGCATTATTTGGTAGCAGAAGGAGAGGAGGTGCAAGTGTGTGTGTGTGTGTGTGTGTGTGTGTGTGTGTGTGTGAGTGTGAGTTTGTGTGTGTGTGTGTGTGTGTGTGTGTGTGTGTGTGTGTGTGGTGTGTGTGTGTGGCGTGCGTGCGTGCGTATGTGCGTGCGTGCAAGTGTGTGTAGGTGTGTGTGTGTGTGCGCGCGCACGCGCTCTGCGTGCGTGTGTATGCGTGCGCGCGTGCGTGCGTGCGTACGTGCGTACTTGCGTGAATACGTGCTTGCGTGCATGTGTGTGTGTGTGTGTGTGTGTGTGTGTGTGTGTGTGTGTGTGTGCGCGCGCGCACGCGCGCTGCGTGCGTGTATGTGTGTGTATGTGCGTGCGTGCGTGCGTGCGTACGTGCGTGAATAAGTGTTTGTGTGCAAGTGTGTGTGTGTGTGTGTGTGTGTGTGTGTGTGTGTGTGTGTGTGTGTGTGTGTGTGTGGTGTACTGACCCAAACAACTGGTAAGCGAAGAGGAGTGAATATGAGATGAGAATTTTTTTCCCAGCAGTTTCTATGTCTATTGATTGTACCATACACAAACTGGCAAGAATGTCGTGACGGCCACCTGCACACCTCTCTATCCTCGGTCCTGCACGACAGGCTAGAGGTTTTAGGCAAACTATGCCACGTCTGAACTTTTTTTTAATTGTTGTTTTACAGTTTCCCTTGCCGAGGACGTGCTCGGAGAACTGGAAGTGGGTTCACCTCTTTCACTGTCTGTCCATATAGTTCACGTCCGGAAGTTGTCTGAGAATATCGACCAGGATTTGCTTCACCTGAGCTGACTTCTGTTGCGTATGCTTTGATGCTTTCTCCAATCTGGTGGTGAGTTCTTGTGGGGGAGGGGGGGGGAGTTCTGCTCTGCTGCCTCCCAAGAGGCAGTAAAACTTAAACAAACAAACAAACAAACAAACTAGTCGGCGGGATAAGGGAAGAAGGCCTCTGTGTGTGTGTGTGTGTGTGTGTGTGTGTGTGTGTGTGTGTGTGTGTGTGTGTGTGTGTGTGTGCGTGTGGGAGGGGGGGGGGGGGGGGGGGAGAGAGAGAGAGAGCGAGAGAGAGAGAACTCTGAACTCTGAAATTTTTAATTGGAAGGCCACCGACCTAGAGAGAGAGAGAGAGAAGAGAGAGAGAGAGAGAGAGAGAGAGAGAGAGAGAGAGAGAGAGAGAGAGAGAGAGAGAGAGAGAGAGAAGAGACACGTATCATTCCATTTCTATACGTCTGCTTAACGCAATGTGAAAGTTGTTGTTGCACTATAGCCCAAAACAGCCAGAAGAGAAAATCACAAACAGAATCAGTTCGTTAGCGACATTATTTGGGAATACTGTCGTCTTCGCTGTTACCTCTCTGACGAGCACGGTGATTGAAAGTTGGGTGACCATTTCGGTGCTGATTTACAACCGATTCCTTGCAAGGAAATGGCAGGAGAAAAAATAATTGAAGAAAAAGATACACCTGAAGGTGGAGGGTGGAACCCAGACAAGTACTGTCTTCAACTGCTAGAAGAAAAAGAAGAGCTGGGAGCAATCCTGCGCTGTGTTCACATAGGGTGCAGGCACGCACAGGGCATTCCTTTAAGACATCAAGGGACGTACTTGCTCCCTGGCAGATGCCATTGTGTAATGGCCACTGGATGAGGCACGACAGAACCACCCACGGGAGCGTTCCCATGGGTGTAGCAGCCCCTATTTCATGGCTGCAGAGCTCACCAATGGTGGGAGAGAAGAAACCTGAAGGAATTAGAAGCGCTTTTGGTTGAGCGCAGACCTTCGCCTAAATCGAGCGGATCCTGGATCTGCACTTTGAGTCAGGATCCGCACCACACTTTAATGGGCTCTTGCTTGGGCCAGGTTCCACCTTCTCTTCCAATTGGTCTGGTAGTTTCTGCGTAAGCTTGTTGACAGACAGACAGACAGACAAACAGAGGCAGATCAAACCTTGATGTAAACCAGAGGGCGCACTGGAGAGCGTACATCGCCGTGGTCGATTGAGGTTTGACTCCTCCCTTACAGTAAGCTCATGAGTGAAAAGAGAAATATTTTCTGCCAGGGGAAGTAATAACACGTACGGAATGAAAGAGTTACTTTCCGTGCTTTTTTTTTTTTTTTTTTTAAAGAATATGCAAGTCAGAAATGCCAAACCTTCTGTAAACATTAGAAACTTTCAATATTCCATGAGAATACAGCACTTTTTGGAAAGTTTCGTTCATAGCGGTAATATTACAGTGTTTATTTTAGGCAGAAAATTTATTTGTTTATATTTTTATGAAGAATAGACCTTGGACCCGCCGACTGGCTCCCTTTCGCTCCACTGATCCACACCAAAATCCTCTGATTTCTTTTTCGGCCACATTCCATTTTTCGAAAACAGTTTTGGTTAAATCGGTTCAGCAAATTTTTCGTCATAACATATGTAATAATCTTGGTAGACGATGCTGTATCCTACGTTTGATCCGTCCGGACATGCGCCGACAATCCGCATAAAAATTTCACAGGTTGATCCTCGGCTCATTCAATTTTTGTTTGTTTGTTTGTTTCTGTCTCTATCTTTCTTTAATTATTCTTTAATTATTTATTTATTTTTACCTTTCGTTTTTTCTTCTTAATTTTTTTTTTTGACTGTGGTTTAAACAGGTTCAGTAGAAACGAATATAGGTTTCTGGATTCTGTATTCAACATTAGAAAAGTAGTTAATGACTCAGAATCAAAACTTACTTGGAGCAACAGTGACAACAGCAACAGTGAGCTGATGAAGACAGGGCGACCCTGTCGAAATATTCTCCAAGCAAGTTTTGATTCTGGGTCATTAACTAATATTCTAAGGTTCAGTAGCTTTCATCTAATTGCTTCACCCTGCCATCAAACAAACAAACATTCCAACCGAGGCCAGTGGAAACATAACCTCACTGATGTGGAGCTAGCCAAAAAAAAGGAAAGGCTGTCCACAAACACAGACAGCAACAGGTGTTCGTGCTCTGTTGCGTTTCCAAGTCACTCACAGCTGCCTTGGATCAGACGGGGAGAAGGTGAGTGATGAGGGGGTGGTAACGGGACTGCAGGTGGGCGGTGGCGGCGTGGTCAGCAGCGGAACACTGACACTGGCTGTTCCGTTACAGCCCAGGGTGGACGTGGGCAGTCTGAAGTCCAGCGGGCGGGTGGTGTAGGCTCCCACACTGACCCACAGAGAGAAGGTCAAGCCCAGCGCCGCCCCGCCCACCCCTCCCTGTGGACACACACACCACAGACAGACAGACAGACAGACACACACACACACACACACACACACACACACACACACACACACACACACGTCATGGTCATCACCTCATGGTCAAATACAGCTATCCTGTCATCACCTCATAGTCATACATGACTGTACTGTCATCATCTCATAGTCATACATGGCTGTACTGTCATCATCTCATAGTCATATATGGTACTACTGTCATCATCTCATAGTCATACATGGCTGTACTGACATCATCTCATAGTCATACATGGTAGTACTATCATCACCTCATAGTCATACATGGCTGTACTGTCATCATCTCATAGCCATACATCGTAGTACTGTCATCATCTCATAGTCATACATGGCTGTACTGTCATCACCTCATAGTCATACATGGTAGTACTGTCATCATCTCATAGTCATACATGGCTGTACTGTCATCATCTCATAGCCATACATGGTAGTACTGTCATCATCTCATAGTCATACATGGCTGTACTGTCATCATCTCATAGTCATACATCGTAGTACTGTCATCACCTCATAGTCATACATGGCTGTACTGTCATCATCTCATAGTCATACATGGCTGTACTGTCATCATCTTATAGTCATACATGGTAGTACTGTCATCATCTCATAGTCATACATGGTAGTACTGTCATCATCTCATAGTCATACATGGTAGTACTGTCATCATCTTATAGTCATACATGGTAGTACTGTCATCACCTCATAGTCATACATGGCTATACTGTCATCACCTCATAGTCATACATGGCTGTACTGTCATCACCTCATAGTCATACATGGCTGTACTGTCATCACCTCATAGTCATACATGGCTGTACTGTCATCATCTCATAGTCATACATGGCTGTACTGTCATCACCTCATAGTCATACATGGCTGTCTGTCATCATCTCATAGTCATACATGGCTGTACTGTCATCACCTCATAGTCATACATGGCTGTACTGTCATCACCTCATAGTCATACATGGCTGTACTGTCATCATCTCATAGCCATACATGGCTGTACTGTCATCACCTCATAGTCATACATGGTAGTACTGTCATCATCTCATAGTCATACATGGCTGTACTGTCATCATCTCATAGTCATATATGGTAGTACTGTCATCATCTCATAGTCCTACATGGCTGTACTGTCATCACCTCATAGTCATACATGGTAGTACTGTCATCATCTCATAGTCATACATGGCTGTACTGTCATCATCTCATAGTCATACATGGTAGTACTGTCATCATCTCATAGTCATACATGGCTGTACTGTCATCATCTCATAGTCATACATGGCTGTACTGTCATCATCTCATAGTCATACATGGCTGTACTGTCATCACCTCATAGTCATACATCGTAGTACTGTCATCATCATCATAGTCATACATGGCTGTACTGTCATCATCTCATAGTCATACATGGCTGTACTGTCATCATCTCATAGTCATATATGGTAGTACTGTCATCATCTCATAGTCATACATGGCTGTACTGTCATCACCTCATAGTCATACATGGTGTACTGTCATCATCTCATAGTCATATATGGTAGTACTGTCATCATCTCATAGTCATACATGGCTGTACTGTCATCATCTCATAGTCATACATGGCTGTACTGCATCATCTCATAGTCATATATGGTAGTACTGTCATCACCTCATAGTCATACATGGCTGTACTGTCATCATCTCATAGTCATACATCGTAGTACTGTCATCATCTCATAGTCATACATGGCTGTACTGTCATCATCTCATAGTCATACATGGCTGTACTGTCATCATCTCATAGTCATACATGGCTGTACTGTCATCACCTCATAGTCATACATCGTAGTACTGTCATCATTCATAGTCATACATGGCTGTACTGTCATCATCTCATAGTCATACATGGCTGTACTGTCATCATCTCATAGTCATACATGGCTGTACTGTCATCATCTCATAGTCATACATGGCTATACTGTCATCACCTCATAGTCATACATCGTAGTACTGTCATCACATCATACATACTCGTAGTACTGTCATCATCTCATAGTCATACATGGCTATACTGTCATCATCTCATAGTCATACATGGTAGTACTGTCATCACCTCATAGTCATACAATGGCTGTACTGTCATCATCTCATAGTCATACATGGCTGTACTGTCATCATCTCATAGTCATACAATGGCTGTACTGTCATCATCTCATAGTCATACAATGGCTGTACTGTCATCATCTCATAGTCATACATGGCGTACTGTCATCATCTATAGTCATACATGGCTGTACTGTCATCATCTCATAGTCATACATGGCTGTACTGTCATCATCTGATAGTCATACATGGCGATACTGTCATCATCTCATAGTCATACATGGCTGTACTGTCATCATCTCATAGTCATACATGGTAGTACTGTCATCATCTCATAGTCATACATGGCTGTACTGTCATCACCTCATAGTCATACATCGTAGTACTGTCATCATCTCATAGTCATAAATGGCTATACTGTCATCATCATCATCATCATCATCATCATCATCATCATCATCATCATCATCGTCTTCATCATCATCATCATCATCTCACACACACACACACACACACACACACACACACACACACACACACACACACGCACGCACGCACGCACGCACGCACGCAGCACGCACGCACGCACGCACGCACGCACGCACGCAACACACCACGCACACACACACACACACACATACACATACACAACACAAAAAAGAGGGAGAGAGAGACAGCAAGGAGGCAGACAGACAGACAGATAGGAGGCCATTATATAGCATTACAACAAAACACAAAGCTCTGCAGTACATCGTCACACCTTACCACATCACGTCACTGCACATTTACTACATCACGTCACTGCACACTTACCACACCACGTCACTGTACACTTACCACACCACGTCACTTACCACACCACGTCACTGGACACTTACCACACCACGTCACTTACCACACCACGTCACTGTACACTTACCACACCACGACACTGTACACTTACAACACCATGTCACTTACCACATCACGTCACTGTATACTTACCACACCATGTCACTTACCACATCACGTCACCGTATACTTACCACACCACGTCACTTACCACACCACGTCATTGGACACTTACCACACCACGTCACTGGACACTTACCACACCACGTCACTCACCACACCACATCACTGCACACTTACCACACAACGTCACTGGACAGTTACTACACCACGTCAATCCACACTTACCACACCACGTCACTGCACACTTACCACATCACGTCACTGCACACTTACCACACCACGTCAATCCACACTCACCACACAACGTCAATCCACACTTACCACACCACGTCAATCCATACTTACTACACACGTCACTGCACAATTACCACACCATATCACTGCCCACTTATCACACCACGTCACTGCACACTTACCACACCACGTCAATCCACACTTAACACACCACGTCAATCCACAATTACCACACCACATCACTGCACACTTACCACACCAGGTCAATCCACACTTACCACACCACGTCAATCCACACTTACCACACACACATCACTGCACACTTACCAGACCACGTCAATCCACACATACCACACAACGTCACTGCACACTTACCACATCACGTCAATCCACACTTACCACACCACGTCACTGCACACTTACCACACCACATCACTGCACACTTAACACACCACATCACCACACACTTACCACACCACGTCAATCCACACTTACCACACCACGTCACTGCACACTTACCACACCACATCACTGCACACTTAACACACCACATCACTGCACACTTACCACACCACACAATCCACACTTACCACACCAACATCACTGCACACTTACACACACCACGTCAATCCACACTTACCACACCACGTCAATCCACACTTACAACATCACGTCACTGCACACTTACGACATCACGTCACTGCACACTTACCACATCACGTCACTGCATACTTACCACATCACGTCAATGCACACTTACCACATCACGTCACTGCACACTTACCACATCACGTCAATCCACACTTACCACATCACGTCACTGCACACTTACCACACTACGTCAATCCACACTTACCACATCACGTCACTGCACACTTACCACATCACGTCATTGCACACTTACCACATCACGTCATTGCACACTTACCACATCACGTCACTGCCACACATACCACACCACATTACTGCACACTTACCACAATCATATCACTGCAGACTTACCACATCAGGTCTCTACACACTTACCACATCACGTCACTGCACACTTACCACATCACGTCACTGCACACTTACCACACCACATCATTGCACACTTACCACATTCACATCCGCTGGACACTTACCACATCACATCACATTCACATAACTGCACACTTACCACACCACATCACTGCACACTTACCACATCACGTCACTGGACACTTACCACATCATATTAACTGAACAACTTACCAACACCACGTCACTTACCACATCACGTCACTACACAACTTACCACACCACATCACGCATCACACTTAACCACACACCCTCACTTACCACATCACGTCACTACACACTTACCACATCACGTCACTGCACACTTACCACACCACATTACTGCACACTTACCACATCATATCACTGCAGACTTACCACATCAGGTCTCTACACACTTACCACATCACGTCACTGCACACTTACCACATCACGTTACTGCACATTTACTACACCACATTACTGCACATTTACCACATCACATCACTGCATACTTACCACATCACGTCACTGCACACTTACCACATAACATCACTGCATACTTACCACATCACATCATTGCACACTTACCACACCACGTCACTTACCACATCACATCACTGCACACTTACCACATCACATCACTGCACACTTACCACATCACATCACTGCACACTTACCACACCACGTCACTGCACACCTACCACACCACGTCAGTGCACACTTACCACGCCACGTCACTGGACACGCGTTGGTGTGTATCGACACGTTTTGAAATAGCCACACCACGTTACTGCACACTTACCACACTACGTCACTTACCACACCACGTCACTGCACACTTACCACACCACGTCACTTACAACACCACGTCACTGAACAATTACCACACTACATCACTTACCACACCACGTCACTGCACACTTACCACACCACGTCACTGTACACTTACCACACTACGTCACTTACCACACCACGTCACCGCACACTTACCACACTACGTCACTGCACACTTACCACAGCACGTCACTGCACACTTACCACACTACGTCACTTACCACACCACGTCACTGCACACTTACCACACTACGTCACTTACCACACCACGTCACTGCACACTTACCACACTACGTCACTTACCACACCACGTCACTGCACACTTACCACATCACCTCACTGCACACTTACCACACTACGTCACTTACCACACCACGTCACTGCACACTTACCACACTACATCACTTACCACACCACGTCACTGCACACTTACCACACTACATCACTTACCACACCACGTCACTGCTCACTTACCACACTACATCACTTACCACACCACGTCACTTACCACGCCACGTCACTGCACACTTACCACACTACATCACTTACCACACCACGTCACTACTCACTTACCACACCACGCCACTGCACACTTACCACACCACTAAATGCCAAACTGCATAACATCAACGCCCACATTTACATTGAAAGCAGGGACGGACATAACATCAACGCCCACATTTACATTGAAAGCAGGGACGGACATAACATCAACGCCCACATTTACATTGAAAGCAGGGACGGACATAACATCAACGCCCACATTTACATTGAAAGCAGGGACGGACATAACATCAACGCCCACATTCACATTGAAAGCAGGGACGGGACATAACATCAACGCCCACATTCACATTGAAAGCAGGGACGGACATAACATCAACGCCAACATTCATATTGAAAGCAGGGACGGGACATAACATCAACGCCCACATTCACATTGAAAGCAGGGACGGACATAACATCAACGCCCACATTCACATTGAAAGCAGGGACGGACATAACATCAACGCCCACATTCACATTGAAAGCAGGGACGGACATAACATCAACGCCCACATTCACATTGAAAGCAGGGACGGTAAGAACAAGGTGAAAGACGTTGACTGGCACACTCACTATCCAGTTGGCCGATGTAAATCCAGCTCCCAGTATAAAAAGTCCTACTAGAGGGGCCCCAGCCGCTCCGTTCAGTGTAAGAGAAGCCTGCGAGTAGTCATGCACTTTGTTATACGTAGAGAGAGAGAGAGAGAGAGAGAGAGAGAGAGAGAGAGAGAGAGAGAGAGAGAGAGAGAGAGAGGGAGAGAGAGAGATTGATTGATTGATTGATTGATTGATCTTTAATACACAAGGATGGAGATTTTAGGCCAAAGCCTAGTCTTACAATCTGTCCTTGTCATGCATACATTATTTCAGCACATATCATTCATACTGACAATTCAACATAGCAACATGGTAATCTGATTCTACAATGATAAGCAAACTATTCATAAAAGCACTAATGAGATGGGGGATGGTAAAACAGAAGGAAACTTACAAACAAACAAACAAGACTACAGAGAGAGAGGTCAGAGGAGGGTGGGGAAGAGAGAATGGTAGATAGGGGGAGGAGAAAAGGGATGGTAGACAGAGTGGGAGTGGGGATGAGCGATTTTAACGGAGTAGGTTTTATGTTTAGACGATTTATTCAAAGTATGGTTCACAGAAGACTTTGCGAATGGGGGCTAATCATTGTAATTGAATAATTTAATTACTGAGACATAAAATGTTTATGCAAATGTTCCTTGAAAAGTTTTAAAGTATTCATGTTTTGTAGATTCGGTGGAAGTGAGTTCCAGACATATGGTCCAGAGTAAGCTAGGCTTGTTTTGTATAGATCAATGCGTGGGTAGGGAAGAAGGAATTTCGTCGAGCCAGAAAAGCTGTTCGATCTTGTAAAAAGGGCATTGATATAACATGGCATAGTATCTGTCAAGATTGTAAACATAAATGATGCCTTGTTGAATTCCAATTGCCTATTCAGAGGAAGTATGTTCAGCGCTTTTAGTTTTTCGTCTGTTGTTAGAGATACAGCTGGATGGAGTAGTTTTGCTGCACGTCTATGAAGAGAATTCAGCCTTTTTTGGTGGACGTCACTACTGCCGTCCCACACTGTTGAGGCGTAATTGATACGTGACATTATGTGTGCATTAAAGAAAAGTTTAAGCACATTACTGTTGACGTAGCGCTTTAATTGAGATAACAGGAAAAGGTGTTTTGAGACTACCTTGCAAACGTTATTGAGATGAGATTGCCATTTCAATTCTTTATCTATCGTTAACCCTAAAACACGATGCTCGTCTACCTGCTCGATAGAAGTGCCATTCAACTGAAGTTTTAGGCAAAGAGGAGTCAACTGGTGTTTTTGGCGGGTAGCTATAATCATAGATTTGGTTTTGGCTGGGTGTATGACCATTGAGTTTGAATGACACCAGTCTGACACATCGTTTAGACTTTCCTGGAGAGAAGTTTCTATTGTCTGTAGATCACTACCATTCGTGTGGAGTGACGAGTCATCAGCAAATAAATCTGTCGTGACCTTTTCATCTGATACGGACAATGATAAATCATTGATGAAGATGCAGAATAGTAGGGGGCCTAGTACAGACCCCTGTGGGACTCCATGTCTGACAAAGTCTGAAGCGGAAGTTTTGCCATTAAGCACCACATACTGAGTCCTATCGTTCAAGTATGATTGGAATAATGAGATTGTCGGGGTATGGTTCAAGTAGACAGTTTCTTTAGAAGAATGGAATGATCAACAAGATAAACGCCTTTTTGAAGTCGAGAAAGACAACCCCTGTCATTTGTGATTGGTTCATATTTGAAAGCCATGAGTCACACATTCGTGATAATGCTGTGTGGCAGGAATGATTAGATCGGAATCCAGATTGGAGTGGGTGAAATAGTTTGTTTTTCTCCATGAACTGAGATACGTGTGTGTGTATGTGTCTTTCAAGGGGTTTGGATAGAATCGAAAGTAAGGATATAGGTCTGAAATTATTTGGATCCGACAAATCATTTGATTTTGGAAGGGGGATCACTTTGGCGTTTTTGAACGCCTGAGGGAAAACATTAGTTTCAATGGATAAATTATATATGTATGTAAGAGACTCAACAATGTAAGGTAGAGCGAGTTTGAGAAGAACTGCGGGTATGTTATCAGGACCCATGGATTTTATATTCTTTAATTGCGCTATGTGCATACCTACTTCATGTACAGCAAGAAGGGGAATTTTGACTGAGTTACTGGATCCAAGTTTTTGTTTGCAAAATGATATTAGGGAAGTCGGGCATGTATATTCATTTGGTGCTCTTGAGAGAGAGAGAGAGAGAGAGAGAGAGAGAGAGAGAGAGAGAGAGAGAGAGACAGACAGACACACACACACACACACACACACACACACACACACACACACAGAGACAGAGAGAGAGAGAGAGAGAGAGAGAGAGAGAGAGAGAGAGAGAGAAGCATACTGATGCATGTACGCAAGTACACACATCTGTGTCTATTCATATTATACCGAGTCAGTTCTGTAAACTATTGTATATTGTAAAAAACGGAAAAAAAATCAACTAATAACAACAATCCATGTAATCACCTCTCACATGTGTGCATAGAATCCGTTAAAATTCGTGCAGAAGTTGTCTTTAATGTTTATTCGCTTATTCGTGATTGTAATGCACTTTTGTAATAATATGAAAGAAGACTAATAATAAGCAATACATTTCTCTTAATTTCTCACTAAACTGTCGTCAGATTTTCATATTCTTTTTTTTTTAATATCAAGTTTTCTGTGGAAAGTACGCGTCACCATTTGTTTTTCATCATAGTCACCTGTGACCTGTCACCTGTCCTATAACCCGCTCGGGTCGCAGGGGCACCGCAGTGGCTTGACTAACAAGTAGCTTCCACTTGACCCTGGTCGTTGGCTAGCGCCTGGGTTTGGGCGAAGCTTTCGCCTCGGGTCCATCCCATGACATTGTCTGACCATCTCTTTCTCTGGCGTCCCCATCTCCTCTTTCCTTGTACCGTTCCCTGTACAATGGTCTTGGAGAGGTCTCACGATCTGGTTATGTGGTCATATCACTTCAGTTTCCTCTTCTTTATGGTCGACAGTATGTCTTCATAGTGACCCCTCGGTTGAACCACTCTTCTAGGCACCTCCTCATCAGTGATGTTGTCAGTGTGTGAAATGCCAAGGAGTCGTCTGAGGCACCTCATTTCTGCAGCTTGTATTTTCCTTTGCAGTTCTGCTGTTCGATTCGCATGCACACAGGAAAACTGACACAACGAGAGAGACGGAGAGACAGCTTCCGTTTGGTTTAGAGGGCGACCTTTTTATCTCTCCAAATTGGTGTTAACTTTGCCATCGCAGCTGTTGTCAGCGCGTATTCTTGCGTGGACTTTTGGTTTGGATTCTTCTTGGCTAAAGATAGTACCGAGATATTTGATAACTGTTTCAAGTTGTTGACCACTGACTTTGACTGGTGTCCTGATGGGTTCGTCACTATTCCTTGTTAGCTTTTTTTTTTTGTCGGCGCTGATTCCCATACCATATCCGGATGCTGCTTCGTCCAGACATTTCACCAGCTAAGCCAGCTCATCTTCACTTCAACATATCTATGGATGACGTTAACAAAGAAAAGAAAAACAGCAAGCACAAAAAAAAAAACATCAACAGTGGATCAGGGACGTTTTCTCGCTGGTTTCTTACATTCAGTGTCAGCCATGTCATGGGGATGTTCGCTGGGTGCACGTTGTTGAAGGAGACGCACGCTGACGCTTCCTCCGCCACTGAACAATAACTGTCGTCAGTAAGGGGCTGTCCTACATGTGTTGGGTCAGATCCAGGCACCACTGAACAATGACTGTCGTCAGTAAGGGGGCCTACATGTTGGTCAGATCAGGCCCACTACAATGACTGTCGTCAGTAGGCTGTCTACATGTGTGGTCAGATCCAGGCACCACTGAACAATGACTGTCGTCAGTAAGGGGCTGTCCTACATGTGCTGGGTCAGATCCAGGCACCACTGAACAATGACTGTCGTCAGTAAGGGGCTGTCATACATGTGCTGGGTCAGATCCAGGCACCACTGAACAATGACTGTCGTCAGTAAGGGACTGTCCTACATGTGGTGGGTCAGATCCAGGCACCACTGAACAATGACTGTCGTCAGTAAGGGACTGTCCTACATGTGTTGGGTCAGATCCAGGCACCACTGAACAATGACTGTCGTCAGTAAGGGACTGTCCTACATGTGTTGGATTCTGCAGATCCAGGCACCACTGAGCAATAACTGTCGTCAGTAAGGGGCTGTCCTATATGTGTTGGGTCAGATCCAGGCACCACTGAACAATGACTGTCGTCAGTAAGGGACTGTCATACGTGTGTTGGATTCTGCAGATCCAGGCACCACTGAACAATGACTGTCGTCAGTAAGGGGCTGTCCTATATGTGTTGGGTCAGATCCAGGCACCACTGAACAATGACTGTCGTCAGTAAGGGACTGTCCTACATGTGTTGGGTCAGATCCAGGCACCACTGAACAATGACTGTCGTCAGTAAGGGGCTGTCCTATATGTGTTGGGTCAGATCCAGGCACCACTGAACAATGACTGTCGTCAGTAAGGGACTGTCATACGTGTGTTGGATTCTGCAGATCCAGGCACCACTGAACAATGACTGTCGTCAGTAAGGGGCTGTCCTATATGTGTTGGGTCAGATCCAGGCACCACTGAACAATGACTGTCGACAGTAAGGGGCTGTTCTACATGTGTTGGATTCTGCAGATCCAGGCACCACTGAACAATGACTGTCGTCAGTAAGGGGCTGTTCTACATGTGTTGGATTCTGCAGATCCAGGCACCACTGAACACCACCAATGGAGCTCAGCGGTAGTGCAGTGTCTTTTCTGGTGGGTTGCCTGTAGTATGACCACCTGAAGTATTGACAACCCCCCGTGAAGTGCTAGTATTGCGAAGTACCCTGGGTGCGGTTGTACGGCCTGGGTGTAGGTGTCTTGCCAGTGAATTTGGGGTGGGGATTGTTCTGGTGCCATTAAAGACTTTTCAGACTATGTCTTTCCATCTGTTGTGGCTCTTCTCGGCTCTCTGAGAATCAGCCGGTGCAGGATAAGCGTGTCCACTCACTGATGTTTGACCACCCCACCTCTACATCTGTCTGCCTCAAGCGTCGTCTGTTTTGAATACCTTACTAATGGTTTTGCGGCAGTACCAGAGAGAGAGAGAGAGAGAGAGAGAGAGAGAGAGAGAGAGAGAGGAGGGAGGGAGAGGGAGGAGAGAGAGAGAGAGAGAGAGAGAGAGAGAGAGAGAGAGAGAGAGTTGTGGACTACCTGCAGTACAGTTCCTCCCAGCTCTTTGACCAGAAATGCTAGGCCCACTCCCAGACATCCATAAAACAATACTGAAAAACAATCATCGATCACGTCACGCCAAGGTTGAAAAAAAAGAACAAACGTGGAGATACAAAAAAATTGTCACAATAATATACATATACTTGTTATACGTTGTTGATGGAGATTACACTGTCATAGTGGTATATCTACAAGCCACGATGGTGTAGATGACATTGTCATATAGACAAATGGACATGTCATGATGGGTAGATGACATCGCTATAATGACACACATACATGTTCTGATGTCGATGACCTGTCATAATGGCACATTTACATGTGAAGGTGGTGTGGGTGACATTGTCATAATAGCACATGTACGTGTCATGATAGAGGAGATATATTATCGATGACATATATACATACTGTAAAGATTAATATGACATAATCTAAGACATGATTATACGAATGTAATGAGGTGTAGATGACATCATCAGTAATGCGTATACTATGATTGAGATGTTACCCATCATCAAGAACATATACATAATGATGGTAGAGACGACATTGAACATTATCTGATCCATTCCGGGCGCGGACTGGCGTAGGACAGGGCTGCCTTCAATCACCAACCCTCTTCACTGCTGGGGATAGAGTGAATTATGAAGGACACAGCCGATGGCAAAAAACATCACCATCCAAACAGCCAGAAGGCGTGGACTTGGGTGATGACGTCACTCTCCTCTCTCACAGACACAGGAAGCTTAAACAAAATTGTCGCGCCTGGCTGAGAAAGCAAAGAAAAAAGACCTGAAAATTAATATAAAAAGAAACTGAAGACCCCATACAGCTGGGAGAGAGAAGGGGGGGGGGGGAGAGGGGAGGGGAGAGGGAGAGAGAGAGAGAGAGAGAGAGAGACAAGGGGGAGAGAGAGACAGACGGGCAGACAGACAGACAGACAAACAAACAGAGACAGACAGAGACAAGGACAGAAAGACACAGAGAGACAGACAGACAGAGAGACAGACAGAGAGATAACGTTGCTTATAGCCCAGCCGACCGCAAAGGGCCATATCAGGTCTGTATTCAGCTCGGAGAGGAGCGCGTCAAGGAAGTGGAGAACTGTGTCTCCCTGAACAATGTGATCAGCAGAGATGGTCGAGCAGACCAAGACATCAGTAGTATAGCCGCACTCAACAAAGCAAGGCACGACCTCAACACCCTGCCACCTATATGGGCTTCCACGGCCCTTCAGCTCCAGACCAAGATCAGAATGTTCAACCCAAGTGGTTCAGAGATTTTCGGAGAACAACAATATCCCACACTCACCATCTTCAGCCATTTATCAACAAGTGCCTCTTTCATTCCAGGGTTATCCTTTCAACGCCTAGTGGAATGTGTAAGGTTTTTTTTTAGGAGTTTGCGAGACATGGTTGAAGACATGTTTGCCGTTTTCTGTCTCCAGGTGTGTGGGTATCACCAACCAAGCGAGCAAGTGTAAATCCTCAACATCCGATGGCCATAAGTCATTTCCAACAAAAACCTTGTAGGAGAGAACCACACAAAACTCAACAGACACAGAGATGAAGAAAAGGAAATAGGGGCTGGATTGAGTCACACACTACGAAAGCCTTCCACCAACATCACAAGACAGGCAAGCACTCGACTGGAACCCACTGGGGAAAGGAAGGTGGGACAACCTCGACAAACTTAGCGCCAGTGCGTGGATTCTGAAAGGAAGACAGTCGGAATAACATGGGCCCAGCCAGAGAGGTCAGTCTGGAAGCGAGTCCGCTGGAGGAATGTTGCCGCAGCGATATGTTGCCAAGGGAACTCGAAGGATTACGTCAAGACATGACATCGTTATGATGATGGAGATGACCTCATCAATGACGTATGTATAATGACGGTGGAAGTTACTCATCGTCTTGGTGACCTTCCAAGACATGACATCGTAATGGTGATGGAGATGACTCATCAGTGACGTATATATGATGATGACGGTGGAAGTTACCCATCATCTTGGTGACCCTCACGGCCCAGGACTCAGAGCGGGGAGACACGCACGGCTTGACAAAGTCCTCCCACGTCACGGCTGACAGAGCGCTCAGCATGGAGGACACGGAACTGCACACACACACACACACACACACACACACACACACACACACACACACACACACACACACACACACACACACATACACACACACACGTTCTATGTATACTGATAAATAATGGACGAAATCTTCCAGACCTATTACTCCATTTCATATGGTTGCAATAGCCGGTAACCTCCGAATCTCGTCCACCCCCTCCTTAACCATCATCTACCCATCCACCCCTTTCCTCTCCCCAGGTGGCAGGAGAGTGGGCGAGGGGGATGATTAACCGATCTTGATGAGATACACTACGTGGAGAGGAGCTACGTATAAATGCAGCAAGAACTCTTGTATAAAGCAACCACACATACAAAGAACTGCCCGCCAAACAGCAGGACAGACAGACAGACAGACAGACAGGTACACAGACAGACAGGTACAGAGACAGACAGACAGACAGGTAAACAGACAGACAGACACACAGGTAGAGAGACAGACAGACAGACGAGCGGTACAGTGACTCACCTGAGGGCTCCGCTGAAGAGGCTGGCCACAAATAGTCCGGACAGCCCCGGCAAGTGACCCAGCACGTCCACCACGAAATAGGGCAACAGCTGCCACACACACCCACCCCACCCACACACACACCACACACACACACACACACACACACACACACACACACACACACACATTTCCGTGGTGTAAAAGGGTTACCGGTACATTGGCAAAGAAATGTTAAACAAGCTTCCATACACAGACATAAATGACACCATTTCCATTGCACAACAAAATGACAAAAGAACATTTGAACAGATGAAACGAGCACATAGAGCCAATGAATGAACAATGAACACAGACAAACAAGCATCCACATC
>CM065743.1:19917148-19922148 GCA_033310375.1 Conus canariensis
TCAGTACACAACAAAACACACAGTACAGGCCGACACACATCAGTGCGCAACAAAACACAGTACAGGCCGACACACATCAGTACACAACAAAACACACAGTACAGGCCGACACACATCAGTGCACAACAAAACACACAGTACAGGCCGACACACATCAGTACACAACAAAACATACAGTACAGGCCGACACATCAGTACACAACAAAACATACAGTACAGGCCAACACATCGGTACACAACAAAGCACACAGACAGACAAACCACTGCACACAGGTCAACACACATTGGTACACAACAAAACACACAGACAGACGAACCACTGCACACTGACCAACACACATCGGTACACAACAAAACACACAGACAGACGAACCACTGCACACTGACCAACACACATCAGTACACAACAAAACACACAGACGAACCACTGCACACAGTACAGGCCGACACACACAGTGCACAACAAAACACACAGACAGACAAACCACTGCACACAGGCCAACACACATTAGTGCACAACAAAACACACAGACAGACGAACCACTGCACACAGTACAGGCCGACACACACCAGTACACAACAAAACACACAGACAGACGAACCACTGCACACAGGCCGACACACATCAGTACACAACAAAACACACAGACAGACGAACCACTGCACACAGTACAGGCCGACACACACCAGTACACAACAAAACACACAGGCAGACGAACCACTGCACACAGGCCGACACACATCAGTGCACAACAAAACACACAGACAGACGAACCACTGCACACAGGCCAACACACATCAGTGCACAACAAAACACACAGACAAACCACTGCACACAGTACAGGCTGACACACATCAGTGCACAACAAAACACACAGACAGACAAACCACTGCACACAGTGCAGGCCAACACACATCAGTGCACAGCAAAACACACAGACAGACGAGCCATCAGAAACCTTCCCGTTACTTAACACCAGAGACTGCTTGCCTGTTTCGCATCACGTGTGATGGAAAGGTGCGACGAACAGGTGCGACGAAAGGAGAGGCAAAGAGGCACGCAGATTTGGGTGCGTTCGTTCATTGTCTGAAGAAATTAGGGAAGATAATGGGAGTGGTGTGAGAATGGAGCGATCGTTAGTGGAGAGGGTTAGGGGTAGTAGGGGAAAGGGGGGAGAGGGGGGGGGGTGGGGGGCTGTTCATGTTGCACGTTCAGTGTTCTGGAACGCGAAGGACATGTGTACTGCCAGTGATCTGTTCCAGAAAACGTTGTGCCTTCAGTCAGCCTTCCTTCACTAACGGTTCGCGTCTTACTGCCGATTGGTTTTCCAAATGTGCGTCATCGACACACTTTGACGGAACTGCGTAAATCTGACGTCTGCTGTTGACGTAACATACAGTATGTCTTCTTTTATTTCAAGTATCCATTTTGACCATGCCAGATTTCCTCACGACAGCCACCAACAGAAGAGCCTGGAGAGGAACAGCGGCTGCCTCATCACGTCCCCCCCCCCCCCCCCCCCCCCCCCCAACGACCCCAGCGGTCAGGGGAATGACTGACTGACTGATCCATTTTAGATGCTTCCACGATTTCCAATTATTTCCCATCTTGTTGGCAACTATGTGAATTTAACTATGTCTTCGCATAGTTTGGTTTAAACAGAAATCTGTTATTGCTGACACAAAAACTGTTTTATTTGTTGCTTTACTGAAGACTCCGTTGGCGAATTTCTCATGAAGGATGTGCCGAAACAGTAAGACATTGCTATGTTCAACGAGATATGTCAATATGTTGATTAGGTTAGTTCTATTTTTAGAATTAAAACATTCATTCACATTGGCATATCTGCTTAGTAGACATCGCAGTAGATAACTGACCTCAAAAGAATGTGAATTACTTTTACAACATTTGCAATAAAAGACACATTTAACATATCTTTTGTCTGTAGACAAATCAGTAATTTAAATTGATTATAATGTGAATTATATTTACAACATTTGTAAGGAAAAACACATTCAACATATCTTTCATCTGTGTACAAATCAGTAATTTCACTGATCCTAATCTATGGGAGAATATCAACTGCGTAATACCGAACATGTATATAGAATGTTCATTGCAGGTGTACGGCCTTATCTTCCAGTGGTGTCTTTGTGCGGGGGATCACTAGTAAGGTCTGCCTTTTTCTTTATCCTCCTCACAACGTTGGTTGTGTCAGTGCTTGTAACTGATGAAAAGTGCCAATGATTCACACACACACACACACACACACACACACACACACACACACACACACACACACACTGTAATATAGTTGCCGATTTTTTTTTTCACGGTTGTTTAGTGTTGTTGCTGAGGTTTGCTGCTCGTGCTGTTGTTGCTGTTGCTGTCGTTGTTGTTGTTGTTGCTGTTGTTGTTGTTGTTGTTGTCGTTGTTGTTGTTGTTAATGTTCATTGTTGCTGTTACCTGCACTCAAGGCGGTAGAAGGACCAAAGAGCACGATACCCATCCCTACAGACTGCAACAAAGACACACTGAGGTTCATCGGAAATCTCACAACGGTGACAGTTTCATGCTTCTTGTAACCACAACATCGGCCAGTGTTTTCTGCTGGGTAGTGGACAGACATACAGAGAGAGAGAGAGAGAGAGAGAGAGAGAGAGAGAGAGAGAGAGAGAGAGAGAGGCGAAGATGGGGAAGTACAGAAATATGGGATGGATGCTTTGTATTTTGATCCAGGTTTGCGGTTTTTCGCTCTGCATTACCTCCACTTTGTAGATGCCGCAAGCTCCTCAGTGATTCAAGAGACAAGCGCCTGTAGACATACTCGTTCTTGTAGTAATGTTCATCATTATCACCATGAACAGTTTAGAAAGTTAGTACAAAAAGAAGCAGAAGAGAAGAAGGAGAGAGAGAGAGAAAAAAAGGTCTACAAAAGAAAAAAACAAAACAAAACAAAAGAAAAAAAAAACAGAGACAAAACATGAGGGTGAGGTGTTGGGTCAGAGGAGGAAACTATTAAACTGGTAAGGTAAGGTAATGTTGTTTATAGCCCAGCCGACCGCAATGTCCCTATCAGGGCTTGTCACCGCGTTGAAATCAATTCACAAGTCATTCATTCACACCACCCTTTAAAATGCATCTTCTAAAAACACACCCGGAATGTCGTTAACAATCTTTCCACTGTAAAATCTCAGATCAGATGAAAAATGTTAATCTCTTTCAAAAAATACGACGATCACATCAGGTGGGACATCTCTGAACAAGGTTTTCATGGAATCTGCTGTAAAATGTTTATGTCTCACATCATGCAAGTCCCAACACTCCAAATGATGAGTAAACAATAAGGGAAAATATAACGAGAATAATAACATAGAGAGAAAGAGACAGAGACAGGAAGACACAGAAACAGAGACAGAGAGAATACGAAAGAATGCATCAACAAACCGATGTCTTGTCAAGAAAAAGCAAAGTATGATTAGGAAGAACGAGAGAAATGCGAAAAAAATAGATCAGGAAAGGGAAAAAAATGAAGAAACAGAAAGGAAGCAAGAAGGAAAGAAGGACAGAAACACAAAAAAGAAACAATGAGAATGGGGAAATAAATTTATGGATGAACACATGAATCAAAACAATCAAAAAAAGAAAGAAAAACACATTTACCGTTCTAAGAAGAAATATGAAGGCACCAAGAAGTCGAACCACTCTAGATTTGAACCTCAGCTCCAGATACTGAAACAACCAGGGTGAACATGCAGTGATAGTTGGACAGAGTCGTAGACAGTCCAACAGACGCGTGATGTTAATTGTTTGTTTAACCTCTACATGTAACTGTAAGATCAGACAAAAAAATGGAAATACAGTAAGGATGGGTAGGGAAGAGACGTGAGAGAGGAGAAAAAGGAAGGGATCATTAAGATCGAGCAGGAGGGATCAGTTGATTGATTGATCTTTAATACGCAAGGATGAATTTTTTTTTTTTAGCCCGAGGGCTAGTCTTACAAACTGTCCTTGTCATGCATACAATATTTCTTCCTTTTTTTTTCTTTTCTTTCTTTCTTTCTGCGTACGCAGGCTGATACTCCTGCGGACACTCCCTGTATGGACAGGCAAGGATTAATCCCATCTACCCAACAAAGGGAGTGGAGTTTTGTGTGTATGACCGTTTTTCATCCTGCCATTAAGGCAGCCATACTCATCTTCGGGGACGTGCATGCTATGTGTAACGTGTCATCCATACCAACGGCCAAACTGGCCTTCTCTTCCGGAAGTTGGTGATGGGATTTTACGTGTGTGCAAGATGTTGTGCGTGCGTATACACACGGAACCTCCGTTTATAGTCTCATTCGAAGGACTGTATGGGGAATGGAGTCAGAACCAATGTTTAACTCCGAGGAAAAAATCCCCATGTACCGAAATTCGAACCCGCAACCCCAGGATCACGAGTCCGGCGCTCTACCAATTGAGCTATTCCGGCCCCATAACTTATTTCAGCACATGTCAATTCAGCATAGCAACGCTGTAATGTAATTCTACAATGGCAGGCAGACTATTCATCGATGTAAGAATGACATGGTGGGTAGTCCAACAGAAGGAACCAAAAAACAAACAGACAAACAAAAACAGAGAGAAGTTGGAAGGGAGAGGGGGAGAGGGGGGGGGGGAGGGGGAGGAGAAGAGGGACTGCGGACAGAGTGAAAGTGGGGAGCGGTGTAATGGAGTTGGTGACATGTATGGTTTACAGAAGATTTTGCGAAAGGACGTGAATGATTTTAATCGAATAATCAAATTATTGAGACATAAAAAAAAATTCTCTCTCTCTCTCTCTCTCTCTCTCTCTCTCTCTCTCTCTCTCTCTTAAGCACCTGGTTGCTACAGAACATATTACAGAGAGAGAGAGAGAGAGAGAGGAGAGAGAGAGAGAGAGAGAGAGAGACTGACAATAACAACAACTTTTAATGGCAACGGCGAAGTAGCCCTCAAGTTATGGGGTCGGTAC
>CM065743.1:19929648-19952375 GCA_033310375.1 Conus canariensis
GGGTCAGGGATGATGCCTAATGTTTTAGTTTACCCCGTTATAGCCGTTACTAACGGCTGTAACGGCCTGTAACGGTTTTTCTTCTTTATGGAATATCTGAGAAAATACTTGGCCGATCTTTCTGAAAATTTGTAGGTATGTTCATTATGGGTTTCGAATAATGCCCGATGTTTTAGTTTACCGTTATAGCCGTTACTAACGGCTGTAACGGTTTTTCTTCTTGATGGAATATCTCAGAAAGTACTTGGCCGATCTTTGTGAAAATTAGCAGGTGTGTTCATTATGGGTCACGGATGATACGGATGTTTTAGTTTACCCGTTACAGCCGTTACTAACGGCTGTAACAGCCTGTAACGGTTTTTCTTCTTTATAGAATATCTCAGAAAGTACTTGGCCGATCTTTCTGAAAATTTTGTAGGTATGTTCATTATGGGTCACGAATAATGCCCGATGTTTTAGTTTACCGTTATAGCTGTTACTAACGGCCTGTAACAGTTTTTCTTCTTTATGGAATATCTCAGAAAATACTTGGCCGATCTTTGTGAAAATTAGCAGGTATATTCATTATGGGTCACGAATAATGCCCGATGTTTTAGTTTACCGTTAAAGCCGTTACTAACGGCTGTAACGGCCTGTAACGGTTTTTCTTCTTTATGGAATATCTGAGAAATATTTGGCGATCTTTGTGAAAATTAGCAGGTATGTTCATTGGTCACGATAATGCCCGATGTTTTAGTTTACCGTTATAGCTGTTCTACGGCTGTAACAGTTTTTTTATGGAATATTCAGAAATACTTGGCCGTCTTGTGAAATACAGTATATTCATTATGGGTCACGAATAATGCCGATGTTTTAGTTTACCGTTAAAGCCGTTACTACGGCTGAACGGCCTGTAACGTTTTCTTCTTTATGGAATTCTGAGAATACTGCGATCTTTGTGAAATTGCATTATGTTCATTATGGTCACGAAGATGCCGATGTTTGTTTACCGTTATAGCCGTTACAAACGGCTGTAACGGCCTGTAACGGTTTTTCTTCTTTATAGAATATCTCAGAAAGTACTTGGCCGATCTTTGTGAAAATTAGCAGGTATGTTGACTATGGGTTACGGATGATGCCCGATTTTTTTAGTTTACAGTTATAGCCATTACTTACGGCCCATAAGGGTTTTTTTCTTTATGGAAAATCTCAGAAAGTTCTTGGCCGATCTTTCTGAAAATTTGTAAGTATGTTCATTATAGGTCACAGATGATGGCCGATGTTTACCAGAATAGCCATTACGAACGGTTGCACCAGCCCAAGACGGTTTTACCTCTTTATGGTATATCTCACGCGTATTCAGGATAAAGTGGGAGTACGTTTATATGCTTTGCATCTTGTTTTTCCTATTGCCATGGGTCATCCGTGCATGTAAGCCTGTGTGTATGTGTGTGTGTGTGTGTGTGGTGTGGTGTGTTGTGTGTGTGTGTGTGTCGTGCGTGCGTGGTGCGAGCGAGGAGCGAGAGGTGTGTGGTGTGTGTGTGTACGCGCGCGCGCGCACCTGCGCGCGCGAGCACGTGCGTGCGTACGTGCGTGTATGAGCGCATACGTGCGTGTGTGTGTGTGCGCGCGCGCTCGCACGTGTTTGTGCATGTGTTTGTGCTTAGCTGATGAGAGCATGCACAAGTAGGGCTCTGCAAAAAGGGGGTGGAGATGGGAAGATCCGGAGGAAGGGGGGGGGGGGGAGGGGGAGGGTGGAGACTGAGGATGTTCATTTGTGTGGCCTGACTTCTCTTATTCCTGTGGTAATGCGATGAGAGAGGATAATGTGAGTAATCCGCTACAAAAGTGTACATCATCATTATCAATTTTGCCCAGCTACAAATGACCTTCATCTCTTGAATCTGCAGATCTTCCACGAAGGTATTCATGACATCATCAATCAAGAGAGGAAACATTCTTGGATAGAGAAGACAAGGGAATTTTATGTTCAAAGGCTTAAGAGCATATGATTTTGGTGACGCCATGTATCGATAGATTGAGACCTTTCATGAACAGGATCTATAAAGCTACAGTTGGGTAAATGAACATTGTAGAGAATGGTTTAACGTTGAACGTGGTTGCAAGCAAGGCGATCTCATATCACCATATCTCTTCGTGCTATGCGCAGAGATGTTGGCTACAATGATTAGAGAGGATAAAGATGTAAATCGAATTGTGTTACAGATGTTGAACACAGAATTTCTCAATTTGCAAATGACTCTTGACCAATAACGGAGATCGACTCTTTTTTTTTTCTTTTTTTTTTTTAGCGATCAATTCATCTTATTGTTTAATTTGCAAAAGTTTTTGACTTACTCTTGAGCATGCGCTTTTCCTACTTTTTGAACTGTAAAATTGTATTGTAGTGGATTACTCCAGATATTTAAGTTCATGTTACACGTCTTGTACTAACACATTGTATCATTTTGCACTTCTTTCGATTTTGTGGATTTTACGTTATTGAACTGTTGAACTTAATCACTCCGAATATGGATGCATCTTATATATATTGAACTGTAGCACCGTGTTGTATTTCTTTACTCCAGATACTGGGCACATTTCATACATATTCAACTGAAGTATTGTAATATATCACATCATTCTAGATGTTGTGTTTATCACAGAATGACTGCTCTGGAATATATCATTTGATTGCTCCAGATATTGAATGCATTGCGTAATCTTTTAATGGAACATTGTTTTCAATTATTCCACATATGGTGTTTATTTCATGTATAGTGAACTTGAGCATTGCATTCTGCGCTCACCCTGCACAGCGTGTGGCCATATTTTGACGCCACCTGTTCTCTTGTGTGCTATCTACAATCGTTTTTACTTCCTGATATTAATTTGTATTCTGAAATAAGGGACGTGGGAGAAATACGGCCGAATGAGCACAAAAGACGAAAAGGAAAAACAATGCAGTTGGACAGAATAATGTCAGAAAAAGAAAAAAGCTGGCAGCAAATACTCAAAAATTTAACAAGTTCGTCCTAAGACTACCTAAATTCCATCTTTCTGATTACTTTTGCAAAAATCGGTTTCAGGCCTGATCGGAGAGGCGGGGAGGGGGGAGGGGGGGATAAGTGACAGTCCCGTGGTCCCCTCCCTCAGCTCTCTCCTTCCAAACCTCGGTCTAAAGAGTTACTCCTGAGCCTCTCACGGGCGGCATTGCCTCTTGTACTCCCTTGAGGGAGAACCTGTTCCTTCCATCTTTGACTGGATCGTCCCCCTGCACTTTGATTTGATCAGACCCTGAGTGTAGACAGACTGAAAAACAGACACAGACTGACAGACAGACCGTTCAATTGATGAACAGAAGCACGTGAAAACACATCCTTCTCGATACAGGTAACAACAGGGATGTTGACGAAAGAAAGAGAAGAGAGCTACATCATTAGGCTGCACTGTATGTGACAGTTTAAAGGATGATAGAGACAGTTTTGTCATGTATTTAAAAAGTTAGCTATTGATAAATGTGTGGAGCATTTTTTGGAATGGATCGACGAAAGTTTTTTTTTTTTTTTTAATGCTTGCAAGATACCAATACTGAGGAATTTCATGTAGAAAGCAGCAGAACTACGTATTGTGCCTATAGCTTCCATCACATCCCCTGCTGCAGAGACAGTGCATTGCAGAAAGCCCACCCTCCCTTAAAGGATGTCAATGAAGATCCAATGGCCATGACTACAGGCTGACTGCTTCTGCTCTCAAGAACTGTTTTGGGAATAAAGCTTTGATCTACATAAAACTTCTATGAACAGACAGACCAGGGAACACAAGCAATCAGATCAAGTGAAAAGTCATTGTCTGCATCACACGATGAAGACGAATTTTGTATAACGTATTAAGCATATTTGAGTGAAACGTCTTTGTACCTGGTATGATTAATGGAACAGCTAGAAAATCGCAAGACCTATCCTCCAACTCGTGAGGATTACAGTTAACACTTGGGCACCTCCATGACAATAAACCCAAATCGATTTAAATTCAAGATTTTTTGTATTACTTTCAAACAAAACATCTATAACAGAAAGAAAAGGTTTTTTGCACGAATGAATTTAAGATTTAACATGCAAAATCTCTAAATGCACATAGGAACTCACGCTCAACAATCAATACTCTTGAAAAGCAATGTAAAAGACAGGCAATACTCTCAAAAAGCTATAAATAAACGAACACAACAACAATGTATGAAACATTAAACTCTTTAGCTCAATAACAACATTTCAACCATTTTTTTCTTTCCTTTTCACCAGTTTACAACAATTCAAAAGATAGCGATCCATTTTGCAAATTAAGAAATGATCTGACAGGCATTAATTTAATTTGTAGACTTAAAAAATGATTGAAGAAACATCAAATCAGTTGTAAACCGAACGCTAAAACAATCTACAATAATTCAGTAAACATTCAACCTGTTTGCAGACTTAACAACAAACAAAGATACTTTTTTTTCATCCTTCTTCTTTTTTCTTTTTTTTGCAGAGTGAACAATATTACTCATTAAATGTTTTTCCTGCTTAATAATTATTCAAGAAACATTCGATCTTTCTGCAAATCTAACAACAATTTAAGAAACATCAAATCTTTTAGTATGCTTAACAATAATTTAAGAAACATTCAATCTTTTTGAAGACTTAAACATTAATTCAAGAAGCATTAGATCATAGATCATGTTGCAAACTTAATATTAAATTAAGAACTGTTAATCATTTTGCAGACAATACAATTAACCTTTTTTTAACAATAAATCGTGCTGCAGACTTATAACGATTCAACAGTAATATATTTTTTCATGTTTGACAATCATCAAGAAATACCAAATCCTTTTACAGACTTGGTAACAATTTTTGAAAAAACATTGAATATTTTATGCAGATTTGTGAAATACTTCCAGAAATGTCAATTACTTTGTACACTTTATGATGATTCAAGGAGCAACCTCATTTTCCCTTTTCGCTCTTTTATCAGTAATTCGAGATATTTATTTTTGGGAGGGCAGGTGGAGGAGGGGGGGGGGGGGTAACAAGTAAAGTATTGTTATATCGTTTTCGCAGATCTAATAACAAATTAAGAAACTTTTTTTTGTTTACATACATAACAATTATTCTAAACATGTGAATTTTGTTTGTAGCTGAACAGTTATCTAACAATCTTCACAATAAATATAATTCAAACCTGAAAATAATCTAAAAAGCAATAGACGGTTTTCCAAATTTTACAATAAACATACGTTTTTGCAAACAGAACAATTAAAGAAATATGAAATCCTTTTGCAGACTTGCAAAAGATTCAAGCTGCATCATTTTGCCAACTTCACATTGATTTAAAAAAAGAAAATTATTCGTTCTGGATATTTAACACCAACTCAACAAACACCCATTTTGCAAACTTAATGATGATTTGAGGAACATTAGGTCATTTAGCACATTTTCATAGATTCCAAATAAACAAAATCTTGCAAACTTAACAACTCGACAAACGTTAATTCTTTTTACAAATGAATAGCAATTAAGAAAAAATGAGTAATTTGTTTGAAGTCTTAGCAATTATTCAAGGCGAAACAACATCTGTTAGCAACCTGATAGTAGTTTCAGGATAATTCCATATTTTGCAGACCTGACAGTCAGAGAAAAAACATATAACACTAGTTTGCAAACCTAGTATTCAATTATGAAACATTTCACTGTTTTGCAGATTTCGCAATAATTCCAGAAATGTTAAACGTAAAATTAATTCAAGAAATGATAACTAGAGAAACATAAATCTATTTACAATATTTGATAATAATCCAAAGAACATCAACTCATTTGGCAGGTTTATGAAAAAAATCATAGAGATAGAAATATTGAGTCTACATGTGCAGACTCAAAAACAATTCAAGAAACATTAACTCATTCTTGCAAATTACAAATAATTCAAGAAACATTCATTAATTTGCAACCATGACAATTATTTAGGAATGACAGTGTTTTTGTTGACCTGGTGGCAATTATAAAACCATTACACTGTTTTGCAAACCTTACAATGCTTCCAGAAATACATCTGGTTTTATAGATTTCATAAAATTCAAGAGACGCTTAATTTTTCTTTTCTTTTTTTTTTTCTTTTTCTTTGCTTAATTCATTATAATTCATTTTTGCTGAATCATTAATAATTCAAGAATTACTGATAATCTTGCAGGCGAAACAACAGTTGAAAAATGTTAAATAATGTTGGAGATTTAACAATATCTCAAGATTCATAATATTATTTTCGAGACTTAATAATTCAACAACCATTGAATCATTTGCAGACTTACAACATTTTAAGAATAGTAATTTTATTTTCAAGCCATGTAATACTTTCAGAAACATTGATTTACAACCTGATGTTAATCATAGCTGCACTCAACAACGTTGCAAACATTACAGATTACAGATATACTTTTGTCAGGACTAAGTATTCTGATCCTTTATGGTTTCTGCCTGAGACTGTCATACCTCGATCTGCATTTCATTCGATTAGAAGTCTAAATGTTTGTCATATGCCAGTATGCTTTCCCACTGATCCTAAATTTATAAGATTGCAAAATCTTTGTTGTACGCCAATATGCTTTTATATTTATCTTCAATTTATGTAAGATTTCTAGATTTTCGTTAAACGCCAACACACTAAAACACTAATCTTTTCAGTAACCTTTCTGAATGTTGTGTATACGCCAATATGCTAGTACACTAATCTGCAACTTCTACAAGATTTCTGAATGACACTGATCGTCAATTTCTGTAGGATATTTGATTTTTTTTAAATCTCTTATTCACCAAAACGCTATTACACTTATCTTGAATTTCTGTAAGATGTCTAAATATTCGTTAGACACAAAATACGCTATTCCACTGATCTGTGGTTTTTTTGCCAGCTGTCAGAACTTTAGTTGGAAGATCGGCAACATTTCCCTAGCTTTTCTAAATTACATCCCATTGAACGGTGAGTGTACTTTCCATGAATAAAGCGGACTATTATCGGTGCATATAATGTTTTAGGTTCTCCAGAAAATGACACTGGACAGTAACCAGATATTTTGTATTACTTCCATATTAAACAGGCCTCTGCGTGTGTGTGTGTGTGTGTGTGTGTGTGTGTGTGTGTGTGTGTGTGTGTGTGTGTGTGTGTGTGTGTGTGTGCATGTGCGCGTGCACGCACATGCATACATGCGTGCGTGCGCGCTCTTCCCAGTGACCAGGCTCTGAAATGAATGAAGTTTTAAAACAAACAAAAACAAGTACGCTGATGAAAATGTGGCCGAACGTCCATTTTTGACTTCATTAGCAAACAGGTCCGAGTTGAAGGGTCCATGATGTTGTTGTCTTCATTAGCAAACAGATCCGAGTTGAAGGGTTCATGATGTTGACTTCATTAGCAAACAGATCCGAGTTGAAGGGTTCATGATGTTGACGTGGCTGTTTCAGCTCATAAACCGTTGATGACGTGCAGATGTAGGGAGATGTGGGCAGTGAAGACAGCACAGAGACCACTCAGGAGCAGGATCTTGTCGCTGTTCATGTCAGGCTGTGAGGATTTAGCGCGAAGTACATCAGGCCTAGAATCTACTACACATGACAGAAAAGAAAATCATTTAGAAACCCATTCCTATGAACATACCATAATTGTACATTAGAGTTTATTCATTCCTATTAATATTTTTCCATCAACAGCATCATTATCAACATCATTAGTTGACTCCTAACGACACTAGTGTCCGTTTCAGGGAGATCTGGTAGGCATTTTTGAACATAGTTCTACGGAAAGTGTCCTCAATCAGAACTGCTCAGTGATATTATTTAAACAGATAAAATACTTTCATGCTGATTCCAAAAAACTGGTAGCCATATGATGGGCTTGGAGCCATATCAAGCTTGTTGGTAGCTGCGACGTTCGCCGAGAACAGGCCCAATCCAACACGATCAGTAACAGCCTACACGATGTGTTAGCCAAAGACTATTGGTCTGTCCAAAGAGGTCAGAATGTCTGGTCAGGTGCAAAAGTATTCACTTGTTTGCGACTCGAGGTTTTCAGGTGGATGGGGACACCACTTTTTTTTCTGTCTTTCTTTTTCAATATCGCAACATTTTCAAGTTCAGAACAGACCAACTCTTCGACATACATTATATGTGTACATTCCTCTCTCTCTCTCTCTGTTGTGTGTTTGTGTGTGTGTGTGTGTGTGTGTGTGTGTGTGTGTGTGTGTGTGTGTGTGTGTGTGTGTGTGTGTGTTGTGGACCTGCGCGCACGCCATGCAATGTATCTGGGCTGAAGTTTTCAAGATGACTGAACATGTCTCTAAAATTTGTGTTTCTTTGTGTTTGTATATTGTAGATTCCAAGATAGGACCTTCGTGACGTGTGTGCTGCACCCCACACTTTGGGAGTTGACTGTGGAAAAGGATTCGTCTCACGCTGTTCTTCGTAGTGTTCGCAAAAGTTTGCACAATACCCTGACGATTGATAGCGTCAGGATGGATTCTAAACCAGCTAAGGCGTGGAAATCGAAGTTTCAGTACTTTACTAGCAGAACAGCATCAAACTACGGTCAGAAATACCACAAATAGTCCCGAATAAAACAAACCAACACTAATCAAACGTGGTTAATTCTTAAGAATCAGGTCACTGAGTCAGTGCTACCGAAAAGTTTGATCTCTTTTGTATCGTTTTGAAATCGGTGCTATTTCGTACAAGTTCACTCGAAATGCAATCATTCCTATCTTCGTCTGGTCAAAACCGCGCCAGTTTAAAGAATGAGATAATCTGGGGTGACACATAATCCGGCTTGATGTTGTGATCCATAAGATAAGTGATGTGCTTCTTCTTGTAGTTTTAAACAGTAAACAAGTGGGGTAACTTTTGCTCCCATAAGAAAACCTAACACAGAGTAACTTTTATTCAAGACTGGCACAGCCTTTTAAACTTGAATAAAGTCAGACAAATACAAACACGAACAATCTAATAGTGGGGGAAAAAACAACAAGCGCAGGCCAACAACTCAACTGTCTTCATAGTAGACTTAGAAAAATTTGGACTTGGGGGGGGGGGGGGGGGGGGGGAGGTTGAATGTGGAGAAACTAGGAACATGAAATTAAGAAAATATATTACAGATATGAAAACTCTTCACTTGCTAAAGTGAGTTTGAAAAACCAGTGTACCCATCCCTCCTTCCTCCTGCACTTACCATTGTGCCTTTTTCTCCAGTGAAATAGCCATCGAAAGACTCGTGACCTGATTGTTAATTCGTATTCAAAACATGAATTTTGTACTTGGAATTCAACAAACAGGAGTATAATTTCGGTTTTAAAAATATCCTTTGCTGTGTAGCAAACATAATTTGAAACTGTTCTAAGTCTTAATGACTATCAATTGTATTTTGTTCATCACGTGAGACCAGAATTGCATTTTCTCCAGATAATACACATTAGGTTGAAAGATTTGAAAGGCGTATAATGAACAACGTTCAATACACAAAAGAATCTCTCTCTCTCTCTCTCTCTCTCTCTCTGTTGGTGAAGACGGGGGACTCGGATGAGGGGTGGAAGGAGGATAAGGGGGTGAGGAGATGGGGCGGGGGGGGGGGGGGGTCTGTAGGTAGTGAGTTCTGAAAACTCGTGACGATGCTTTATGAGATTTACAATAGCGTGTATAATCTCTCAGTAATGATGCAAATTTTCATATTCCTCAACGTTTCCCCTTCTAAAAAAAAAAAAAACAGGCCTTATTATGCAGTGGTAGCAGTAATTGGTGGACGGAAGTGGTCTGCAATTTTATTTGCCAGTGATCTGTGTGTGTGTGTGTGTGTGTGTGTGTGTGTGTGTGTGTGTGTGTGTGTGTGTGTGTGTGTGTGTGTGCGTGTGCATGTGTGTGTGTGTGTGTGTGTGTGTGTGTGTGTGTGTGTGTGTGTGTGTGTTTGAAATAAGTGTTACTGTTCCCCATTCGAATTGTCGGGTATGAAGTTGTTTTATTATGACGTGCCACTTGAAAACGCTTGTTTGTATTTGTCAACGTTGGAAATTTCCTAGTTCTTTCTAATCAGCAGACAAGGTATGGAATGAGTCAAGCAGTGCTAACAAATTGTCATCCAAGTTTCACGAGAGAACCAGACTGTTTTGAGAGGTTGTCACACACCAAAGCAATGAGACTCGGGGTCCACCGGTCTGACTGACCCTCAATCATATAGCAGCCAGCTGTTCCAATGCTCTTGGGTACCTTCACTGTGACCAAGTACCAAAGATCTCAGAGTAGTGGCATGAAGATGGTGGCTTCGTCCTTCAGCAAATCAGGGCACGCCACCACAACTCCAATCAAAGAGCAGCGCACAGTACCTCTGGGTGCTGCTTGCGTCATTGCCTGCGTGCCTAGCCCAGACCACAACTCATGGGTTGCACCACGGCATTTCCTCCTTTGACCAGAGCGTCCAGGACAGCCCATTCTGTGATAGTCGAGGGTGTCTGCCTGTTCTCACGTTCTCATAGTCCCCTGACCTCCTCCCCGACGTGACTTCTGCTTGTTGCTTCGTATCAAGAAACGTCTGCAAGGAACCCTTTAACCTTGGCCAGACCTTGTGGGTGAAAAATTACCCAGACTCTAATTCAAATCTTCATAACTCACTCAGTTCAAGACTTTGTTATTGTATATTTGTGCTCGTCCCTACCACATACTGTGGTGCTTTGTTGGTAAATAAAGGAGCATGTAAATAATAAAATCGTTGTACAATAGTGCTGTCCAAAAGACGGTCATTGGGGTTGTATTCATGTTACTAGTTGGACTGACGACGTCTTCAAAAGTTCGTTGAATAGATGGGGTTGTATTGATGTTACTACTTGGACTGACGACGTCTTCAAAAGTTCGTTGAATAGATGTCAACGTTTATTGCAGCTCAGGGAGAGGTTTTTGTCCAGAAAATGCCCTAAACAACTTACAGGTTAGCTGTAAGACTGCAGCAGATGCTATGGATTTGTAGAGCAGCCCTCACGTGTTATCAGCGCTCTTTTCTCTCTCTCTCTCTCTCTTTGTGTGTGTGTGTGTGTGTGTGTGTGTGTGTGTGTGTGTGTGTGTGTGTGTGTGTGTGCACGCTATGTGATCTAAATCCATATTAGTGGTGTGCATACATGTGCGTGCACACATATTTTGTGTGTGTGTGTGTGTGTGTGTGTGTGTGTGTGTGTGTGTGTGTTGTGTGTGTGTGAGTGTGTGTGAATGTGCATTTGTGTGTGTGTGTGTGTGTGTGTGTGTGTGTGTGTGTGTGTGTGTGTGTGGTGTGTAGTGTGTGTGTGTGTGAGTGTGGTGTGTGTGTGTGTGTGTGTGTGTGTGTGTGTGTGTGTGTGTGTGTGTGTGTGCGTGACCTTTTGCTGGTCCTGGACTATGCGTGGTCTGTCCATGACGATCGGAAATGACCATTTTCCCGTTCTGTTAAAACCCGTAACAACTGCGAACGCCTCTGTTGCACAACACCTTAATTATGAGAAGGCTAACCGGAATCTTTTTGTTGCAAATCTTTCAAAGGAGCTCCAGGAAACTGACATTCTTCAAAGTCCAGACCCAGCAGAATCTCTAACTAATACTTTGATTAAATCTGCAAAAACATGTAGTCCGATGTCTTGCGATAAACTCCAACTGCCTAAAACACATTGGATTAATTCTGACTGCCAACAAATCTTAAAAGAACGCAAACGCGCTCAGTGCTGGGTATTGCAAAGACATTAGCTTCCAACGCTCGAGCCCATCAAAAACTCCGAGCCAAAACATTACACACTTTTAAAATCAGTAAAAAAAAAAAAAAAAAAAAAAAATCTGCTCCAGGCTGACATCTAAAACATCTAAGAAAAAAGTCTGGAACATCATCAAGAAAATCAACGAGAAGAACACCAGCTCGCCAGTTTATCACCTGAAAGTTGCAGATGCTTTGATAACTGAAACAAGCTGTTGCCAATCTGCTGACCTCCACCATTCAACAGAACTCACCATCATCAGTAAATCAGTAGCCTTTTTGAAGAAAAAAAAAAAAAAAAAGACAACCAACAGAGAAAAATCCTCATACAATTTCACTTCAGACAACTCTGAAGAGTATCATCTATCTTTTTAAACTGATGAACTGAAATCAGCTCTGCAAACCTGCAACGATTCTGCTCCTGGCCTGGATGATATTCGTCATCAGCTTTTGAAACATCCCCCAAAGCTCCAGACCCTTCTAAAAGTCTACGACCATATTTGGATCACAGAGTGATTTCCATCCTCCTGGCGGAAAAACCTGATCATTCCCATACCTAAGCCTGGACAAGACCTTAACAACCCTTCAAACTATCATCCAATAGCTCTGACCTGCTGCGTCTGCAAGTTTATGGAAAGGATGGTCTACTCCCGCCTAAAATGGAAGCTGGAAACCGACTGCCTTTTCGGCCAATGAACAGTGCAGATTCCAGAAGTACCACTCGACCGTTGACCATTTAGTCCGTCTGGAAACCACAATTCGCAACGTCTTCATTAATAAACAACATGTGGTTGCTATCTTTTTTATCTGAAAAAAGTGTATGATACCACTTGGAAATCTGAATGTTTTATGGGTCTTCATAAACTTGGTTTTCGTGGTCATCTGCCATAATTCAAAATTTTCCAGCTGATCAGAAGTTCCAAGTCCGTATTGGCAACACGCTGTCTGACATCCATGGGAAGGAGCTGGGTGTACCTCAAGGGAGCATTCTTTCTCCTACTCTCTTCAGTATCAAAATTAACCACATTGTCAATTCCGAGTCCTCTCTGTTTGTTGATGACTTCGCACTCTACGCAGTTGGAGCCCATATGCCAGCATACAGCGTCGAGTCCAACTTCGTGTGGATAAGATTCAACAATGGGCTGAGGGAAACGGGTTTACCTTTTCGAGCACCAAAACACAGTGCATCCATTTTCACAATTTTCGTCAGTTCTTTGCCGATCCTGAAATTCGTCTGGACAAATCCACCATTCCCGCTGTGAAAGAAGTCAAATTTCTGAGTGTTATTTTTTTCAAAAACTGAACTTTAAAAGTCACATCCAACAATTAAAAAACTCCTTGTCAGAAAGCTCTGACATTCCGAGAATTGTGGCACACACGGATTGGTACGCTGATAAGAAACCTCTTCTCCATCTTTACAGGGCTCTGATCTGCTCCAAACTGGACTACGGGTGTGTAGTTTTTGGGTCGGCCAGACTTTCCTACCTGAATCTCGATCCCATCCATCATCACGGGCTTCGACTCTGTTTGGGTGCATTCCACAACACCCCTGTTTACAGCCTTATGCTTAGGCAGGAGAACCATCCCTCTCGAACCGTTGGCTGAAACTTAACTTAAACTACTGTTTGAATCTATCCTCTGAACCCCAAAGCCTGCATATGACCGTGTTTTTGAACCCTAGTTTCAAAAGAAATTCAATGACCACCCCAGTTACATCCCACCCCTGAGAATTCGTATTCTTCTCCATTTGAACAATGCAGATGTAGACCTTGGAGTGGAGTGAGTTATCCAAGTTTCCTGTGACCCACCATGAACTTTCTTTACTCCAGAGATTCGGTTTGATTTAGCCTCGTAAAGTAAAGATCCCATTAGCTCCTTGGTGTAAAGAAGTCCTTTTTTTTTTTTTTTTTTGCCAAACTGTGTTCCAAGTTTCCATCCTTCAGAAGAATTTTCACTGACGGTTCCCAATCTGAGGAGGAGGTTGCCTCTGCTGCGTGTTATGCAACAGGTCCTCTTCAGAATGTTCTAAACACATTCCCACTGACAGATCCATCTACATTGCTGAGTTGACAGCCTTGGTCCTGGCTCTTGAAATGGTTTCCATATCAAAACATACAGATTTCCTCATTTTGTCGGACTTCCTTTCTGCACAGGAGGCCATTGCCGGCCGTAACCTCAAGCACCCTCAACTGCTGAAGTTATTCGAACGTACACGTACCTCTCTGAAATCAGATGGATATAACATAGTTTTTGCTTGGTTTCCCAGCCATGTGGGCATTCGAGGCAACGAAATGGTTGATGAACTTGCCAAGAGTGCCACAAAGAAAGAGTTGAGCCGATTGTCTATCCCTCACACTCATCTGAACCCAAAACCCATGCTTATGTGAAATACATCTGGCACGAGGAATGGAACTCGCAGACGGATAATTTAAAATCTGTCCAAACCTGAAAGAGTTTTTACCATGTTCCCGAGGTGGCCGTAAAGAAGAAACAGTTTTGTAGCGTTTGCATACGGGCCACTCGTTTTACACCCATTCTTATCTTTTTAAAGGTGTAGAAGCTCCGTGGTGCATTCCATGTCATGTACCACTTACAGTGCAACATATTCTTTTAGAGTCTTGGGACATGTATGATCTGAGACATCAACATTTTGCAGCAGACTCCATGAAAACCTTGTTACGAGATGTCCCACCTGATGTGATTTTTCGATTTCTGAAGGAGATTAGCAATTTTCATTCGATCCAAGAATTTACAGAGGAAAGATTTTTAACAAAATGTTCCATGTGTTTTTGGGTTTAGGGTTGTGTGAATGAGATTTGCTTCAAAAAATGATTTGTGAGTTGACTTCAACGCAGTGACAGCCCTGATATGGCTCCTTGTGGTCGGCTGAGCTATGAGTAACATTACCTTACCTCACTTTACCCAACTCATTCAATCACAGACAGACAGACAGACAGACAAACACAGACAGACTGACAGACATGTGGGGGAGGGGGTGCGGAGAAATGTGGAGAGAGAGAGAGAGAGAGAGAGAGAGAGAAGAGAGAGAGACAGACAGACAGACAGACAGACAGACAGACAGACGGGCAGACAGACAGACAGACAGAGGGCGTAACAACTTACTGAAACTGACAATGCATGAGGCTTCGTTACAACGGACAAGGTACACGCTGACAGGGTTCTTTCCCAATGCAGAGTACCTGATGGTCAGGCGACTGGACGTTGCACTCAGCTCTGTCAGAGTGAGGAATTCTTGGCAGGTCACCGAATTACATGTGCCCAAGTTCACCTCAAAGTGTGACAAAGGCCGGAAGGACCAAGCTGCGGGGCCAACGTAGTTGACACAAGTCAGACGTACGTGATCCACGTGTCTCAACACATCAAGTTTGCCGTTTGTACAGTTCTTGATAGTCATTTCTGTCCACAAAGTCAAATTAATAGAATTGGTGTAATCGACGGCGGGTTTGGGATTAACTGGTATGAATTTCAATTTTGTATGAAATAACAAGTTACCACACACACACACACACACACGAGAGAGAGAGAGAGAGAGAGAGAGAGAGAGAGAGAGAGAGAGAGAGAGAGAGAGGTTTTCTGACAGTTAAAGCAAAGAAAATTAGCTCCATTTATGCAATCACTTGTTACAAAGTACAAAGAACTGCAAATAACAATATTAGAAATAGTACTAAGAACCTTAGTTCTTATGTTTAAACACAAAATTGTCAACTTTTCAGTATTGATTATTTCAAAAGCATCAAGAATCTGGAAATTCGTGATATGTGTCAATACAGAAATGTTGTTCCGACGTTTTATCGACTAAAACTAGATGCTCTCAGAACTAAATATATTTCTTCAACAAAAATGTGTAGATGGCAAAACGAACTTATCGAGAGGTCATGTTTTATTTGAGTGTGAGCCTTTCCGGGCTTACTTACCACGTTTATCAGGCATGTCTGTGATCAGTGTTAATTTTGCTTTTAAAGCTATCTCTTGTTTCTTACATAGTCCGATTAGGTATCATATGATGATGAGATGTTGGTGGTCTTTCTGTGATTACATGTACATACCACACACCTGCACACACACACACACACACACACACATATATATACATACACACGCACACACGCATGCGCATTTGTAAACTCTCTCTCTCTCTCTCTCTCTCTCTCTCTCTCTCTCTCTCTCTCTCTCTCTCTCTCGCAACGTATTGATGACGAAGAACATTTTCTGACCCACTGTACTGCTTATAGTGAAGTGCGGATAGATTTTTCATTTTTCCAGTTAGATAAAGCGAAAAGACAAAATGTCGCTGTCATGTTATCATCAAAAAATGAACTTAAATCCGTTGCAAAATTAATCACGGAAGCATTGAAAACTAGACAGATGAAGGGTAGTGACATTTAAGATAATGCATTATAAGAGATAGCTGAATGAATATTATCATTCATTGCATGTGGAAGAGATCAGTAAGTTACAATGTCATCATTTGATTGAGTGGGTGGTCGAGTCAGTCTTAAGATTTTTTTTTAACCTTACTGCATTACTCCTGTGCGTGAGGACATAAAGAAATGTTACACTTTTTTTTTTTTTGCTGTTTGTTAACCTTTGATTTGATACACACTGGGAATGAATGTGTACTATACTACTCAACACTTGCTAGGGATCAGATATTCAACACACTGTAATGGTCCAGAATATTTGACAATCAAAACTCAAACGGTCAAATACTGTTAATTAGTCATTATTTCATCCAAACCAAACAAAATTGAGGGAAATTCCATCAGATAAACCAAGAAACAGAAAGGACAAATGACACAACCCCTAAAAGCCACCTGAAACAGGGCATGGAAGGGAAGAGTCAACCTGAACAATCCACTGCTGTCTGTGTGGAATTGAGAATGAATGGACTCTCAGTAATGTGTGTGACCACCACGGGCTGCGATCACAGCTCTACAACGCCTCCTCATGCTGCAGATGAGATTCCTGATCTGCTGCTGGGGGATTCTGGCCCATTCTTCCTGGAGGGCAACTCCAAGGTCATGGATGTTCTGAGGCAGCTGCTCACGTGCTTGGACAGCTCGCCCAGTGATATCCCAGACATGCTCAATCGGATTGAGGTCTGGTGAGCGTGCAGGCCACTCCAAGCGTGCAATTCCCTCATTCTGAAGGTACTGGTTGACAATGCGGGCACGGTGAGGACGGGCGTTGTCATCCACAAGGATGAAGTCGGAACCAATGGCACCAGCGTAGGGTCGGACAGTGGAGTGAAGAACCTCGTCACGGTATCGGACTGCATTCATGGTGCCATTCTCCATCACCAGCAGATGGGTTTTGCCTTGCATTGAAATGCCTCCCCACACCATTACTGAGCCCCCACCATAGCGGTCATGCTGGGCAATGAAGTTGGGGTGGAATCGTTCATTCTGCCTTCGCCACACCCTCCTTCTCCGGTCAGTCATGTCCAAACAAAACCCGGACTCATCACTGAACAAAACTGGAGTCCAGTTTGCAGCAGTCCAGCCTTGGTGCTCCAGTGCCCACAGCAACCTTGCTTGTTTATGTTGTCTGGTCAATGGAACCCGAATTGCTGGGGCCCTTGAATGAAGACCACTGTCGTGAAGCCTTCTCCTGACTGTCTGGGTTGACACCCGGTTCCCTGATGCGTTCTGGAGGTCATGTTGCAGCTGTGTGGCATTGTGGAAAGGATTTCTTCGTGCCTGGACAAGGTGATATCGGTCCTCTCGCTGGGTTGTGACACGTGGGTGACCTCCAGAATGTCGTGGAGTGACTGTCCCTGTTGTTTGATACCGATTCCACATACGGGAAACAACGCTCTGGGATACGCCCAAGGCTCCAGCAACCTCTCGTTGCGATGACCCTCCTAGCAGCATCCCAACTCCTCTCGCCATATCTTCTGTGGAAAGGCGTCGTCTTTGTGCTTGCTGTTCCATTGTGGTGCGATAAACACTGCCCGAATCACACTGAACCACTCTTTGCCGGTCCCAAAACAGCAAATGTGACGCTGACCTCTCTCCCTGTTTACCCCGAGAATGAGGGGTCACGCCATTCACGTGCTCACCATGCTGCATGTTCCAGCGTGAAGGTGCAGGCAACAGTGTGATTGTCTTTCACATTGTTTTGTGTTGCTGGATCACGTGTTTATTGAAGTCAGTTCAAAATAATCTTTTTCATACACTGTTTTTAATTGCTGATCCCAAGCAAGTGTTGAGTGGTATATTTGTTTGCAGGAAAGGAAGAGGGAAATGTTATTGTTCGGTTACCCTCTCCCCCCTTGTCAAAAGACCTTTTTGGTAAAGACAATAAAATATCAGTGTCAAGTCTCCCTCCCTCTCTCTCTCTCTCTCTCTAACACATAATTTTGTGAAAAGACGTAAAAAGAAAGTACTACTACTACAATTCAAAGGGGACAGAAGTCAAAGTAAAACGTATCTATGCGTATGTTTCTTTATTACTGTTCATGAGTATGAATGCCAAGTTGTAGAAACCTTTTGATCAATTTACCTTTACATTAGTCGTGCTGCAACACATAAGCTGGGTGGTAGTTTCTTTTTTTCTTTTTTTTTTCCTGTCTTTATTTCTTTCTTCCTTTCTTATTTCAAGACGTTCTATGGTTTCCTTGGCAAAAGTGTGCATTGGTCAGGGTTAGAACCACATTCGATTTTGCAATCAAGTTGTTCATGCTGGCGAGAAATCATCACTCAAACACATTCGAAAACGACCGACGCTACCTAATTGAGGGAATTAATGGCTCATTCGAACAGGAAAGAACATGTACTCAAATTCATCAGTGTTTTGCATCAGATATTTTCATTTCCTGGGCAATAAAAACATCTGTATGTTCGTTAACCTGACAACATCTTTTTATATCATTTACAGACGTGTGTGTGTGTGTGTGTGTGTGTGTGTGTGTGTGTGTGTGTGTGTGTGTGTGTGTGTGTGTGTGTGTGTGTGTGCGTGCGTGCGTGCGTGCGTGCGTGTGCGTGTGTGTGTGTGTATGTGTGTGTGTGTGTGTGTGTGTGTGTGTGTGCGTGCGTGTTTCCGTGTGTGTGTGTGTATGTGTGTGTGTGTGTGTGTGTGTGTGAGAGAGAGAGAGAGAGGAGAGAGAGAGAGAGAGAGAGAGAGAGAGAGAGAGAGAGAGAGAGAGAGAAGAGATTTCTGTGCTAATGTCCAAGACTTTTCTGAACACAGTGTATTTGCCATGGGTATCATCCAATATTTCCAGAAGCAGATATGAAAAGAGTTAGCATATGATAGTTCGGCAATGAGACATTAAATGATTAACATTCGTTATTTTTGTCAATTTTTATGAATCAACTTTTATGTATAAATGTTGACTTTTTTTTTAACTGTTGTAAACAATATACTGATCACGGAAGGCGTGTCTACTTTCTTAACTTTGCTCCACACACGACTTAGAATTTACATATCATTTGTGGTTTTTTTTATTTCGAAATTTATCATTTGGAAATGTTGAATTTTAAGACAGTCGAATGTCAATTGTGTTATTAGATGTCCATGTAGTTACCAAGGGAAAAGAAAGTAAACATGTTTGGTGAAATCTAATCACCTTAATAATACTTCTACAAAGACGTTAAAGAACTTATAGCATATGAAAACAGTATTATCGGTCATATCTGTTTTTTTTCTTTTACTCGGACAAGTATCATTAATGCCAATGGTCAGAGTGATTACCCAATGTCCATGTCCAATGTGTCTTAAGCAAAAAGTACTAACATTTTTATTACATGAAACGGCCATAGCAAATCAATTTTGACATTAAATAACACCTTTGGGTCTCTCTAAAATGGTCACGGATGTCTGGGGAAACACATATGTGTTAGGAACATGTAACATTCAAATACCTCTCAAAATGGTGATTTGATGCGAACTAATTACATTAATTACTACAGGACTATACGTCTGATCAGTCACCCCAGCAAAGTCATGCTTGGCATCATCCTCAACCGACTGAAATCTAACTCTAAGGCTGAGGAACTGCTATCAGAAGAACAAGCAGGTTTTAGAAGAGGGCGGAGCACTGAGGAACAAACTTTCAACTGCCGAGTCCTGACTGAAAAGCGTCTACAACACCAAAAGGACCTCTTCCACAACTTCATCGACTTTAAGAAGGCATTCGACCGGGTGTGGCACAACGGCCTATGGTAGGTTCTCAGAGACTTCAATATTGATGAGAGGCTCGTCCAAGTCATCCAGGCCCTCTATGAACACTCCAGCAGCACAGTACTCCTCAAATGCCAGCAGGGCCAGTTCTTCCCGACCACAGTCGGATTCAGAAAAGGGTGCATACTATCTCAAGTCCTTTTTAACATCTTTCTGGAGAGAATCATGCAAGAGACCCTCAAAGAACATCACACCTCCATCAGTATTGGCGGCAGGCCGGTCTGCAACCTTCGTTTTGCAGACGATATCGACCTCATGGAGGTCAGCACAGAGCAGTCAAAGGTCATGGTCAACAGCACCACTACAACAGCAGTGCCAACATAACCATGAATGGTGAGCCCCTGAAAGAAGTGACCAGCTTCAGGTACTGAGGAGGAACCCTGTCCAAAGATGGCACCTGCACAGCAGAAATCCGAATCAGGATCAACTCCGCATCAGCAGCGATGGCCAGACTGAACAGAGTGTGGAAGAGCAACATCAAATTCCACACAAAATTCCGGCTCTACAAGTCACTAATGGTCTCCATCCTGTTATATGGTTCTGAGACATGGACACTGATGGCCGAAACAGAAAGAAGAATCCAGACGTTTGAGACCTGGTGCCTGAGGAAACTACTCCGCATCTCCTACAAAGAACACAAGACCAACGATTTTGTGCGGAACCTGGTCACTAACCTAGTTGGGCCCCACGAACCACTTCTGGCAACCATCAAACGACGGAAGATGGCATGGTTTGGCCACGTCATTCGTCACAAACACCCTCTCCAAAACTATCATTCAAGGTACCGTTGAAGGAGGGCGCAGACGAGGACGGCAGAGAAAGAGCTGGTCCGAAAATATAAAGGACTGGACCAAAATGACCATGCCAGATCTCCTCACGACAGGTACCAACAGAAGAGCCTGGAGAGAAACGGCGGCTGCCTCCATCACCCCCGTCCCCCCCCCCCCCCCCCCCCCCCCCCCCAACGACCCCAGCGGTCAGGGGGAATGACTGACTGAATTACATTAAAAAAAAAAAAAAAAAAGGTCTCAACTTTGGCATCCGTTTTTTGTTGTTGTTGTTGTTTTGTTTTGTTTTGTTTTGTTTTATTTTATCTTTGTTTTGTCTACAGTAATACATGAAATTGTGCCCATTCAAAAACAATTCATGCACCAAAGAGATATACGTATACTTAGTGTTTAGGTAACTGCATGGACATTTTTCTTTTGAATTTGTATTTACCTACATTTGCCATACCCGGTAAGGAAAGATTATTGCACATAAAAAATACCAAATCACTTCAATAAATTAAGATACTGATTTGGTGCACTCGGATTTCCCAGTTCTGTGTATCTCAAATTTCATATTTCTAAAATGAAATATATACGTCCCATCGTTCAACACTCGTTAATAGGTATACTCCAATTATCATTCAAAATCAAAAAGTAAATTGATAAAATTTATAGATGTACAACCCATCGTTCAACACTCGTTAACAGGTATACTCCAATTATCATTCAAAATCAAAAAGTAAACTGATAAAATTTACAGATGTACAAAGGAAATTGGTGAATGTATAAGATAAGATGGCAGTGAGTTCTAGATGTTTGCAACTCTGTTGCAAAAAAAAAACAGTGTTTACGCTTGTTAATATTGAAATACTACTTTTGCACTTCACCTTCTTGATTCCTGGTTTCATCATAGGATGACGATGAAAAGAATGAATCAAATTCAATACCTGCTGAGAAACGCTCAATACGCACTTTACTCTCTCTATTTCTGTGGTTCTAGTTGAATAATGATGAAAAGAATGAGTGAAAAGCAATATCAAATATTGGTAGGTTTCATCGCACGGGCCTTCCTCAACGTGCCCAGATTTTGCAATCTCAGTCTGTCTTGATGGTAAATACCTTTACATTCTGTGACCGTATTGATTTCTCTTTTTCTCTAGTCGTGCAGTAAAAGGTGCTTACGCTAAGGATACAAGATGACATTCCACCATGCTACAGATGCCTGTGAGCTTTTGGCCTACATGAATATAAAGAGGTTTCCTTATCTAAAACGAATACAAGCTCGTTTCAACATTCTTAGTATCTAGCATGCCTTCTTAATTACATTTTCAACGTGTGTGTTACAGTAGAAAATCAGAGATAACACCAAAGTCTTTTTATTCATTCCATGTGTTGATAGATTTACATTATTTCCAGTTCTGTCCTATAGCAACATTTTTGTCCAGTGAAATGTTGTCAATATGCATTACTTTGCATTCAGATTTGTTAAAGCATAAATTCGAGTCATGTGTCTAATTTTGTAGATTATTCACTTTAATGATGCTATATTTTGACATTATGTGTTAGATCATCTATGAAAATTATGAATAAAACTGTCCAATAGACGTTGCCTTGATGGAGTCCACTTAGTACATCAGTTTCGTTGAATACGTCAAGCCCACTTAAACCATTTGTTTCCTTCCATTAATACGCTTTTAGCCATTGTAAAATGTTTCAATAAATTCTGAAGGCATTCAGTTTCTGAGGTAACCTTTCATGCAGTATGAATCATAAGCTTTTTCTCGGTCAAAGTACATGACATTATGTGCATTTCCACCACTAAAGATACTTGTAAAATCATCCATAACTTCCGACAATCTAGTTATGCAAGACATTTTTCTTCTGAAGCCATACTGACATTCCGCACAAAGACCATTATCTGTCATATGCGAGACAGTTGCATTAAATTGTACTAAAAGAAACAGTAAACAAGTGGGGTAACTTTTGCTCCCA